>JBAMIG010000008.1:6933784-6945752 GCA_037177335.1 Kiunga ballochi
AAAAAATTGCAGACATACATTTAACCCAGCGTGACATGTATGACACATTTACTTTTTATTTTGCATCACAAAATGGTTTTTTTTTTTGCTCAAAATTTTCTAGAAGATAAGTATTAGCACACAATGAACAAGTACTTAGATCAGATTCAACATAGGACTTTTTAAAACAATATTTTACATATATTACTAATAAATAAGCCCGGACTGAATATCACCACTAAGTTAATAAATCAGTCTGATTCAGCTGAATGAAGAGGTTGTGAACAACACTGCTGATCTATTATAAGATTTAATAAAGTCTGTATGAACCTGATGAGATCACTTACATTTCTCTGTTTTGGTGAATGAAAAAATCCAAATTTATCCCAGCAAGAGACGATGATCCTGAAGCAAAGCGACACAGGCAACCTTTTAATTTAATAAAAAAAAAAGAAAAAATGAATAAAACTGATGTTTGAGTTTATCTATGAACTGCACAATGATGTGCCAGTTAGCACTGCAGCCGATTCTTGCACTTAAAGTGTAAATGCATCATTCTTGTTAGGTCACTTTATGTGTTTCTCATGTTGTGACTTTACAACAAGGTCTTAAAACGTCTGCAGCTCATCCAATTGCTGGAGCAAAGATTTTAACCAAGACTACGAGATCACCAGAAGACCAGTTTTAACAACTATTTATTTATTTAAACCCCCCCCCCCCCAAAAAAAAAACATGTTTGTTGCGCTGTCCAAAATAATAGTTCCTGTTGCTAAATGGGTGCAATCTGGGGTTCTAAAATGTTATTGTTATTAGACTAATAATGCTAATAAATAACTCTAAGTTAAACAATAAATGAATTAATGAATAAAAAATCATGATTAAAAAACAATAGATTCTTATACCCTTATGCTGTCTGCTGTGTGAGAAAATAAATTCTTTTTTACCTACAACAAGTTGGGTTAATTTCTACTGAGAAACAAGTTTCTGTGGTGGAAAAGTGAAACCGGTCAGCCTCATCTTCTTCAGTCTTCATTTTCAGTGGTTGAAAAATAAGAGTCGTCTTTTATTATGCATGTAATGAAGCAGGAGTTCAGAGTCTACTGTTTTAAGATGGAGCACAGTATTACATGTTGGTTTGGAACTTAAGATGGTTTTCATTCATCTGCTGAGTCATTACTAAATAACCGGCCGAGACAAGAATCTCTAGTAGAACAGAGAATTTTAATCGTGCCTTTTTGTTTGGGACCACTTGCTGCTCGGTTCAAAACCATTTTCATTTCATTCCCCTGTGTTGGGCCAGTGAGCACAGAAGGTCACTAGAGGTTTACAAAAAAAAGAATTATAAAGTACTTTTAATGTACAACAGAAGCACAAAAGCTTCATGTACCCAGAAGGAAACAATAACCTGGGGTTCCATACAAATCAAGAGCCAAATAGGAACTACTAGTATCAGAGCAAACTGCGTCCACTCCACAGGGTCAGACATAGACAATTACCATGGCAACAACTTCATTAAGAGGGGACATGCATAGCTCCCCATGTAGAGGACCCCCAGAAAAAAAGCAATGAAGTTTCAAAGTTACAAAAATAAAGATCAATTTAAAAAGTAAAGTAAAGTCATAAGTAACAATAAAAGAGTTTATATAAGCTACTTGATTAAAACCAATGATCATAGGCTAAATTAAAAAGTCTGCATAAACAAATGCCTGTTTGAAAATAAATAATTAAATAAGCAAATAAATAAAATAAAGACAAACACTAAATTGATTAATTTACAAGTAAAGAAAGGATAGATAATAATTACTTATCAGCAAAGCTCAAGCTTGATCCTGTTTTTAAAACAAACATCAATAGTCTCTACAGCCCTGAGACCTTCATCTGCTACTCAGTTCAAAGTTATGAACTCACTCATAGCTACATTTATTTACTGTGCACTGAGGGTAAAAACGTGTCCAAGGCCACACCTTGATGCATGAACTCTAAACACAGCGAAGCTCTCATTTTATGAAACACCTTCTACAGTTTAGAAAAGGTTCAGGTTCACTGACAGCAATCTGCAGGAATTTGCCCTCATTTAAGGCATAATCTAAAGTCACAGTTTACGAAGAGGAGGATACAAAAAGACAGCTTTGCTTTTTTTTTGTTTGATTTCTTTGAATTGTTTATTATTTCTTTTAACCAGTGTGTCAGAAAGGTCTGAAAATGAAGAGTAATGCATTCTTATGAGTAAAAAAAAATGTCATCTGATGTCATCCATCATATTCAGAGGTAACTCAGTCAAACACAGCAAGTGTGTCCTTGAAAAAATAAAAGGAACAAAAGGGGTTGGGAAAAACAACAACGATGACAGTGGTCATTTTGGAGCCACTGGGGTGAAACGGCTGGGGGAGATGGGCTATTACTTACCTCTGCTGTGACCCAGAGAGAAAATAAACACAAGTAAGAAGGCCAGCATGGGCTGGTACTCTGAATTAATCAGAAAGCTGTGAAAACTGTTTCATATTGAGTTCATTCTGATTTCAGCATAAAGCAATACTGATCACGAGACACATTGTCACAATACGTTTTCACATGTGACGTGAAATATATGTAGTGCAGTAAACAGTTGGCTATTAAGGTAAAGGGAATGAGGAACTAAACAAATGCTTGATAATCTTGAAGACTTTCATTTAACGTGAGTGCATGAAACATGAAAATGTACAAACCACTTATTTACAGTGGGATTCGCCTTGTTTACAGCTGCTGTAGGGATAGATGGAAAAGTCTTTGAGTTTTATGAGTTATTACATAAAGGTGGTAAATGAATGGGAAAAAAAGAAAAGCAATAAGTATTAGCTTTGTATAAAATGATCAATGGTGCGCGAAATGTAAGAAAGCATCAATTATCTCAGTAGAAGTGCTCATTGTGCATTTTAAAAGAAAACAGTCAATACTGATGAATTGCACCTGATGTAAACAAACCATTTTAATAGCTTTCTTTATTGTTATATATTTTTTAATGTATGGCTTTTGTGCAAAGGTCCTGAACTATCCTCATATCTTTCAAAGAATCAGCTTTTTCCTAAGCTGCTGGTTATGTGTAGACATAATACAGAAACTAGAAAATAAACAGCCAGTGTTGAAAGAAGTTACTTTTAAAGACCTTTGGAAAGTCAGTAAAACTGTTGTTCAATTTCAGTTTTAAAAAATACAAGAAATTGTGGCTGCTTGATAAAATAGGAAGAAATGACACGTGGCTTAGATCTTTAGCTCAGTGCCATAAATGAATAATTGCAGTTATTTTCAGAGGTGAGCCCAAGGCCAACCATGCCAAACCCTTACCACATACACACACACAACTTTTTTTCATTCTGTATTTCACATCCATCATTTTACCAGCAAGCCTTTACTGTAACAGGAGCTTAAATCCATAAATAAGTAATGTTGACTTTGCAGAAGATTTTAAAATATGTATGGGAAGTGTTTATGAGAAAGGTTTATGTGTCCTACCTTTGCTGATGTCCTGGTATTCCAGCCACAGTTGTCTCTGAACCTGTTTGTTGGGGTACCAGATGGTGCAGGACTCCTGAAAGCCGTACACTGCCTCTTGGACATAGTGGTTACCAAACTCTCTGAGGATGGAGACAAAGTCGCTTCGCTGCGTCGCCCCGTCCAAAGAATGGATGGCAGAGCTAAAAGCTAAAAAGAGGGAGAGAAAATGCTTTCATTTCAGCTAATGTTGGCATGTGTGCATTTACAGGTTTACAGGTACATCAAATTAAAAGGTACTGAACTAAATCCAAAATTGAGTGAGTGCCATGAAAAGTTGATAGATTACCAAAATTGTCAAGAGTTGCATAACCTTTCAAACACCAAGATACAACTACTGACAGAACCTTCTTTCCATCCCCTGCAATCATGGCATGTTATCCCAGAACCACATATTCTAGATATGTATCTAAATGCCATGAATGGAGCGATACCATTTGAGATTGCAGTGGAAGTTGGTCCATGTAGTTCACGTTACCAGGGAAAAAAGCAAAAAAGATTAGGGGAGAATTTTTGATGAGATGGAAAATCTATGTGGAGTGAACTGCAAATACACGTATGATGTAACCTCACTTTTACACAAGACCAAACAGCTGATAGGAACTGACCAAACATCAGTATAAATTGACTTGGGAAAAAGAAAATGTATAAAACCCCTTTTTAAAACCATCATTGTTAGCATAGAAATTGTCAATAAATGTTCTTATTTCTGAAATTGTTAAATCTGCTTCAGTGTGAGGGGCTGCTCTTTCCCACACTTATAGCAGATATCCTGTGACTTAAAAAATAAACTATTGCAGGAGATAGAAATTGTAATAAACAGTTATTGTAAGTGTTTTGAACATTTAATTACTTAAATATCAATATAAAGGACTGATCTAAATCTCAACTATGTTTTGCTTTGACAAGATATTTCACATTTCAACTTTTGTCAGTGTGTAGCTGGGATCAGTCAAACCCTGTTTAAAATGACACTGTGATAATGTGATCTTAGATTGTGAAAAAAAACTTTAAGCTCTTTATTCTGCATTAAGGATATCTAATCCTGTTTTATATTGTTCTGCCCCATATCATCAACTGAACAAAGTTATTTATCATCACAGTGGAAGTGGAAGTTATCAGGTGTTTGACACCAAATGGCCGTTATGGATATCTGAGCCAGCTGCTTACTATTCATGAACACTTTTAACCAAAGAGTGCAGATTATCCACCGTGTCCCTACAGATATGGGCAGATCTGGGCTTACAGAGAAAAAAAGTATACGTTAGACAAGGAAATCCTTTAGATCTTAAATCTTTTCCTGCAGTACTGCTGGTATCACTAGTGATTTCTGAAGTATAACTCTTAAGTCCATACGATTTTCATCAAGAATCATAATCAGAGGATCTGATGTCCAAAGTATTTGGATGAGATGAAGGAAGTGTGAAGGATGGGGACATTAAATTATCTTTAAGCTTTTTAAGCATTCAGAAGTTCAAAAAGAGTGCAGGACATGTCCATGTGAACAATTTTTCTACTTAAAAGTTTTGCTTCTGTCTATAGATGACAGTGGGCCGGTGCTGAAGTTCTGTTGAAATGAAGAAACATTGAAAACCTGCACAGCATCCCTCAAACACAAGCCGATTCCTTCTTTTCTTAATAAATCGGTCATTTAGTTTAAGTTTAATAATTGAAGTGGAGAAAAAAATTATTTAAAAAAAGCATTAAAAGAGTATACCAGCATTACAAATGTGTGAATGCTTACTAAGCCTGTACACAATAAATCAATGAGTCTCGCGGCAACAATGACCTGCACAGGTACCACTTAACCAGCTATTATCCAAACCTGCTTCAATATAAACATTTGAATTATTACCTCAACCAAGAAGGTAAAGCTTTTTCCAACAAAGATGACACTGGATAAATAACCAATTAATGTAAACAGAACTTATAACATTTCTGTGAGACTGTAACAGAGTGGATTTCAAGGTGTGGCAGTAAAAGAATCTGAATGGAGAATGAAGAGGCCAGAAAAAGTATGGGAATAAAGTTTAATCCAAATTATAACCATTGACACAGTATAGGGCCTAAGTTAAACCAATACTGAGGTAAAACAAACAAAAAAAAACAACACAGGAGGACTTGACAATTTACACTAAGAACCAAGGACGGGTAGAAACACTGAGGTGAAATGCGAGAGTGAAGCAAACTCAGTGAACTATACAGGAAAGGGAAGCTAAACCAAATACACAAAGAAGGATAAAAAATAAAAATAAATCAAGAAAACAGAACTAAAGACAACACAAAAATCATAATCCTCTATCTTTCAATTGAATACTGGTGTCAGTAACTCTTTTTAGGGACCCAAGTAGCTTGAGCCCAACCGAGTCATCAGGTCCAAACTGAGACAGTGTAAGTCATAACATGGGTGAAAATAAGCTTCTTGGTGGAAGTCTGTGTCTTTCTAAGACATAAATCTGTTCAGATGACTCTTTTTATGTTGTGTATAATAATTCCAGGTTTTATACTGAAAGAAAAAAAAGTTTTTTATTTCTAATAAACTTATTGAGATACGACACATGAACTTTAAGGGTTTGAGGAAGTATGTTTCATATGATGCACAGATGAGACTGTAACAAAATGTCCATGCACTCAGTGGGAATCTTGCTCAGCAAATATTGGAAAGCAAAACCGCAAGAGCAGTTAATCATCATGATTTCTAGAGGAAGCAGTATTAATACCTCAGCACTCATGCTTCGCTCGCTCTTACTTCTGCTCCAAAATTAAATTAGGGGGCCGCTGAAGTGAGAGACAGGGAGCATAGTGACGATGAACGATGGGGGCTTTGCTATCAGATGTAAAAATCAGTAGCCTCACCCCTCCAGTGGCTGTTGAAATATGATGAGCTAAAGTGGGAAATGGGAGTTTAAAAAAATAGAGGCTGTTGAGTCGCTTGCGAGGAAAGAGAAAATAGAAAGTGTATCCTCAGCAGATGTGGCAGCCACTTTCATACTGCAGCAGCACCATTGGAAATGCATTAGAGGTGTCATGGCTGTATTTACAGAGGGGCGGCTTCACTTATCAGAAAAGAAAATGTTTATGATGGATTTCTGAATAATACATGCACTTAAAACATGACCAAAATTCAAATGATTAAATAACATGGAAGCAGGAAAGATGAATAAACTCAATATTTCAACAGATTTTACTTCTTCCATAAAATGTTCCCACAGAACAATCTATGTCAACTAGTGAGACACATAAAATAAGTCTTCTCTTCCTGAGACACCTTTTATGGTGAGAAATCTGTCAGAAAATATTAAGTATAATCCTTGATGTGCCAGTAGCAAAGAGGAGCCTTCAGTGGATGTATTGCTTCACTAAATACCTATCCAAGTACTTCACTCCATGACGTTTCCGAGGCAAGAGCTGACAGGATGCTTTGGTCTTACTGGAAAACGCAAAGCTTTCTCATATTTGACAGGTAATCAGAGAAAGTATAAAAGTAGACAAGAAAAATAAAATGACATGCCTATTTCTGAACAGTATGCTGACCTCCCTTCTAGCTAACCATCCATCAACTTATCTATTTGATTCCATTTCAACAACCATCACTGTATTTGCATGAAACCCGTTTCAGACTTGATCCTTGAGCTTCAAAATCATATAGTTTACATTTAAACACACATATTTCTGTATTGTGCAGTAATGTTGTAGAGCCATCAACCAGTCCCTCCCCTTTCCTTCCCAATATGTTGTTCCTGGGACTGAAGGTAATAATTATGTCTGTGATCAAACAAGATCAGTTATTTGTTTATTAATTATTTTCTCTATCTAGTCAAGTAGGATCTTTTTTTTACACACTAAAAATAAAGTTTGAAGGTGTCTGGGTTTGATCGGTGGTGATAAATCTCATCATAATACCACAGTGGGGGACTGACAGCATATCTTGAAGGAAACATATCTTCTATCGTTAAGTTTTAAATATTTCATTCCACATAGTAACACCAAAAGTACAGTAAATTTCCATTAATATGTAACAAAGGAGAATATTGTGTAAGCCTAACTCCTTATTTTAGTCTGAAACAAATATTTCTATAACTTACATAAACAGGAAATAAAACACGTCTCACAAATGACTTGTTGATCTTGAGGTTTTAGATTGTTGGTGTTGGATTGTTAGTCACTAAAACAATGTGTCATTGAAGAGTTTTTACTAACTTTAGACGTTAAATAACCACAAGTACAGCTTAACAAGGAACCACACATGGCAAATAATAATAATAATAAAGGCATTATAATGGTGGGCATTATTATGATTAAAAAATAGCTGATATTACATTTTTGGCCCATGAGTTCTGGTTTAAAAAAATGAACCCCAAACAAACTGAAAGAGGCTAGTGACTGACATTTGCTACAAATAAAGAACATTTAATGTACATCATGTAATAAAACTAAACACATATCTAGTACCAACATTGATGTGCAGTTGATGATTGCAGTTAACTCTAAAATGTAAACATTGAATTCACCTGGTATTTGCATTAAGAAAGGATCATTGGACTTAATTCAGTTCTCACAAATGAAATAGAATCAAACTGCCTTAAAACACCCCCCTCGCCCCTCAAATTGTAAGAGAAAAATCACATTAAATGGTATGATAGACCTATTTGGTTTACTTATTAGGACTAGAAATCTCAGTGCAGTTTTAATCTGTTTGTACTCATAGTTCAGAAGATGTTTAGGTGTGTATAATTCAAAGCAGTTTGATACGGGATGGACTTGTTCATTGCAAAAGGTAATTTCATTTTCTGTGTATGACAGAATGGCCCCCTACCACTTTATTTTTCTCTTGGAATGTTTTCAGGGGTTTTCTGATGAGTGGCAGAGCTACACCTGGGCCAGGTTATGCTCTGGCACTATAAAGAGCTTCACCAGCCTGAGCTCTGAGCTTGGGCTAGGAGATCACCTGCTCTGGGGTCTGAGTCTTTCCTATTTATTTATTTAAATAAAGGTTTGTTTTTGTATTATACCACTTATGCTTGCCTTTCTCTTTGTTATGGACTTTGAGCTGGTCTTACCTAACATGCAAAACACCATAATCTTGATGAGAACAAATAAAAGTTTGCTTTTATATGGAATTGTTTTTTACTAAACAAATGGAAAGTTGCATCCCGGTTGAATCATCACTACTTCTACTCTGACAGGTCTATAGTTCTCTATTTTACCATGAATAAAACAGATTAAAGCATCTATTCCCTCAGGCACAGCCTGTTGTGTGTTTCAATGGCTCTGACTATGAAGCAATAACGTCACTTTAAAAGCTCACACCCCATTACTGAGCATTGGGTTTCCGTGCATCATGGAAAGTCTGTTTCTGTATGAACTATTACAAACCTAAGATATTTTGATCAGAAAAACATGTTTGCGGTTTAATTTTATTGTTAGACGTGTTCTTACTCTGCGTGTAGATATTAAAGTAGTAAAGGTTATGAGACATATTACAGCTAACCAAAGCGATGAGGCAGTTGATGCGACATTCAGCAGGTGATCTGCCTTGTAGTTTTAACACTATGTCCTTTGGTTTCATTTTATTAAGTTTTAGTTTGCTGAGACCACTACACTGCAGAGTATTCATACTGGACCTGGATTTGTTAAAAACTGGACTTAATTTCATCTTTAGTCCATGAAGAGTGTGTTGAACTGCACTAACAGAGCAATAACATTGGAGAGCCTTTATGACTTAAAATCTGTCCAATGTCCACACATCCTGAAACACTCATCTGCTTGAACATTTGTCAAGTCTGTGAAAAACACTGACACTGCCAAATTAATTTAGTATCTGATCAAAATAAAATCTGAAGTGTTCAAGCTGTTATGTGGAGCAGCTAACCTTGATGTGACACTTTAATTCCATCATTATTAGTAACTAAAAGCCCATGGTGTTGTTTTTGCCTCTTTTTTTTGCAAAATACTGTTCCGTATAACAGTAATATAAAATTAAACTTCAATCATTTTACCTTGAGACAGGACCCACTGGTTGAGCTTGACATGGTACAACACTGAGCGAAGACTCCAGTGCTGTACGAGGGGATAGCCAGAGACCTCACTGTAGTTTACCATCCCTGTAGTAATACACAAAACAGAAAAAGAAAATCCATTAGCTTGCATACAGCCCCCTGGAGCTATACTAGGAAAAGCTGCATGGTGGTAGTGTGCCACCACTTGTGTAATTCCATACTGGAAAAACAAAAACAGCAACAGCAACAAAAGAACAAACAACCAATGTATTATTTACTCCTCTGCTGAGTGTGTGTGTGTGTGTGTATGTTGGGGAGTTGCCTTGCATCTTATTCTTGCTTATTCAACCTAACAAACCAGCAAGAACCTCTAATAAACATTAACACTATGTCAGATGAGAGCAGACAGGAGCACAGTGTCTGTGGTGTTAAGGACACTTTATGATGGCGTGGCGTATAAACATTGGTCCAGTGCAATCTCACATGAAGTGTTAGGGTTAGGGTTTTGTTTCCCTTCATGTCTGTTTCTTGTCTTCCCATCTTTTCTTCTATGTCTGTGGTTTCAGGAAACCTGTCTCTATCACCAGTGATAGATACCAGATACCTCCTGGATGTGTTTGTGAGCATAGTAGGGACAGTCACAGTGATATATGGCTGTAATCCCACAGCTGCAGCATGACACGGCTGTCAGTTGCCATGGGAGACAATATGATTTATATTCTGTTGCTCTGCTTATGGTTTGATATAAGTGATGTTAAAGGCCTGATCCCACACTCTTATACAAAAATCAGAGGCTCCTGTCACTGATTTGACAGAGATTTCTACTAGTAAAATATAACAGGTTTTGTTAGTATTGTTATTACTATCTTCACAGGAGAAGACACAGATTATTTGTTCACGGCACATCTTGTCACTGACAAACTGCTTTCCCTCCCTTTATGGAACATCGAATGCAACCTTTTTGTGGTGTGTAATATTAAACTACTGATTTTTATTGCAGTCTACACAGTCAAGGATGCTGTTCTGAGCAGCAGTGGTGCATCAAAATGAAGAAGAGTGAGCATGGATGAGAATTTAGGGTAGAAGAAAATGGACATTATCAATATTTAAATTTTTTAAAAAGAAAAAAATAGATAAACTAGAAGATAGAAGACAAACCTCTGCGAGATAAATGAAGTCAGGATGTTTGCTTTTACTGGCATGAGAAACCGCATGAGAAGAGACAGGAAGCAAGATGGAGGCCAAATTAGTTGTTTGAAAATCTACCTTAGTATAATAGGTGTGGCTTAAAAGACTTAATAAAAACACAAATATACCGAAATGTCCCACATTAAGTTAGGCTCCTCAAGACATCATGGGGTAATTCTTCTGTAGGTTTAGAGTTTACACACATAGTGTTGCTGCCAAATGGATTTATGATAAGTAAAATGGAGTTGGAGCATCATTAAAACCAATCATCAATGGCCACATTCCTGGCTCTGAGCACTGAGGTTTGTAACATGGAATGTGCATGGAACTGGTAGAGGAAATAAAAGGTTGCAGGAGTTACAGGTAGACATGATCTTACTAGGGGAAAACTCATTTATCAGACTCAACAATTCTTCCTACAACACAGTTTTCACATGTATATTCAGCTTGTTACAACTCTAAACAGAGATGAGTCGCTGTTCTTATTAGTAAAAGAGTCAACTTTGACACGGATAGTATAGTCCCAAATCCTGAAGGCAGGTTCATAAAAGTTAAATTATCTATCCAAAATATTAAGTTATGAATTGCTAATGTCTATGGACCAAATGTTCACTTCAGGGTTATTCAAATAATACGCTAATCATCGGGGATGATTTCAACACAATAGCTGACCCAGAGATGAACGGATATAATATAAAAAGAAGGTATCACACTTATCAAAGAATCCTCAGAAACTATTAAACAATACATGAGGGCTTTTGGTCTTTGTGATGCATGGCGGTCTCACCCTCCCACACTAAGTTAACGCCTTCATTTCTTCAGTCCACCATTCCTACTCTAATTTTGGTTTATTCCTAGCTGCTGCTGTTGAGTGACATCTCAGTGATAAACATCCATCCCATAACCATCAGTTATCCCGCACCAGTATCACTGACTCTGAAAAAAAAAAACAATAAACCAGGCTTGAGATTTTATTAATCATTACTTAAAGATCCTGAGACTATTGGTAAAGAGAATGGTCCATTAATATAGAAAATAATAAATTGCAAGAAACTTCAGCAGCGTGTTCTTTGGGAAGCAGTAAAAGCACCAATGAGAGGAAAAATCTGAGAATGTCAGAGTTAGTACTCGGAATTAAATAACTGGAGGGAGCTCATCATATGTCTCTCTCTCACACACACACACACACACACAAATATATATATATATATATATATATATATATATGTATATACACTCACACACATGCGCACACATAAAGCTCTTCTTGTCAA
>JBAMIG010000008.1:6964691-6995484 GCA_037177335.1 Kiunga ballochi
TATTCCCACTATTGCCTGTTAAATTAGGCAATAAAACATTCACGATGCCACTGAGCAATTTCAGACATTTAGAGCATATTCTGTAAAACTAACAAAGAAAGTGAGCCCACATTGAGGTCAAACTTTGTGGATAATGAGGAGTCCAGATGGATGGTACAATTCTTTTGGCCAAATATGTTTTATTGGTACACAGTAAGCCAGGAGTTTTTTTTCCCTTCCTTTCCCCTCTCCTGCACAGTCTAAACATCAGCTGTATTACACTGGATGGTTTTGTGCTGTTCAAAAATTGCTTCCATGTGGAGCAGGTGGTAATGCGAAGAATTGCTAGGGATCCTGACAGTTGGGATACGAGCCGCCCGCACACCTCAGATTAAAAACTATTTTGCAAATTTTTCCACGGAAATAACGTTTTTTCCTTTTCTTTTTTTTTTTTGCAGTATGCCTGGCTTACAATTTGGATGTTTCTCATTTACTAATATATAGGGTCTTTTCCAAAGCAAAAATTCAATGCACACAAAATAATTAGATGAAATGAACAATTTTCTATACATTATTGGAAAATGCAAAAACCAAAAATTCCTGTTACAAGTAAATGTAAATACATCTAATAGATTCCTTACTCTCAGCAGTAATAGATTAAATTATATTTTTCTTCTAAATCAAGACAACCACAAAAAACGTTTCCAGCCATTGCACAGCAAAAGTCCTTGCTAAGACACATGAACATGGGTATTTGGAAAAACATGTACTACTGTTTGAAAAAGAAAAGGCTGTTCATATAGAACAGAAAAAAGTTGCAGTGACTTCTAAACTCCAAGATGCAACGAGGAACCATACCTTTGTGTAAGACAGTTGTCCCCCTAGGTAATCTGGAATAACGTCTTACACAGGGAGAACACACAAACTCCTCACAGAAAGGTTCCCGGCTGGAGCCCTGCTGTTGTGCCAACCTTTTTGTGAAATCCTTTATCAAATATCTGCTGGTTATATTTTGTGTCTCAAAACTACAGGTCCAAATTGAGTCATTATTCACTGTGTTAATCCACAGACATCCACCAATCTGAACCTAATTGGCTGTGATCTATATTTTAGCAACTGTTATGAGCGGGTTATTTTAACTGTTCGATTTAAGTAATATTTTTGCTCTCTATCTTTCCTTCATTATTCCTCACCTGTGTTTCACCTTTCAACCAACCACCTACCTCTGTTTTACCTCAGCCTACGTGAACAAAAGCCGTGTCTGGCCTCCACTGCTCACCTATTTATTCCAACTCGTATACCATATAGGTAATGCATGATTTTTTCTTGCTGATATTTAATAAATGTACTTATAATTGCAATATGTCACTGTAGCATGGTTTCTCTTTCCAAATCTTTATGGTTCCTGACACCGGCAATCAGTGAATATCACGCCTGGTCGCCTGAAGTATTTGGGAGGTTTTTTTGGGAAATGAACAGTTCTTACAGAAAAACTGGGAAATATTTTTTCGTATAAAATCAGGGGTCACCTGAACAGGTAGAAGAGGCTTTTACCTAAATTGTCGTACAAAGGGCACGTTTTGATTATAAATGATTTCATTTGCATGCTCCAGTTTCTCTTCTGTCTGATATCCAAGGAAACTTGATAATTATTTTTGGGATAAGCTCCATTGGGTTCCACAAAGTGTCCTGTTTCTGCCGTTAGGGGTGCGTCTAGAGGTGCAGCTTTCCGACTCCATTCTTACAGCAATTTCTCACTGGAACCTGGTGTGTAACATTTTAGGAAGGATGGAAAACCCTGGCCTAAGTTAATCTTTGTTTTTGATGAACTGTAAACAGCTTAACACCCGGCTCCTGCCTCCTTTCTATTGGGTTGTTTTTACTGTGTGGTTTCTACTGAAAAAACAGCATCTGGACTAAGATGGCTGTATACGCGAGTAAAAAAAGATGGTGGATGAGTCTCTTATAGTTGAACCAAAGATCCTCTTTCTGAACATCTTTCTGGATTTTATTTTCTACAAGTGTATTCAGGATTTAGCTTCTTTTTGATGACAGCAGTGTTTTAAGAAGCATTTGTGTTTCATTTACAATTATGCAATTATTAAAATAAAGAAAGTTCTAAGACATTCAGACTTTAATCTCTTCAATACAACATAAAAGAGGTTTTATACAGTTAGCATTACATTGCTTTAGTTGTACATAAATATGGGTGTCAGCGGTGTAAAAGTGAATAGCAATGCTTACAATGAATGGATCCAAGTAGGATGAGTTAAAAAGAGAAGAGGCCCAAAAATATAAACTTGGGACACCCTAAAACTAAGAGGATATGTAGATGATTCAGCAATCTCAATACGAAAAAGTTTGGTCTGTCATATAAGACCTAAGCCACTGCAAGGCACAACCCTGAATCCCCACCGAGTTCTCCAGAAAAAAGAGAAATATTTGGTGGTCCATGGTATCAAAGGCTGCTGTTAAACCCAGCACGACTAAACCAACATGGTATCCAGAGTCTGTTGCTTGTGGACATAATAAAAAACTCCTAACAGCACGGTTTAAGTGCTGCTTATTTTTTAAAACCAGACTGGAACACTTTTTTAATGAGCAGTTGTGTTACACAAGTTTAAAGTTAACTGATACATTCCCAGGAAAAACACTACAATTTATCATATCCAAAATATGTGGTGCCATGTATGGAAAAACCTCTTTAAGAAGGCTAAATGAGACTGAGTCAGCTGGGAAACCCGAGGGTCTCATGTGACCTATCAGCTCCTCCAAAAACAATAAACTGACAGGCCAGAAAGTATCCAAAACAGTGATGGAAAAGAAAGGAATAGATGTAATGAGCCAGAGGACTTTGAAGTAACCTCCATAGCACATCCTAATGCCTCTGTTCCAACATGTAATAAGCCCTGTTAACAGAGGAGGCGCCATGTTGTCGGTTATCTGCACTTTTTGTTCCAGTCCAAACAAAGGTCGGGAGAATCAAACATTGCAAGCTTTAAACTTTAAAGTAGAATATCTGTATGACAGCACAGAAAGTTTCAGAACATATTTTCTCCCTAGAAAGAATTTTTCCCAAAAATTGCTGGTCTGGTCAGTCAAAGCACAAAAAGCTGTGTTTGTAAAAACACCCATCACTGAGTGAACAAGGCCTCAGATGCTTAAAGGGCAAGAAGCTGACTTGACTTTTTTGACAATGGGTTTCTTGATAATGGATACTATTATTATGCTGACCAAGTAAAGTATATGCAGCTGTGGATCATAGAATGCTCAGTTTAAAGGCTTGCACAAGGTATGCATTAAGAGGGAACTCTGCTTTCTCTACCAGGTTCAAAAAGGCTGGATAGGTAGTTTTAAAGAACAACATTCTGAAGCAGTAGGGAAATATGAAAAAATAAACAAATTACTCAGCACATCAAGTTACGCAAATGAAGACAAACACCGGTGTAAAGCTCCAATGGGTGTTGCACATAAACAAAGTTTCTTGTGAACTATGAAATTTGCTGGAAAGAACTTTGTTGCAAAGTTCTCAGCTTTTCCACAATATATAAGGCCTTTAGCCAAATCATTGAGAGATGCAGGTTCAAAAGCTGAAACTCATAAACGTGAATGTTTAATACTATTGCAGATATTTTTCTATTATTCCTCATTTCTGATTAAACTGAAATAGCAATATGACAACCAGCCAACATGTACAGACAAGAAAGATGATTGTCAGAACAACAGAACCTGTTGTGTAAAAGTGTAGATGATGTAGCTAGGCGTGTGGATGATGCATAGAAGCAATGATACTTGTTTATAGTGCTATGTTAAAGAATATTATATCATGATATCCATTATTTTTGGATAATGGACACCTGTAAATGGAGTTCCAATCAAATAGCCAGATTGTTGTAATTTCTGGTTACCAACCATAGTTACTTAAACTCAGAAATAACAGAAATCTCACTTCTCTCCACTGTAGTTCATGCCTTGAATTAGAGTTGAGTGCAGACAAAGTTTGCAATAAGATACTGCCTGTTTCACTACAACCATATAAAAAAAACTGCTCATGAGCACCTAGGAGTAACCAACCTTTGATTGGAGACAGAAGTAGGGTAACTGAACACCCATTCGTAGCACAGTACTTACTGAGAATGGAAGCAATTCATCAGAGGAGCACAATTACAAAGTCTTAACAAAAATGTTACATCTCAGGAGTAGAAAGACCAGATGGAAAGACGCGAATAAAAAACTGGTTTAGATGTAGCTGAACGCTTCTGTGGGCGCGGCTGTTAGTTCATATGGTACTGCACCTGCCCCAGGCTGCAAAATCTTTATCCGATGAGTCCAATTGTCTTCCTGACCCACTTTATCTCTTTTTTACTTTAAAAGGACACTAAAGCCCACTGAATGTTTAAAACAAAAACAGAATACAAAACACTTTTCATACCATGAAATACCATTTCACATTTAACAATGTTGTATATGGGGATAAAGTATTTTCCATTTTATCACTGATTAAGTCATGATGACATTCTGAATAATCTATTTTAATTAGTGTGACCAGTCATTTAAGAATAACCTAAATTGTTTATAACTAGGTGATACTTAAGCATTTAGTCACAAAATGAGAGAATAAAAACAGCTTAAGGGAAAACTAAAGGAAGTTCCTCACACAGGTGCCTGTTGTTACAATCACAAAGACTCACTATGACAGTTTGTCAAACATTAGTCTGTTCACAGCCCTTTGGGAATAAAACACACAATTGGTTGACCTACAGCAACAGAAACCACTGAAACCCTTTTTCTGATTCAGTCTAGAAGTAATAGGCTCAGAAGCACAGGATTTATCCCAAATGACAGTATGCAGCACAGTGTAGACAGTAACATTGTCTATTCTGTTAAGAGTCAAAGTATGAAATACAAGCTTTATCTGTATAGAAACCAGTTTTTGTAAAACATGTCATGATAACACTACAATCCATTCCCAAAGCTATACATGGTGGTGTTCACGAAGTGATTATGGCACAATATATGAGAAGCGTATATTAACCGTTATTTACCATGCCAGTTTATGCATTACTGGGTTGGTCAGTTTATACCTGAACTGACTCAGATTCTAGATTAGTGACTTTTGGTAATGGTGCTGGGTAAAGGTTGCCTTTCCAGTAACTTTCTGATCAATTTTAGGTATTTTAGCTGTTATACATTTTTAAAGCACATGCTACAAAGAGCTTGTTTCCTTACTTACTCATGAGCGTACCTGCTAGTTGTGTGCACAAAAGGCATCTTGATGAAGATGAGGAGATGCCAAGCTAAAGGCTCAGCTAGTGGAGAATCGGAGGTGCCGCAAACCATCAATTCCCCACATTCTCATGGGGAATGTGAACTCGCTGCCGAACAAGACCAATAAGCTGTCCGCACTGAACAACCAGCAGACGTACTGTAAGAGCAGCTTGATCCTCCTTATGGAGACATGGCTAATTTGATCTTCTTTATGTTAATTTAAAGGATGTATACAGAGCAACAGGCTTAAGAATTCTTTTTTCCACTATGCCATCACTATCTACAACTCCTCACTCAGGGAGAGGAGAAAATAGAAAGCATACAGAGGACATAAAGAGAGGACTGGTGGTAATGTACTGGCAATGTTCAATAATTTACCCAGACTTCAGTCACTACCACAGTGAAATCAGTTTAGGTTATTCGTTTGCCATATATAGTTTCTCTATTTTTCTTTTTGTTGTATTCATATCTTATTCTATTTATATTATTATTGTTTCTTTGTATTGAGAAGTCTTTATTTATAAGCTGTGGGAAATATAATTTCCCTGAGGGAGTCATCCCAAATGGATCAATAAAGTTAAGTCTAAATCTAGCTCTGGAAGCTGGGTGGAGTTCTACGGTTAAAGTTTATGGGCAGTGGCTTCCTTCTTGCAGATAAGTAAGTGATAAAATACTTTTGCACAGGAGTGTCCTAAAGGGGCAAATGATGAAATATTGTTTCGTACCCGTGAGGTATTCTGGGTCGGGCACAGGGTCTGACAGCTCCTCGTGGCACTGAACCTCTGTTGGCACCGAAGCCACCACCATGCCATCTGGGAGCTGCTGTTCGATGCCTCGGGCAAAGTTCTTCTGCCTGGTGAGTAGAGAGATGAAAGGAAGCTTTTATTTAGAAACATTACCGCAGTTAACCAGCAGGATAGAAAATGAAGGAATGAGACAAAAAGGAAACAAGATAAAAGTGTAATGTAGGAGAGGGTGATTAGATGAGGTGACAGTGGGAGGACACAATGTCAAATCTATGCTATTTAAAATATCTGTGCGCCTTTGTTAAAAAAGACTGCCAGTATATTAGGAGAAGACATGCACAGGAGTGTTCACCAGATGTTTCTGCTTTATGAAAAATTTGACAGATGCAAACAAATGAATGAAGAGACTCTAATTTAGCAACCGTATCAGGACTTGGAGTGTTGTTAGCTCGGTCTTCTTCTGTTGGGTCAGATGTGCAAACAATATAGATTTGAAATTCTCAGTGATGAGTGCACTCTGAGCAGACTTCAAAGACTGTGTGATAAAATCTACATAATATTTGTTTAGTCGTGTCCTTCTCTTACTGCCTGAATGTGCATCTCTCCTTTGAAGTCTGCACAGCTATAGATGATCAAAACCACCTAAAATGGTCCAAACTAAAATGGATTTGAATAACTTCTCTGTGTTTACACCTAATATTAGTCGTGCTTGTGCAGTTTCATCATAACTGTAGTTTTGATCATCACCTTTCAGGTTAAACTTTTTCCACTAGTAGTTCTCACAGTATTAATGATGATATCAGTAGTACAGAAGTCTGACTTCATCTAGTTCTACAAAAACTAGGATTAGAATACAGACACATAATTAGCCATATTAAACAAAACCTTGAATATTATATTGCAGAGAAGTTTGTGTGAATGAAAAGATCCCCCATACATTACAAAGTATGAATAAATAAGGGTAAGACTCTCTGTGGATATAAAACCAGACCAAAGAAACTTTAAAAATGAAATGATAATGAGCCATTTTTTAGGGTTGACAGAAGATCGAGCAAGAAAGAATTGAAAAAAGAAAGATAAATTAAATACAGATAAATTGCCATAAACTGCCAGACTGCAATAATTCAAATCATCACAGTCAAATCAATATACACTCATAATCACAAAAGTTGTGTACTCAAGTGAAAAACTCAAAATAAGCACATCCTTTTGTGTCATGTTAATTGTTTTGAGGCAAAGTGGCTCATATTCAATGTGAGAGATGGCGTCTAATTTATTTTACTACGTGGGACTTTGGGTTGAACTCAACACTTACTCACAAAGCCAGTGAAATATCATAACAAAGCCTTACAACACAATTTCAATAAATTAGTAACTTTCATCATTTTTGCATCCCAGGGACAAAGCTGATGAACCTCTATACCACAGTTGTAATCCATCCTTATGTTGACTCATGGGTTATAATAATGACTTACTTTGTAACCTTGTATATCATTAAAAAAAATTGATTATTGCAGCTCAAAGCAGTCTGTATCTGTTGCTGCTTTCTGGTCAGCTTGGAGTGAAAAAGATACAAAACAAATGTTAGATGTTATATATAACAGATTGCATGCCTACTATTTCTGCATATAAATATTGTTTTATAGTTTTTTATTGTTTCATAAATATTACATAATAATCATGCTAAATACACCACAGGAAGCTGACTCTCTGACTTCATTTGACTTTTTTCTCCATCTCTCTCCTGTAAAAGCAGCTGATTGCCACTGGAAACCAGCTTAATGACAGTGGTGAGACTGGAAGCAATTACAGCCATAGAACCAAAAAAAAAAAAAACAGCTGAGAACATATTACCAGCCTTGTAAAAGTCCAGGCTGTGCAGTGTATTTTTGCAGGGTTTTGATTGTATTCAATTCTCTTCACAGATCCCCTTGACTCAGTGCTGCAATCATAAACACGGTGGTTTTCACGCATTTAATGATAAAAAATTATATAATAATGGATTAGATTTATACTGCCCTTCTATGTGGACAACACTCAACGTGCATTTCCATTATTCATCCATTCATACTGGGTAATAGTAATCTACATGTGTAGACACAGCTACCATGGGGTAAGCTAATGAAAACATGGCAGCCAATGTGCGCCTACAGCCTCTCCGACCCCACCGGTTTATACTTCAAACAAGCGTTTCCTTAGGTATTTTACAATCAAAGAAATCTTCTTCAATATTATTGCTTGTTTATATTTGACTTGTCACTTATTTTTAGACATAAAAACTAATGTAAAACATAAAATAAAATTATGGAAAAGCAAAGCAACATTATATTTTGTTTGGAGATTACTGGATGAATGATTCATAGCTGCTCTGCCATCGCTTCATCCTGTATGCTTTCCTGTGAGAAACCATATCTGACACAAGTTATTTAATTAAGCAAGTAACACTGAGAGCAACTGAATCAGATTAAATGGATGTTTTTCTTAGTCACAGCCCACTTCACGACAAGTGTACATATATTAAAAATAAGTGATGACAGTCTTGGGCCTTGTAAACATGCACATCAGTGGTCATTAAAAACACAAGGAAGGTTCTGGTGCTTCTGACAGTTTTCCTGGTTTTAACACATAACACATCACATGATTCATGCAGGGTTTAAAGAGCTGAGCTGATTTAAAAAAAAATGGAAAGAAGATGCAAATATTTACCAATCTCAAACTGTTGCCTTTGGGAAAGTCACAGCTTTGGAACAGCAAAAGCCACTGGCTGTGTATAGACAGTGCTGGAGTGCTTGTGTCAAATACAGTATAAAAATAACATTATATTTGAATGGACGTGGCATGGCCAGAGGTAATACTGTAATTGGAAGCTGTCTGTTGATCAAGCAGGGTGGGAAAAGGTTGGACTATTCTGGCAGTCCTTTATACAATGAAAAACATTGGAGTGATGTAAACCAGGCACAAGGAATGGAATAAAAACTGGAAGATCAAGATACTGACAGTAAACATCATGCTCTTGTTTTGCACTGTTCCGATTTTCCATAAAAGCTACATGAGATGTATCTACAAAAGGTAAAAGTTATTAAAAGCTTTGGGTATGTGAACTTGATAAAGAATCACTGACAGCATGCTCTTCTTTGTTTCCAGTCTGCTTTGAGTCTCTTTTCACTGCTGCAGAGAAAAACTGTTGGTTGCTAACTCAGTGTCGGGGTGTTTTTGCCCTCGATCTGGATCTGTTGCCCTCATCAATGTTTATATGTTTATAGCCCTTTCCTGGTGAAGAAAAGAGCCAGCGGGGGGTGACAATTGCCCTCGTGTGACAGGATTTGCTGTCAAAAACAACATCGACCTAGTTGAACAAACTTTTAGGTTCATGGAAAGTCAGTGGTAAAAAGACCATCAAAGCTCAGTGAATGGATTAATATCCACATTGTTACGGAAACGGTGCTAAAGTTAAAACCCTTTTCATTCTAAGAATATTTACTGTATGTTTTTATCAGGAGGGTTATTTACCGGCTTCCAATCCTGGTTTCATAAAGCACCTATCAGCAGCTACAACACAGCAAAATAGTTGATCTAAACATCTTAGAGAACAAACAACCCAAAAAACGGTCTTCAAGAATTAAGGCAGGTTCTACAACCCACCCTGCACACATCTGCCAAGATTAAGCATTTACTGGAAGTCCTCTATTTCGTTTTTCTGTCTGTATTTTCTGCACAATATTACATGTATCAATTTGCATTGAAACACTACTTGCTGTGATCTACACTTCCAAAAAACACACAACATTGCTCAGGATTTTATTACAGCATCGTCAAACATCTGTCACTTTTCCGCTGAAAGTAATTATGCATGATTTCAGCTGTCAGTTTAACAAAGCACACAAATTGGGAGCATAATGACTGAATTTCAGTTGTTTCACAGAGGATGGTGATTTTTCTTTTAGAAGCACACTAAGTGGGACATGGGCCTGGTTCCTTTCATTGCATTCATGTCTGACAATTTTCACGGTTAATTTTGTTCGTGGATGACATGTAACATTTAACAACCATCTGGCAGTGTGACGATGTCATAATTCATTTTTCACTCTTGAAGTTCAGATAACTTTCTGTGAAACTGCCAAAACTTACCAAAGTCACTCCCTTATTTTTCTTTCTTCAAGGAGCTTCTGTGAAGCAGCGGCCTGTTTGATACATTATTGGAATGAGACATGTGACAGCACACTTGGACACCATTGTTTTGCATCAACAATCCTTTAACTTTAGTGTTTTTTTTTTCCCTCACAGTGTTCTCCTCCATTTTTATGATCAATAAACTCACAACTTGTAATAAGACACAATGTCAGCCACCGGAACCCACCCCCACTGCAGCACTCTCATTAGTCTGCAGCAAACATGCTTCATATTTTAATTACCTCACAATTTAAGTTTTCTCCTGAGGGTTTCATGTTTAGGGTGTGGCTCAGCTAGCCCGAATTGAGCAACACATAAATAATGAAGGACAAAGAAACAGGAAGCATGGACAAAATAGTTAGGACAGAGAGGTGGGGGTTGTCAGGTAGGAACGTGGTCCTAATCATTGATCCTGAGCAGCAATTCGAATGAAAACAAAGGGCAGTAAAATATTCATTAAAACCTGCTTGAGCTTGTAGAGGAAGAGAGGAATAAAGACAGAAAAGGAGAGGAATGCTGAGAGGAGGAGAGGGGAGGGCAGTTAGGAGTAATGAGAGGAGGTTAGCTTCTTAACATCTTATTACTGGAGTCTACAAGCTCCCACAGGGACAGAAAGACAGAGACCTTGTCATTGAGCTCTGTAACTCAAAGTCAGATCATTTCAGGCCCAGTGCTCCCAAGATGTCAGTGAGATAGGCCCTCCTTTCTGGGCACAGGCACATGTCTCGGGTTGCTTTGAAACCAAAATTATCTTTTGCCCGACAAGCCAGCTGCTCATGACAGGAAATCAAATGAATAAACTTTGTGGTATTTTTCACATTGACGAACACAACCTTACTGCACAGGAAGGCTGGGATCTATTTCCCTCAGCAACAAAAAAAAAAGAGCTTTAAAGATGAACCATACGTGAATCATCCTGGGTGGGAGACTCAAACCATTTCTGTGTGCGTGCAAGTGTGTGTCAATGCTCTGAGGAGATGCATCTGAAAATACTGCAGCATTGGTTGTGGATGTCTGAGAGCACACGTTTATACCTGCCCAACCTGGCTGCCTCCCTTTGTTGTCTTTTACTTGGGGAGTGTCATGTCACCAGCCACCTGCTCAATCCCCTTCACCCCACCTTCTGCCGCTCTTCTTTGCAGTTGAAGATGAAAAAGTATGATTTCTCAGCACACATGCACACAGAGAAACAGGCTTATGCCCCGAATAAATAAAACATTAGCAGAAAGAACCATTGGCTGTATGTATGTTTACATTTTTTGTCCCTCTGTGGATAAAAAAAGAGAGAGTGTGGAAAAGTAAAGCGAGAATAAAAAAAAAGGATGTTTGAGTGAAATAAACGTAGACAACCGGTAACATTGATTCTTTAGCAGACATATGCGACAACATTTAAAAAGTTTAACATGATGATAAGTGTTTAGAGTGAGAGATAAACAAAAACTACAACAAACCCCCACTGGTGGTTAAACAATATTCAAATTTCACTTCTTCCTTTGACTGAGTGATTGCGACAGATGCTTTGTGCCACTCCGACACAGCAGGAATGAAGTTTCTAAAGAGGTGCCAGTAAACATCACATAAAGGTTTCCTTTCTCTCCCTAGCTCTGTCCATGCTTCTTTTCTCTAAAGCAGGTGGGGTTTCTATTCAGTATGTCAGAGAACATACTGATCAGACTGCTGTTTCACTTGCATAAATTAGTAACTAATGACTAAGTCAATAGCTGTATGCAACTTTGCATCTTTATTCCCACAAGTGATAAATAAAAGTGAATGTTGCACAACTTTAAAACTATTTAGTATCTTAATAATAGATATATTTATTAGAACAGGGTCAGTTTAAATGATTAAAATTGGGTACATTGTGTACAATACAATATGTACATTGAAATACACATATGCTGCAGTGTCACTGGTGATACCCGTGGTAGTAAAGGGTTAAGATATTCTTTGTCTAGAGGTTATTAAAAATGATGCTGGTTAGCTGTATTTTCACTGGTTACCAGAGTTAATACCTTGCAGTAAAGACATACTACAAAGAGGCATCGTCGCTATAATTTCCTCTTATTGTGACTTAGATTGCAAGTGCTGCAGTCTATGAATGGGTCCACGTTGTAGCTAACCTATCTACCTAACTGGATTAAGTCAGAAGGGTTTTGATTGGTCTTTGCAGATCAGACAAAGTAAAGACCTATTAAAGCATTATACACTCTAACAAAGTGTACTTCTGAAAACTGTAGTATCACAGTAAACAAACAGCAATAAATTTCAAGCTCTTAAAATTTTTCCTCAACTAATTGTTTAGAGCTTTGAAATGCCACAAATTGGTTAAAATATTTAAATCCTCAACCCTGCAGAGGATTTGAATATCCATTAACATTCATCTCTGTGGATCAGGTTATGCCAAGCAAGCTGCTTTGTAAAGTCTAGGCAACATTTTTTCTTCTAGCCTATTGAACTGGAACTACGTTAGCCAGGCTTTAATTTAATACCTATACAGCCTTTATTTAATTATTCATATTTTTAAACAAGAAACCACACAAAAATCAGACACTGACCCTCATTGATTTATTTGATAATATCATTGCAAGATGGTGCTCTATTCTATGTTGCTAGAAATTAAATGAAATGAAATGAGAAAAAAAAATGTCAGCGGTCTGTTGAAACTCTGTGGGGTTGTTACTGTTTGTGAAGGAGGTGGGTCTTTTAACACAGATTGGAGATTTGCCATAGCTTCTTCTCTCCCAACACCTTAACTGGTAGGTCCACAGAACTGTTTAGTTTAAATGTAAACAACTTTGAACTCCACCTTAAATAAAAATCAGACAACATAGTTACACTAAATGATCCAAGCATTGGAAAGCCACACTCAAGTGACTGAGTATCTTTAAAAAATCTAAATGAGACATTTAAAAGCTGTATCATGCTGAGCACCTTACTTAGACTGATATATACTTTATGTAGCACCTTTGTTTGTTTGGAGTAAAATTTTATATTTCAACCCATTAAGCATTGATGCAGAATCAGTGCATCTGCGCACATGCATATAGAGTGCTTTGAGTCACATGGTAATGGGTTAAATTACAGCTGCAGTTTTAAGACCATTCTCATACAACTTGATGAGCAAGTCTTTTTTGCGGTGTGCCATTAAATTTGACATTTAGTTTCCATGGGGACAGATTTGCCATCTCTTGCTGTGAATGCAATTCCTGCAGGCATATTTCTGATATAGCAAATTGCTCCAAAATAATTTTTACTTTATTGGGTTCTAAATACTTCCTACAATAAACAGCATTTTCCACTAATAACATACCACAAACTAATCTGTTGTATGTGGTTCTGATATCCTGTAACTTTTATTCATTTTACATTCAAGCTTTCATCTGGTCCAATTAAATTCAATATCAGCACACTGTGCTCCTGGTCAGCATTTATTTGCTCGCTGCTATCTCTTATAATTAGGCCTTGCATTAGCCATGCCTCCCAGTAGAGTCTTCCTTCCTCTTCCACCACCTTATCGGTACAGGGAGCATTTGGTGTTTGTCAAAGTCTGGCTCAGACGGTGCGCCCCGATCACAAGCTCTTTCAAATGAGATCAGAGCATTTGAGATTTAGATTCCTGATGATATTAACTTTCCTGCCTCATCCCTCCCTCCCTCTATAAGACTCCAGTGGTGGATTCCTAAGTGGGTGCTTTGCCTCCGGTGGCAGAATCCATGTACAGCCCAAATTAAGTTCCTGAGCCACAGATGCCTTTGCTGACCTTCTGGCTTCCTGGGTTCAATGCAGATGATTGCAACATGCAGACACAGATAATTAACCACCTTCAAAGTACTCTGCCCATTTAAACCCCGTACAAATTATTAAAGCTTGACCTGAATGATTTAAAATATAAGCGTCACAAAAGAGTTGCCTTCATTCCTAATATTATGGGATACATGGTTTTTTTTTCACTCTCTTTCTTTTATAGAGGACAATCCAGTGACAAGTTTTATCATCATTCTTTGATTTACAGGAAGAGAACTGGCATAAAATCTACCACGGAATCATTGGCCCATCATGAGTAACCTTTACAGATGTCGATTCAATCTGATATGCTTTCACAACCTGTGGAGGTATTTTGTTAATGTGTGACCTGAATCATATTCCACCCAGAGAAAATCTATAAGTAATGTGCCGTAAATGATTTCTTTGAAAGCCAGGGAAATTAAACATGGCAAAAGGGTCGTTGCTGTTTGTAGAAGATTTCTAATAAAGTATAACTCCTTTTAGCATGGGCTCCTGTAAGTCAATGCCTATTCACCCTTATTTATTTGTATTTCCTTCTTTGATGTCACAAAAAATGCCAATAAAACAGTTTTGTTTATGAGCAGTTTAAGCAGTATGAATTTATTCTTAAAAGTAATCTATTATTTCAGTTTTCAGATGAGCCCTTTAACTCGAAGTGTGCCTTTACACTTAACCTGAGGTTACAGATGTATGTCAGCATACTAACTTGTGGTTTAGTGATCAGATACAGAAACACTGTCAGATCACTGTTGGTGTCTGACTAAACAACAGACAGAATCACTCTGCAGGTATGTGTCTCGTTTTAGTGAGAACTCAAATGTAATCGAATGTATTGGGATACATTTTCTTCATTCTGTTTTATAACTAGGCCTATGTAGTTGCCCTGAATGCCAGAGGTATGTCCCCAATAGTCTCCAGTCCTCATCGTCACCCCAAAATACATTTTGTAGCATCAAGCCATACCAAGTAAATTAGTTTTTCATTGGATTTTTGCCTTCAAAAATGGTAGCAAACACATTTTAATTTTACCTATAAAAATACTTTTTAGGGATTTTTCAAATGAAAATATTGACCGATCAAATTTTTTTTCTCTAACCAGTAAAACATGCCTATCTGTTACAAAGCTCTAATGTTTTTTTTTGGTTTTTTTTATTAAAAGATCCCCCAAGGGGGAAATTTTGGAACCTCAGGGGTTAGTATACACACAACAAGAGGCAGCATAAACACTAGTTGCTTCATGTGCATCAGGTTTCACCTAGATCGGACCAAAGGCTAATCGGTTATGTCAATAAAAAAATTATTAAATGAAGAAGAAGAAAAAAATGTCAGTTTTCAATACAAACTTCTCTTTAGCCATGTAATGTGTTGCAAGTCCTTATTTAGTATTTTCAAATGAATAAAACTTAAAACAAAATCGAACAAATATTTTCCCAGTTATGACAAAAAATGTTAAATGTTTTACATAAAACTTCCCCTGATGGCAGAAGTTACCCAAAAATGTTAAAAATATAATCAGGTTAGCCTCTCATAGTGACCAATACTCCTATGCAATGTGAAATAGATCTAATAAAAGCCTGTAAAGTTATCACATTTACATGGTTAGCATGCGGTGTTGACCGCGGTGCCACTAAAACTCCCTTTTGGGGATGTAATTAAGGGAATTGCTGTGAACGGATGTCGAACTAGCAATTCTTAAAAAATGTAATGCAGTCAAGGATTTTTTTAAAAATATAGTTAGGCCTTTTCTCATTCCAATCTTGTTTGTTTTCAACAACCCCCTTGTAGACAAAAATATTCCCTATTTAAACTTTATTTGCTTTGATAATAAAATGCCATTGAACTCACTTGAACTCAATAGCAGTTGTCCTTCAGCCGGAAGGTTAGGAGTTCAATTCCTGGCTTCCTCTGACTACATGCTGAAGTGTCCTTGGGCAAGACACTGAACCCCAACTAGCCCCCCGATGTGCCTATCGGGGTGTGAATGTGTGTGTGAATGGGTGGATGTGGCTACATAGTGTAAAGCGCTCTGAGTGGTCACTAAGACTGGAAAAGCACTATATAAGTATGAGTCCATTTACCATTTACCATTCAAATCAGGGGCAAAGCTAAGTCATACTAATCATGCTTTACTTTGTTTATTTAAATTTACTAAAAATAACTTTCAGTTTTTGACCTGTTTAGAGTTGGTTCATTTGAGACCATATTACAATCTGTGTAAATCTTTATTAAAAATACCATACGAACGCTCTAAACACAATAATCCAATGTTTCTGTTCAGCAACTCCTGTTGAGTCACTGCACATGCACATGCACATGTACATAGTTTTGTAAATAAATATCTGAAAAGATTTGTACTTGTCTTAATATCATACGCATTTATAAATCAAAAATTCTAGAGTTGCTCAATAATGTAGTGCAACAAGTGACCCGAGTAGCAACGTTGAACTTAAACAGTTTCATCATTATTTCTCTAATGGTATGAACACAATAATCCTTCCAAAGTACAAGACAGATAATCTGGTTTTAAAGTTAGATGAAACATGACAGAACACTATTATTTCAGTAAGTAAGCTGAATGCTCAGTAGTAGCCAGATGCTGCTAATCAAATCTATCTTTTATTAACTGATCATTAGTAGGTATGATTTCCTCTATAAAAGTGGAAGTTATGGACATTTGCTGGCCTAAAGTATTCAGTTGCGTGTGGTATAATACAAATTAGGAAAGAAATGATAAGGTCAGGGAGAAGCAATTAATGCTGCTCATCCAACTGGGAAGCATTATAAGACCTTTTCCAAAGAATTTGGACTTCATCACTTTATAGTCAGAAAGACTGTTTCAAAATGAGAAATAATCAAGGCAATGCAGTGAATGTCCTGAGAGTGGACATCACAGAACATTCACAGTAAGGTCACCGCATGTTATTCTCAAAGACATTATACAAATCCAGGAGCCACGTTTAGCTCCCTACAAGCCTCAGCTAGCTTGTTTTAATGCTGAAATTCATATAATAAGAAAAATTTAAAAAATGATTGTATTTATTGTGGTAGGTTTAGAAATGTCACCAAGAAAAACAATTTTGTCTCCCTAAAAACATGACAGTTGAACTTGGCAAATTTGAATCTGAACACAAAGAATTTTAAAGCAATGTCTTTAATACTAACAAGGGAAAGGTGGAGATATTTGCTAAGAATGTACAGTGCTATGTTCTGAGATCAAAATTAGCATCCATCCATCATCCAAACCGTTTATTCCAATTCAGGGTCAAAGGGACTTGAGCTTATCCCAGCACATTTGTGTACACACTGTGTACAGAAATCTGATGACAGGGCCGACACAGAGAAACAACCACTCATGCACATTCAGTCTTAGAAAAATTTAGTGTGATCAATTAATTAAACATACATATCTTATGAATTGAGTACTTATTTACAACCAAGGCACACAACAATGTTTAGAGAGGAGACTCAAAGTAGCTTGCTGCCATGAAGACCAGGGCACCACTGTGAATTATCCTCTGGATCTTGTATATAAATATAAATCTTGGCTGCTTTATGCATTTTAAGCATCCACTTTTTCAGACATTTTCATCTATTTATTCAAATCATTTTAAACTATATTCACAAAAACAGATCTATTCCAATGATGTCAGCACTGCAGGAGACAATCCCCAAAACCTTCCCTAATGGTATTCCTGCTGAGATACAAATGGCAAAACAATGTTCCCACAGGTTCACTGCACCAACAGCTCATGCATTTACCTGAATGTGGCCTTTAGAATCTGTCTGGAGGTGCTCTCCTTGGTGTGGTTGTTGTATCCGTAAAAAAGGTCTCCAAACACAGTCTGGTTTGCAGGAATATCTGTTGCTTCACCGCAGTCTATACCCTCAGTGCAGACTTCTGAAAGCGGCAGGCATGACCTTCCATCAGGACCTCGCTTGTAGTCCTCAATGCACCTGGAATTACGGGAAATTGTTTAAATTTAGTTAATTGAATAAAATGTTAGTTGTTTTTTTTCTTTCATTACCTTACTGAAATATCTTCAGTATACTACAATTAGGGTAGATATAAAAATGATCATAGAGATACAAATATTTAATATTTATATTATTTTGGGAGTTAAAAGCGTGTGTTGTAAAAAAAAAGGTATGACCATCAATGTTTACCAAAATGTCATGCTAATATCTAATGTCTGATACACATAAAAATACAATTGTTTGGAAAACAAAAGTGGTCAACATTTCTTTTCTACAACTATATGTTAAAATTAACATCAACATCAAAACATTCAGTTAATGATAGCAATGTGAGCTTCCCATCGTCATTTGTGAATCTCTGAATGGTGCTTTTTCAGATGAATGACACCCCACAATGCTGTGCTGCACTGTAACATGTTGATACCACATGGTCAACACGCCACCCCTTCCCACCAACCATGTACAAACAGATGGAAATAAAGATTGGTTGTCAAAAGAGTTTTAATGGTCAAACTGATGCCACTATGTCTGCAGTGCACCCATACCCAGAATTCAGCTAATTTGACATAGTTGAAATGTTATGCAACTGGTCACATATTTAAAATACACATATTAACAAAAATGCTAACAGAGAATCACAGGACTGAAAGCTCCATCCCATCATTCTCAGCACTTCAAGGATCAAACAATTATTGCATAAAATAAACAAAAGATAATTGCTCCGATGATTGCAGTTGCTCTTTTCTTCTTACCAGGGTATTTGTGGAGGAAAAATGTTGAAGGGTCTACTGGACTGAAACATGGTTTTATGGCAGCAGTACTGGCTACATTTGTTGTGCAAGAATCAATAACATCTAATACAAATAGTGTGTTTGGCATCTAACGTTTTATGCACATTTACAATTATAATTAGTATTTTAAGAGAAAAATACCTGACAAGCAGAAACCTTATTTCTCAAACCATATGTCCTTGAGTTGTCTGGTTTACATCAATTCTGTTTAATGTGCAACGGAGGACATTGACTGGAAACAGTCAATGTATACATGTTATTGAAAATGATTATTTAAACTAATGCAATCAATTCTAAATAAATTGACATAATTAGAAGTAATGTGCTGAGAGTAATAATATGTACTAAGTAGAGCAATTTAAAAACGGTATTCAGAAAAGAAACTTGGTTGCAATTTGAAGTGTTGCAAAATAGTAATACTGGTGTCAAAATGCTGCAGAGTACTTTCTTATTTATGGCAAAAGAAAAAGCCAATCTGGTAAAGCTCTGTCTTGTTAAGAAAAACGAAATTCTATGCTGGTATGTAGGCATTTTGGTATGTATATAATCTCTCAATATCTCTCTGTTCTAAAAAAAAAAAAGTGCAGAGGGAACGAAGTCCTGCAAAGTGTGTTTCACATCTTGGTATGAAATGGCTTGTGATAGAGGGATTAGATGCCTAGAGGTTACCATACCCCAGATATCTCTCTGCTACCAGGATTGACATACTCAGACATTCAGAATCTGGATAAGCAATATAACAAAGCTTTTTATCAGCCTCTGACCAATCGCAAACATAAAGTAACCCTGCAGAGCAGCTAATTCACCATGGAAGAGCAGATATTCAGAAATATGAATAACTTAAACACATCGTTCAGGCCCAGAGCAACACTGTTGCTGCAGGAATAGTCAGGAAGCAATGCTGGCAGGACATGTAAATTCAGCACATTATATAGTTATAATTTACCCAACAATATAAATAGACATCACTGTGAGTACATTTTAACAGCCCAGTATTAACCTCAATATTTCAGATGCAACCCTTATGGAGCTAAACAGACTTGGTAACAAGTCAAGAACAAAAACAAAAAACTTGCTTCAAAGTGTTCCTTGACAAGACTTTTTTTTTATCTTCAAAAGGATTGCGTCTATCCCTAATAACTCTTTCTCCCAAGCGCCTCTCTCAAGATCTGCACACTGACATTGTAAGAATAGGCAGGCCATTTTCCAGAAAAAAACTAATTGGTCAGGAGGTGGCGCTTTGAAACTCATTGATCTTTGACCCAGAACATAACCTGCTTCAGAGCTGCATAGACATTTAGTATTAGTTACAAGGGTGATGAATCAGGTAGGAGAAAATGCAGCTTTGCATAGCGGGTTTCTGGTAGAATGGAGTGTGTCATTACATATTTACTTGGGACATTTTGTGCAGTGTTTTCCTCACCAGAATCTACTCAGAGTACTTCATCTGGTCAATCCAGAACCCGATTTAGTCAGTTAGAAAGGACTCACAATAATTCAGTTACATAACCTCTGTATACAGTTTGTAAACCTAACCCTTACTCAGAGGTTTCCTTCAGGTATTGGTGGGGTTAACATATTTGCAACGAAGACCACGCAACTCACTGTAGACTACTTAAATCGATTCCACTCAACTCACACAAAACGACTCCACTTCTACACAGAACTGAAGAACAACACACCCTGACGTGTAACAATCCTAAATGAACTGAAAGCACTCAAGGTAAAGAAGTGAAATGGGGGATGGGGTGGGGTAAAGAGAGGATAATCTTTTAGGGATTTACACTATAGGAGACCTTCTCTCCCAAATACCAGATAATAAAAAGCTAATCCCAGCCTCCAATGAGAAGTAAAGGATTAGCCACATCTGCATTATTGGGAGAGACGACAACAACAAAAATGCTGTTGGAAATTAAATTAGCAGCAGTTTGTATCACCCACTTATGTAAATGTGACATGAAATATCAGGCCTGCAGCGTGATGTTTATTGGTGAGATGACAATGGATTGCTGTGTCCAATTAGAAAAGTGATGTTCATTGGAAATGCTTATGATTTGTGTGTGGAAAGGATCAAATATTGACCTTGGCAGTTTTCCACATTTATGCAATGTACATCCCAGCATTCCAGTCCCACCACTGAGACTTGACTGATACAGAATATAAAATGCATTTCGTTCAGGTTTAGGTCAAAACTCTGCTTGTCCACCCATGATTTGTCATGCTTACTGATTAGACTCCTGCAATGATTCAACAACTAATTAGACTAAAGAAATGTTTCCAGTTCAGGTCACAGACCTGTTAACAGTAAAACCAGCTATGTTTTCACAATTCTTCCTCTAATAGCTGGCTAATAGCTCATATTTCCATATTTTGTTCTCCCGTTTAGTGATCAGCCCAGTATCAGTTGTTCTCCATAACTTTCTGACAAGACTCAACATTGTATCCTCCACACTATTCTCCTCCAAAAGCTTCTCCTCAAATTATCATAAAAAATTGGATTTCTTACTCAACACAAAAAAACGTTCTACCTGGCACTGTTCATGGTGCCACTGTGTTCATTTTGTCTAATTGCAGGTTTAAATGTGCTTTTACGATCAAAGAAATAGTCATTTAAAGATCTGTACGTTTGTTTTGACTGACATTTAAAAAAAAAAAAAAGATAATCTAATCCGTGTCGTCATGCGTCTTTATCACCTGGCAGAGTGGAGGCGTGACCAGTTTAGCAATTTCACCATTTTTATTTAGTTGTTTTGCCCAACCAGTCATGGCCCCTCCTACCCGGTGACCTTTTGCAAGAAAGAGTCTAATGTGTGTGAGAGTATGAATGACCTTTAGTGTACCAAAAAAAAAAAACCTAACTTACAGGGAAGGTTAAGTAGTTTATTGCTGTATTTTACTTGAATATATATTACGCCATTTTTTGCAGCCCAAACACACTTTTATTACAACAATAATCTGTGATGGAGAAAATTAAATTGTACCTGGACATGCTGCAAAAATCCTTCAAAAACAGTTCAGGGAGTGCAACAAGCGACCTGCGGTGTTGATCCTGTACTTCAGACTCCCTCTAAATCCCAATCTGATAGCATATCCATGGGATGTGGGAACAAGATCAAAACAAGACGGATCCCACAGGTTCCAAAGATCAGCTGCTTAGGTCTTGTTGCCAGACACCAAAGGACAGCTACGAAGGTCCTGAGTTCCACCATGTGTTGAGGGCTCAAGGCACCTTCACGATATGAGGGATGTAATGTTTGCAACTGAGCATGCCTCAGTGACCTCAATTTGGATTGAGATGGAAAAGATCTGTACTGACTTTGATTGGGGGTTCAAAGGGTGTACAGAAGGTATTGGAGATTTTATAAATTGTTGATGAGAATAAAAAAAAACATGTTGATTAGATGCTTTAACTGCACACATGCAATAAAAAAGGCTGCTTTTTAAAATGATACAGAGATGTATGCTCATTTATACACATCTAAATGGATTTGTTAGTTTTGCAGCTTTTGTAGCTTGTAGCTTATTTAATCAACACTGGTAAATGATAGCTAAAGGTATTCGAGTCCTTCTAAAAATATTATTTCATTTAACTTTATAATACAGATCATCAATGATGTGTGCAAAACTAACAGTGTCCATGTTTTTTGAGCTTCAAGCGGGAACTGTGCACACGTTGCTCAGGTGGAAATAAGGCTGAATGCAAACCCATTTCAAAACGGGAGCAAAGGCACAATAAAATTAAAAACCTACTTCTGAACTTCTGCAGATTCTTCAATTGATAGGTCCAAATAAAACCAATTTCACATTCACCTTGCATCCTATATTTTCTCTGAGCTCACTTCCGTCAGTATAAATTAATCCCATTTTATATATTGGTTTGTCACTTTCTATTCCTCCCCCCATTGTTTCTTCTAACAATGCCTTTATGTATATCTGTGCTGACTCAAACATTAAAGTAAAATGCAGATGTCATGCACTGGGCTGAAACACAAAGTTGTGTAATGTGGTTCAACCCTGAGATGCTGCAGGAAAACATGGCTCCAGTAATATGTATAATGTTCTATCAACACAAGTCAGAAACACAAAATTTTAAAGTTAAAAACCCATAAAGTGTGAAGATAGATAGATAGATTTTTGAGGCAATATTTCGTGTTGCAGTAACTGAGGGATTATGTTCAGAATATCGGACGTGGCGGTGCTTAGAATATTAGTCTATATTTCATATTAATAACTGCAGCCATCGAGAGATTTCCCTTGACTCCTCAACATATTACTTGAAAGTGCTGGTTAATTTGCAAGATCCCCTGCTTATTCCCAAAGTGCTGATAAAGTGATGAAGAGACTTAATATAGCTTTGTCTTGCCTTATCTGAAGGCTTGTCAAGTTAATGGTGACAGGGCTTCATATGACAGGATTATAAAATATTATAATCACACTAATTATGGATATAAAGTGCTGATTGTGTTATTCCTTACCCGCAGAACATCTGGATGTTGTAGAGCGTAGGGTCATCCTCTAGAGGGGCAAGCTGTTGGAGGCACAGCTGCTCACATCCACCATTGAAGCCATCTGAACAGTCGATACCAATGTGGTGGTCATAACATCCAGTCCCATCTTTCATCGGACTCAGTCCTGGAGGGCACTGTGGGAGGAAAAAAGGGTTTATATTTGCAAACATCAGTTAATACTAACCACACTTTCTCAGAGCTGCCTAAAAGTGTGAGAAGCTGCCACATTAACACTAATCCCTGATGGGGGACGAAAACAGACCCCATAACATCTGTGCTACAGAATTCAAACAGTCAGATTTCTGTTCCCATTAGTGCAGCTTGCGTGAACACTGGGTCTAGTTTGTAAAATTAGCTGTTTGTAAAATTGCATGAGGCAAAATGTTTCACAAACAATAATCATGTTATCAGCATGAGCAACAGTATGCAACTCCAACACTAGGATTCAAGTGTGGTGGTAAGACCGAGGATAAAACCACAAGTTTTTATGTCCCTAATTCCTGCTAATTAGTGACTTTTACAAAATAGTTTCAGAATTTAGGAAGCGAATAAACCTTGAAGTACAACAGCAATACAAAAAGAAGCAGAATGGTGGTATGATGGTTAGATTTGTTTCCTAACAGCTCTGCTCCTTTTCCATACAGCGCTTATAGGTTTTTAAAAAGGTAAATGGTTATTCAACAATGTGCATGTGCTTGGTACACACATATGGATTGTGGGGCTATTTTTGTCATGATTTTCTATCTTCCTGACCAATACCACACACTGACTGTATGGAGCCCTAACAAGATTATCTTATAAAATGATCCTGTGGTCTGAGATGTATTAAAAGTGAATTTGACCAGACAATCTGGTCTAAAATAAGTCAGGGCAAATAGTTGCAAGTATTAAACTGATTCAATACCAGTGTTTCTAGTGATTAACTGTAATTTAATGACAGATACCAAAATTACATCTGTATATTTCACATGTAATGAGAAATCAGCTAATGCCAATTTAAGTATGAGTAGAAAATAGTCAATTATAGTTAACAAATAAAGTGTTAATCCTAATTCACACCTGAAAACAAGTAAAATGAAGATGGATGCTGTTATTATGTGATACTGGACTCTAAACAGGTGGCATATTAGTCGGGGCAAACAGTAATTTTCTTTAACCTAAAATCAAAACAATAAAAAAACACAAAAAAGAAGAACACACATTTATATCACACAGGGTCAATGATTGTGGTACATGAGGTGGAAGAGGGGCCAGAACTTCAAAAAACAATAAATAAACCTTCAAGCCAATTTTTTTGCAATTGTTTGAGATATGAATACATTAAAAAACCCAGTGATGTGATTTGCATATAATTAATTTGTTTTTCCAGCAATAATAGCCAAGGGGCCTTCTTAGATATTTGTCACTGACTTTGAGTTGTTGAGCAGCCAAAAATCCATCTAACCTTGTGTAACTCTGGCCCAGGCCAATAATCAACCTAAAAGTAGCCTTAGCATAAGAATTTCCAAGATCAGATGAAAATATTGCAACTGTGTATTTTTGATTTGTTATTCTAATACTGGATTAACACAATAAAACAATGTACTTTAACCCAGACCACAAAATAAACAACACTCCAATGCTCTGTGTTCTTTAAAGTACTTTTATTTGCTGCTGCACACTTGATTCAAACAAAGTGAAGCGTCATAGCTTTATGTAAAGCTCTGCACAAGTTTATTAATAACTCCTTTGATAGGTGTGCTAACACCTGTAGGACATGTCCTTTTGTAGGGTGGACAGGAGAACTTGTAGTCAAACCTAACAAGGTGGTTATGATTTCCGAAGAGCAAATAGTACATAAACAGAAAAAAACAACACAACGAAATGCAAAAAGCATAGGGAGCACTACATTTCAAACCACTCCTCCCAACTTCCCTCCCTTTGCAGTCATGTTTAAGAGTTGTTATTTTTCTTTATGAACCTTTTCAACCAATTTAATGTTATAGTTTCTTTCAGCTGTTACTTTAAAGCAACTTTGATGTTGTGCAGTTTAACGACAGTTAACACAGTGTTTACCACAATGACTTGGGACTCAAACCTTTTAGGTAAAGATTCCATGTTGGATCATTTTGTTAGGCAAGCTTACTGCATTCATCAAGGATCCATGTAGCTTATTTAGCAGATGAAGCTTGTTATTGTTGTAAATTCTTTACGCATTTGTTTCTGTAAGAGTGCTGTTTACCCTGTACTCTAAAGCAGCTCTGGAACTAAACTATTTCATCTGTTTCCAGGTTAATGTGTACTTACATTTAGCATTTGTGACTGTTTTTATATATATTCAATAAAAAATATATTAATAAACCTTCTTTGGGCCAAATGTCATCAAAAACACAGATGGATTGTTTTTGTTTACAAATGACATTTGTTATAAGAAAATGGAATGTTTCTATGGATTAGCTTGTCGATACCTTAAAATCCAAACTTTTATATCTACCAGTAAAAATATCATAATCGGTCCTTATTTTCAATAACTCAGGTCCCACTCTGCAGACACAATGACTGCTACTGATAGTGATGAGAAGGTTTTGGTCTGATATTGTTCTAGTTTATTGTGGTTTGTTCGACCAATCTTATACCATTCTGTACAGAAATTATTTGATCAGTTTAAAGGAATTTTCTATACTACTTTAATTGATTTAATTTGTCATTATAATTTATTATTCTAAAATAATCTCTTTCAGGCATTGATGCTCTGGAGTTTAATATTCCAGATTGCTCTAGTAATACAAATATCAATGAATATTGTATAAACAAGATTTTCCTTTAAGCAGTAAGATGTAATAATTTCCCTGTCAAATTCTATGATAAAGTATGTTAAACTTATGATATCACATTTACAAGAAAATAAAAATGTTAGTATCCATCCCTGGATACTATGTAATCATAAACGTTACTCTTTCCCAACTGTTTTGAGGAGTGTTGCTGGTTCTAAAACTAAAATGAACTCATTAGCTCATAATGAAACCATGTCTCACTTTTAACATTGACCATTTTGTTTATGTTCCACTAACCATAAAATATACTTTTATGATATTAGCAAATTATTGCATCCTGGTTTATTTACATTTAGTAAAGCCTGTCAGACGGAACCAGGAGAGGGCATCTAAAGTAAATGTAAAAATGGTTTTGATAAAAGTCAGCAGAGTAAACTGTATAAAGACTTGACATAAGAACAACAAGACTTTACACGAGAGATGTACAAATACAGGTAATACACAGAGGAACACGTGTGCAACTCATAACATAAGAAAAGGAATCCTGTTAGATGAAGTGAAGGCCCTGGTAATCAGTGTGCAGACGGCACTGAGCACACCAGCGGAAGAGGAGCAGGATGGCATGTCCCTACTTTTTATAGACTGGGTTTAAACATGTAGTTTATAAAACTACTGGGTAAAAAAATCTGACTTGCAACTGCAATTTATAACCATATTCAGTAGGAACAACCTTAATAAGTTGATGCACCGGTGTGTGAAAAGTGTGTTTTTTATTTTTAGTTTCCGGCTTTCAGTGATTTATCTATGTTTTTATGTAAAGTGTAAGGCACACACTATATCACTCGTTTACTTATTAACAGTTTGATTTTAATTGATTCCTAGAATACAATCTGATTTGCACAGGTCAGGTAAACAGCTTTTATAAACTTACAGAACATCATTACACCTTGCTCCCAGTCTATGCATACACAAGAAATTAACCACTTTAATGGACTGTTAGTGATAGGATGTGGGAAAGCATTTTTAACCAAGGTTACACAATAATTCTGTGTATTATTATAATATTTCTGTGGCAACCACAGCTTTTTATATAGACCGAAAATAATGTCAAATTCTTGCTCTAATTTTTTCTTTTAAAATCACTTTAATGTACAGTATAAGCTTCTATTTCTTTCTAAAATTTTAAGCTGAATTGAGGATCTTTTGAGTTCTATCAACACATATAGGAATAGGACTCCAGATGATGGCAGCAGGTAGAGACAAATCTCTAGAGCTTTTCCATATAATAATATGTTTCCTTGCATCTTTTTCTCATGTGTCCTTCTCACATCTAAGTCTGTCCCAGGACAAACACATGAGGGAATTGAGGGAGGATTTTCTTCTGTTTTCTGTCCCCTAAACCACTTCTGAGCTTCAGCAGCTTCTTTGCTCGTTCGAAGAAAAATAAAGCCTGTTGCATACTCTGCCAGAAGCAGGAACTGTTTTCTTGTTTTGGATGTCACAAGTAAAATAAGACATCTTTGTTCTAATGGACGTGATTAATGAAATTGTGCAGCTTTTTTATGACACATTAGCAGCTTGTGTGATTGATCGAACATCAATGCAGAAAAGCATGAATTGGAAGGTCTGTACTTAGTCATTTTTGCTGATGACAGGTTGAATGAATAGTTTTAATTAGTATTTTAAGAGTTTAGCAAACATTAATACACACCTTGATGAGACAAAGGTTCTTCTAGAGTAGTGTTCAAATTATGTAGAGATTAAAACACTATTTAGAACTAAAGATTTTCTTTTCACATATCCATTATTGAAAATGAAAACGTGGCTTTACTTTGGTGAGTGAACCTAATTTTTGCCATTTGTCAAAGCAGTCAATAACAATCAAATTATCCTACTTAAGTATGAGTAATATGATAGTTTTCATTCCTTACATTTAAAGGATAGACACAGAATGATCCATTTGATATATCAAGTAAATTTGTTGAGTTGAATTTATGTTATGGTTCAGAAATAGTTTTTAATGCCTCACAATAAAAATAAGTTTAAAAAGTCGCCACATTGAGTATTTTTTTCAATTAGGAGTGTTAAATGGGATTGCTTTGTCTTTAATAAAGAGGAATTAAAAAAATAAAACAGCAACATTAAACCATATGACTACAATATCCCTTTATCCCTTATCTTATAGGTGTTGAAGACTATAGATGCTTCCAGTCTCCCATTAAAGCACTTCTTTGTGGTTAATAGAAAAGTCCAATAAAAATCTATGAGATCATTCTTTTGTAGACCCTGCTTTTACACGACCTAGCTGAACTATATATGACATTTGTTTGCTGTTATGTATTTATAGAAGTGCCTGTACAGAATGGGGTCGCCTGCTGAATAAGTGATGTCTGGTCCTGCTCCCTGGATAAACTGTTATTGATTTTGTCAGCCTGTGAGGGAACATGGTGGCAAATGATTTATCACTGGAAATGCAAAGATCACATGAGACTGAATCTTCCAACACATCTGTGGCACGGAGTTTTTGTATCACTGGAACTCACTAAAGTTAGTGGATGTGGATATGTTTTGCAAACAGAAGAATGTATATTGATAAATTGCTACACTGCAGATTAGAAACCACAGAAAGCTGATTATTGACTGCCATAATAGGCTTGCCTATTATCTCCATGCCAGAAGAGCAATAACTCCAGGCTATTTTTCAGTTATCTATAATATAATAATAATTAAGAATATTTGCCAGCTGGATTCCTTGTCTATGGGCTTATCATTTGAGTTTCAAGTCTGATCTAAAATCCTGGGTGAATCATTTATAATACTCTGTAAAAACCCATACACTATGTAAACAGTGACCAAAATCCCTTAAAATAGTATCTGTTAAATAGCTTTCCCTAATTGTTCTGTTTGGATCAAGCCTCTGGCCAAAAGAGATAGAATACGTTGTTATGATGCATGTTTTTATTCTGCTATCTTATAATATCATTAAAAAAAATAGATTAATTTAGTTTCAAAATACAAACACGGTTTGTAAGAATGACATCCTCACCATGACACCACTGTGATATTGCATATGATTAAAAACACTGGGTGGAAACTGTAAAAGAAAAAGAAAGATAAATAAATATCTAAATTCTACTTCAACTTCAACTTCATTGTATTTTTACAGTAGAGTTTGAAAACTTTTTGGACTTCATTAAGGCAAAGCCAACTGAGATAAAACTTTAATTTTCTTGCTACATGTCAAATGGCAACATTTATAAGGATTCACAGATTATTAAAAGTAACTGCTTTCAGACAACTGCACTGTCTCTGTCAGTGAAGACCTTCACTGGACTCCACAGTAGCATTTATTCAATCTTACATTAAGCATTTGAGGATTTTCAGATAGATCATATAAGTGCACTCAGCTATTTGTTTGGGTTATGTCAATATAAATGTTAAAAAAAAAGTAGAAGATAAGACACATATTGTGATTAAAATATATAAAATGACTGGTTTAATTACTGCGAGTGGCTGTATTGATCACAGTGGTTCTTAACCAAATTAAAAGTATATAGAATGATGGCAACGTGTTCAGTAATTTGGCATTTACAATACAAATGTGTTACAAACTGGAACGCAAATATTTCTTCTTCAAATGATGTAGCAGTCACTGGATAATGACTATCAACTGACACTAACAAAGGAGTGTTTAAAGGCAAAGTTAATCATCATTTATCTTAGATCATTCAATAACTAGACAGTGAGTAAGAATGCTGTCTGGTGTGTTTTAGAAGATGCTAGGAGTCCAAAGCCCACTCTAGAAAACCCCTTGAACCACCATGGCTTTTAATCCTGTTTCTTAATGGAGATAAATTCCTGCAGTGGTTTTGGGGCTTAAGGGAATCAGCAGTGTGCTATTGCCAAACAGCCACAAATCCCTGTGAGAGGAGTTGGATAAGCGATGCACTTTTCAAATTTGTCTGATAGGCAAATTAGTACAGAGGTATAAGGAGCATGTAGGTAATGCATTCCTCAGAAAATAATTATAAACAATTAAATAAACATTATTAAGTCCCTTTAGTGTGCGCATGTGTGGTTTCTTACACTGTGGTCTACTGGCATATATTTCATATTTCAAGATATAGTAACTAGTCTGCTGATTCCTAAGAGGTATTTTTAAAACTTACCCACATTGACTAACTTATTTAGTACGTCTGTAAAGGCACCTTTAAAGAGTAAGAACTAATCAGCCAATCCCATGAAAGCAGCCAATTTACGCATTATGAAAACTTCCTGAACTCAAACTGAATATCAGTAAGAGGAGAGAAATTGATAGTGTGGTTTCAACCATAGCTTGGTGGTTCCAAAATATGCAGAATAGCACTACAAATCTTAAAGCAGACTGGCTACATTTGGGAAAATCACACTAATGGTCTTTTTCCACTAGCACCTACTCTACCCAACCTTACGCACCTCCGTCTAGGAACAGAGCATTTCCATTAGGATTTGTTGAACCATGTGGTTACTTTTGATGAACCTACTTTGTTGAGATTCCAAGCGTGCCCAGTTGTGCGGGTAGCATGGCGTCCACAGGCTGGCATCTATTGATTGGCCTGAAATGATACAGTGTTTTTTCTTGCCCTCTAATGAAGTCTCTTGATTTATTCCATGATTTTATTTCCCAAAAATAACCGTAATCTGAGCCTCAGGTAAAAATGTATAAGTTACCACAAGTTTTTCTATTGTTACATCCCCAAGGCCAGGTTTTAGAACAACCAGGGATTAACATAAAGCCAGACAACATTGAGGAGTTGTTTAACAAAAAGTGGTGACGT
>JBAMIG010000008.1:7069297-7082540 GCA_037177335.1 Kiunga ballochi
TATATATATGATGTCCCACCAGGAACAAGGTGCTGTGATGACAAATGGGCTACTGGTAACCCAAGTAACCTTAGTAAGTGAGGCTATATGTAGAGACTGCGGGACATGTGGATACTTCGATATCTACAGGCCAACTACTATCACAGTTAGAAATTAAGGAGATAAAATGCACTAATCTTTCAAGGGGACCAATGGGAGAGAAAGGTATGAGGGAGTTAGCATCAACTCCCCCAGAGACCGGGTACCAAGCCCTAGCAGTAGAGATGAGTGAGGAAATAGCCTTAGAGACAGTATCATGGCTAAGATGAGAGAAAGCCACTCCCTGCACCTACTTGCAAGAATAGTGATGTACCACCAGAACGCCTTCTAGCTGATATGAATGTAGGAATGAGTACAATCCCCACTGCGACCATTACCAAAAACAATGAGCTGATATACAGTACAGCAACAATGATCTTGGAAAAGCTTGGCCGACATCACGTAAAGGGTAAGATGGAGGCACCTTGGAAGAGGAGGTTAGAAACCAAGATCAAGGCAACTCAAATGGGAAGTCAGTCAACTATCAGAACTGCAGAAGGGCACGACCATGAAAAAAATTCCAGGGAAGTACAGCCGGATGTCCATACCAGAGGCTCTGGAAAATGCCAAACAAAGACACCAAGCATTGGCTGTGCGACTGAAGAGATACACAGAAGAAGTTGAAGCCAGAAGAACAAAGGGGTTGTTCTCCACTAACCCAGCTAAAGTGTTCTCTCGGTGGCAGGGTAGTCAGTCACAAGCTAGCCCCCCAAGGCTGGAGACAGAACAATACAAGAGAGACATATGGGAGAAGGAGGTATCACATAAAAGTGAAGCACAGTGGTTAAAAGATCTCAAAGCAGACCACAGTTCCCTCCCTGAACAAAGTCCAGTTACCATCACAGTGGCAGATATCTAGCATAGAAACTCAAGTATGAAAAACTGGACAGCTGTGGCAGACCATCCCTGGAGGCCAACTTCCAGCCAATTGCACAAGTCACCACCAATATGTGACGCATATTAGGGAGATGCCCGGTCCCAATGGGTATTTGTATAGGACTGAACCCCCTCAGCCAACTAATCAACAAGACAGGCTATGAATATCAACTCAGGAATGGGGCCGCCTCCTGTACATGGATAACTTCTAGGCCTGCCAGTAATCTGCCAGTAATCAGATACCCGGCTGGAATAAAAAGCTGCCCAATGGAGGAAGCTCAGACAACAAATGTCAAAACACAGAAGCTGCTCACCATGCATGGAGGGTTCCACCCCAAGTTCAGTTTCCAGCGACTATGCAGACTAAGCGGAAGGAAGGAGGCAGAGGACTAATGAGCATCAAGGCCACTATCCAAGATGAAACATCCAAGCTCAACAAATACGTCAGGAGGAGGGCACCAAGGGATGAAGCACTTAGTGGATGTCTCAGACAATAAAGTCAGGAGGAACAAAAAATGGAAGAACCATCATGGAAAAAAAACCCTGCATGGGATGTTCCATGGGCAGATCACAGAAGTGGCCAACATAAACAAGAGCAAGATACTGGCAGACAGGGAAATAATACATGGAACACAACAACCAAGAAGCTGGCATTGTATACAGAAACATCTGTGCAGAATATAGACTGGAGACACCTAAGTCCCGGTGGGAGACACCCCCAAAGTGGTGGTCAACCAGCTCGACATAGTGATAGGGGATGAGCAGCAGAGGAAAGCCGTAGTGATTGATATATCCATCCCCAATGATGGAAATATCAGGAAGAAGGAGCATGAGAAACTGGAGAAGCACCAAGGCCTCAAGGAAGAACTGGAGAAGGCCTGGAGGGTAAAAACAACAGCCGTGCCCATAGTCATTGGAGCACTGGGGTCTGTGTCCCCACACACTGGACTATTGGCTCCAACAGATACCTGGAGAAACATCAAACATCTCCGTCTAGAAGAGCACAGTCCTAGGAACAGCTAAGATACTGCGTAGGACCTTCATGCTCCCAGGACTCTGGTAGAGAACCCGAGCTTGAGATGAACAACCACCCGCCCTACCCAAGGGAGATGGGAGGGTGGGTTAGGGTGTCGTAAACTGTATCTCACCCCTTATTTATTAAGAGAAAATCATGTCTATAAATTTGTCTGACATGTCTGCTTTAGCTATGATCTTATTTTTTTCATAAAGCTTGGTACTTGAAAGTATAAACAGGCAAAACTATTTGTAAACTGTCAGTAAAATACACATGCTGTAACATTCACCTAAATAACAAATAAATTAAAACAAAATGGACTAGTGGAAGGAGGAAAGCATTGTTTATGCTTTTATAAATTTGTCAGTACACATTGCATGATGTCATCAGTGAAAGCAGAATTAACACTGATTAAAGTACCAAGATACCCAGATATATAGTTCTGATTTATGTTTTGTGTAGTATTTAAAAGTTCAAGTTATTAAAATTCAACTTGTGATTTAGTTCAAGCACAAATCTAAAATCCAAAAATGAAGATTGTAAAAAAAAAAAAAAAGAATAAAAAAGGATTTCTTAATTGTTGTTGGCCAAGTGTGGAACATCTTTGGTAACCTTGCATTGCATTTTTTATAAGAACATATTCTTTCCTGCAAGACATTGTCAAATCTTTTTGACAATGTTTTGCTTGTATTGTGTCATGGCTTTGCAGAAAGCAAAAAAATAAAACATTCAAGCTGTGCTTGCTTTTCAGACATGCGACATGATAAAAAAAATGTTGCAATGCAGAAGTAATTTCATAGTTTGCACATCTACTCATGCTCAGTATTATTGTTTTTTAAAAGTTGTCAACCTCATCAGTTCAGCCAGCTTGTGGGGGCATTAATGCAGTCACTGAAAGAAATCGACAGCCTGAAATACAAAATGTAACATGACACAAATAATGAGTAACTAAAGGAAGCTGCCCCAACAAGACTACTTTAATCTATAAGTGGTCTTTGCATTGTATTACCATTTTGATTATTTACAAATAGAGAAGCAAAGGATTGCATCCCGTTGCCAACAAACATGAGATTTTATATCAATCAAAATTTCAAAATAAATATTTGTAAAACGATCATTTGTGCTAAAGGTTGCTATTTTTCCCCTTTGTTTCCACATTATTTTAGAGAGACATATAAAGACATAATTAAAAAAAAGACTTAGTGAGGATTAAGTGACGTTATAACACATTTTTTGTGTTTTTTAAATTCAGTTTAAAATCATGTAAGCCAGAAATTGTGAATATGGCTAATAATTTGCTCATATTCTGGGGCCTCATTAATAGAACCTGCTTACTCAAAAAAAAAGGGCCTGAAAATTGCATAAGTACTTTACTAAGCAAACATTTGGATTTTATGAAAATAAATGTGACATAGTAAAGTGCTTACCACTGCCCTAACTTGGACCTTGCGTAGTAGCATTTTGGAGAGGGAACACTGGCAGCACAGCAGATAAGATAATACATTTAAGCCACATTAAACCAGGTTTTTATCATTCACATCAGACTTTTTATCTCTGTAATCAAAAACACAAAAACATGAAAGGACTACTTAAAAACCTAAGGTATTTATTTTATATACCTGTTTAATCGTCCAAGCACAATATGTTCATACTAATTAAAATATTGCTATGGTGTTTATTGGTACATTAACTGTGTTTACTGTGTAAGGATATAAATATGGCTGTGTGTCGGGTGATGGCTGCTGCAGGTGACAGTAGCGACCCATCGAGGCGCTGACTGCTCATGCCGTTTACCAACCCACAGAGCGCAGAGGAAATGCGCTTTGATTTGGTCGACGCTCATATATGTAATGGTAGAGCTAGCCATCAGCATCTTCACCTCCACTCTAACATCCGGCCGTGTTTGTTTGTTTTTTTTTTCTGGCACAGATGTCATGATGCTGCAGCAATATGCAGTTCTGATTGTTACTGACCCGCAAACAGGATTTCCTGACATGTGTCCATCTTTTCAATAAGTACCCACTTCAGTCTGTGAAAAGTAACCTTTACAGTCCTATCAGTGGCCATGATTCAATGTAAAACGCAGCAGATAGTCGTTGATTCATAACCTGACGTATTTATGAGCTGCTTTGCATTGACCGTGTACGGTAGAAAGTGGGTGTGGGAGAGTTTTTGTCAAGATGTGCGTAAGCAGAGTTTTATAAATCAGACTTTTAACTTGACGGAGTTACTGTTTTATTTTTTTTTTTGTTTTATTTTTTTGCCTAAGTACAATTCTACTATAGATTATATGCAAAGTTTTACAAATGAGGCCACTGGTCTATAATGATTGATGTGTTTACAACTTTACAACAAATCTAACTTTGAAAATAGCTAAACGTTTCTGTAAATGGATGTTTGGATGGAAAAGATGGCTTTTGTTACAGTTGATAGTCCTTATCAAACAGACTTACTGAAAAAGAAAAATGTAAACTAAATGAACTGTTGCTAGCAACACTAGTTTTTACTTTTATGATACAAATTCAATGTAATTATGCTGATACTCAAGACTGTCATTATGTCTCCATTTTTAGCTTGTTGGATGAACACAAATGTTTTATAGGTTAAGTTCAAATAGAGACAAAGTGATAAAAACCCAAAACATTTCAGCATAAATGTGAAAAAAATACAATAATCCCACAAAGAAAGGCAAACAAATGACAACAAACAAATCCTATCAGTTTGTGTAAAAATAGTGAGAGAAAGAAACTCACCACGGGTGTTGCTGGAGAGGCGTTTGCGTTGGCTGGTGGAGGTGTTGTGCGGAAGCAGAGTATTCTGCTGGTGGTTGCTGTCAATGGGGCTGGTGGCGATGATGTTGTCCTTGTATTTGTTCATCAGGGCCAATTTGGTGTTGTCATTTACTGAAGACAAGAAGGTACAATTACAAACACCAGAGGCATTGTGGAAGCTATTGCTGTAAAATAAAAAAGCCCCTTTTGAAAGAAAAACTTTTTCTTTCTTAAAAATCTTAAAAATCAGCTTTCTGTGGGAATTTATATGACCCCAGGTAGCAAGTATAACATACAGTAATTACAGCCGTGGAAGGAAAGGTGCCATGAAATTAAAACTAATTAAGAAAATAGAAATACACGACTCAGAGTGTGAAATTGTTCCCAGAAAACAGAATGAAAAGCAGTAGCATTCTTGCAAAACTATCTTTAACTAACTAATTTACCTCAGTAGTTTCATCAGTTACACCCCAGAAGTTTTATATCTTGGACTTGTTTTTAGTAAAGAAGAAATCTGCAAACACTGTTACAAACATCTGAGGGCCATCCCATTTGAACAACATTTGTGATTTTTGTTCAGTTAATTAAAACACATATGGAAATAAATCCATCCATCTATCCATTTTCTACCGATCCGTCCCTAATGGGGTCGCGGGGGGTAGGCTGGAGCCTATCCCAGCTGTCAATGGGAGAGAGGCGGGGTACACCCTGGACAGGTTGCCAGTCCATCGCAGGGCCAACACACAGAGACGAACAACCATGCACACACACACACACTCACTCCTATGGGCAATTTAGAGTCTCCAATCACCCTATCCCCAAAATGTATGTCTTTGGACTGTGGGAGGAAGCCGGAGTACCCGAGAGATATTGAAATAACTAATTTAACCTAATTATTATTATTATTGTTTCAAGATAAACAGCCACATTCATTTCATTTATCGAAGAACAAAGTGGCAGTCGAGACAGATTACTGGTCTTCCTAACAGCAGCCGTTCAATAGACTGCATGCAGGCTGTTCCTTTAATCAAATCATCATTCCATAAATGTCTAGTTCACCTTTAATGCCAAGATCCATCTACAGAACGTAGAATTTATTAAATAAAATGTATTACAAAGCTGTCTTTTTATTACAATGTGAATATTATTTAGACATCTAGGTTATGTGTGGACACCTGGGAGAACACCCCCAACAATGAACTGGAGATTCATCAGATGCAGCACTCACTCTGTCAAAGAACACCATTTTAAAATGATGCCAAACCAGGTCGAGGTTTGCTTTTCCCAACTGTAGATTATATGACAAATGGTTATTTTGACTTTGTACCACTTTCCTCTTTATCTATGACACTACGAGGATTGGCTACAGCTTTCTGTGATCATGCATTGGATTAGGCATAATAGAAAATTATTAAATGTATGTATGTAAATGTATGAAATGTCGCAAAAACATTTTAACTAGTTGATCTCTGTGTTTTTTGGGGTAGTCCAAAGTTCAATTCAAACAAGAACTCTACAAGTGGTGTTGTGAAACTGAACAATATTATAAAAAAATATCATTTTTCCCCTCTATCAAGGGTGGCACCCTGAAGTTTTATTGCACTATTTAAAGTGTTAAATGCAAATACTTCATAAATTCTCCTGATGTTTGATTGATGATCCCTAGACGATGAAAACTGCTGCCTTAGGTGAGAAGTAGTAGGAAACATTCTCTTGACAAAAGTTCAAATGTGTGAACATAATGAGCATCCTGCTTTCTTTACACCACCATTGAGCAAGTTAAAGGCTGTATGCACTCTTGTAGTTTAGTCTTTATAAAGACTTGTATTATTTTATTAGTCTTTGTGCTTCTCTTATATAATTATTTGTATTATTATTATTATTATTATAAACAATATTAAGAGTACTACAAATAATACAAATATAAAGGATAAATTCACTTTTTTGCAGTATAAACAAAAAAATAGTTAACATGAGCACGTTTTATGTTTGCTTTGTAAACTGTTTTCAAACAGTTTTTAATATGTTATTCTGTGAACAAGGGCTGGGGCAGCCTTTTAAATACTTGAAATCTGAAATCAACAAAAACTAAAATTTATGAAGGAAATGTTTTGTCAACATAACTCATGACCAACTGCCTTTGTATTTATTCAACTTCTGTGTTGAATTATCTATCTTAAATGTACAATGTAGTGTAGCTGAACTGTTTGTACTGTCTAAAAACATTGTGTACCATGACCATTACTTTTGATTAATCAGAATCTTGTTCTTGATTCTGGGTAAATTATATGGTTTTGTATGAGAATGCTTGTTTTTGATTTAATATTATTGTTAATATTTATTTTTAATGCTTCTGAGCAAAACACTTTGTGCTGATCTTTTGTATGAAAAGTGCAAATAAATAAAACCTTATAGACTGACTCTGCTGTTCATTGGTTTGTCTTGAATTTAGGATACACTAGTTTAAAACCTCTGATAAAAAGAATGTTGTAGAAAAATATCTCGGTGCTTTTGTAACACAACATAAGTTGTGATTATCTGAGACAATCAACTGGTCCTGTCACAACAAAACATTATTTTCTCGACAGAAAACACTGGTTACCAGTTAGTAATTTTTCTGTATTCAGTCCATTTTCACAATGGTGTTTTTTGTTCTTGGAAGTATTTTTGATATTTCATGTCAGTGAAAGGTTTTTTTTTATCTTTAATCACAAGCGATGAAGAAAATGGAACTTACTTGACTGACAAGGGAAAAAAATTCTAATGATTTAATTTTCTACATCAACATGGCAGCTGTGTTGTTATAATCTTGTGAGCCAGTAGTATATGCAACTTTTAGAGCATGCTGTATAAATTTTTTTCTTCTTTTTTTTAGTTGTTTATTTGTGTATTTGTATATTTAAATAAAACAAAGAAAATCAATATGATTTTACATCATTTAAGAGAAAAGCTACACAAAAAAGAAACTTTTGCAGAAGGCTACTACAGTAAAATGTTTTTTTTTTTAATAAAAAGTATCTATTGAAATAATTAGAAATACATTTGACAAAAGCAAAACAATATCCCAAAGGTTATTTTATTTTATGTTGACAAGTAAACATTGTGTTTTGGAATATATGTAATATGGAGAGCTGCATTTAGATGAATAGATAAATGCAGCTTTATGTTTTGAAGACAAAAAAGAGAAAATCTTCTTCCCAAGACTCCTTGTACAGCACACAGGTGCTAATGAGTTGAGTTTTATTTGCAGCTAATGTGTGAATGTGAAGTCCTAAGTTTCTATGTAAAACATTGGCACTTTTTTGTTGATTTGGTGCATTCATCATAGTATCAAATTTTTTAGTCCCAATAAAACAAAGAAATCATGTTTTAAGATAACCAAAACCCTGCAAAATAAAAAAAGGTGCCTTTTTAGCTCATCGTCACCACTTAGGAATAGAAAATCTGGCAAACAAGCTGCCAGTGCAGCCAAAAGTTAATCTGAGGGCTCTGCCAGCAGGTAGTGTCATGTGAATCAATTTATACCCCTTCTGCTGAAAGCAGCTCTTTAAAATACAGCATTAAGTGCAGAGGAAGAATAGTTGAAAGAGGCTAAAAGGTTAAAAAGCTACATGTGTTTTACAGACTCCTTGCAGAACATCATTTTCACTGCAAGTGATCCATTTCTCTTAAATCTAGTCCTTCTAATTCATGTTCATTTTAGAAAAAGTGTTTGGTGTAATTTTACGAAATCCCTACATTTGAATTATTGTTACTTGCTCTGTCTTCTGTTCTGACTATTTAAGCAGTTCACTTACCAGGTGTAAGGTCCATGTTATTCTTGTCATTACAGCCCTGAAGGGAATCCAGGGTACGAGTAACTTGGCTGGCAAATTCCTCTCCCCCATTCATGCACTCTCGCTGCAGGTGGTGACGCAGGTCAGTGATGTCATACTCATACCTAGGAATAAAGTTGCAGTCAATTTACAATCTGTAAATAACAATAAATATTCCAATGGTTTACATGCTTGATGGAGAAGTAGTGCATTCCTATTGTGAATGCATAATGCATTGATAGGATAAGTTTGAAAGGCTTAAGCCTTAAACACGTCATCATAAACATCATAATACTCCAGAGCCATAAAGCAAAGAGAACAGAAGGCAAGGAAAACTCCATTAGTGGTCTTTTGATTTCTAAATTCAAAGCAATGTCAAGAATTTTGTGCACAAAATAAAGAATAACAAAAACATGTGTTTAAGCTTGATCAATGTGATTATTGATATAATCTATATGTTTGTCTTTACATGAATCCCCCTAATCCAGACAACCCCACTAGTACCCATCCAAAATTGGCGTCTCGCGGATGCTGAGGGTTCCACTGGAGTTTGGCCCCTGACCCCGGGAGTTCCTTAAGCTTTCCCGGGCTTGCCCTCCCATCAGCACTGACGGGATGTAGTGGATCTCATTAGCCGCCTCGGCGCTGGCGCTCTTCTGGGGCTGGGGGATGCGGCGGCGTTTACACCAGCGCCTGCGAGTATATAGGATCAGGACGAGGCACAGAACAGATAGAAGAAGGGCGATCATCCCGCCCTGAGGGGAGGAGGGTGGCATTTGGAGAGAGACAGAAGACAGATAGGGTGGAAGAGAGAGCAGACAGTCATGAGGGGTACAGTGACAGAGAATCTTGCCAAGTAAAATATGGATCAAAGTCAAAATTGTGATGCCAAAAGCACAATAAAAAGAAAAAACTTGCTGCTTGAGTTTGGTGAATAACTCCTACAAAATTTTAAGAGTTCTGAAACTATTTAACCTTGAAATAAAGTAAAAGAAGGTACAGATCATGACTTTTTTTAAAAGAATAATAGTATAATATTTTTTAATAATAATTGCATTGTTCTCAGAGCCCTAATTGCTCAAGTCACTCTAAAATTACAGTTGGGAGCAAATATCAGCTATCTTAGCAACATGCAAGGATTGATCAAACTAAAATCCTCTTATTGGTCTTTATGTTGAAGGTCTGCTTTATAACTTTAACCAAATTGTGATTTTACTTGAGTTTTTCCAAATTTTACAATGGCTAGTACTTAATGGGTTTACAACATCATTCTGCATGCTTCTCATGCATCAATACTAAGATTGCTCTGTTTGAACTGAGAGTTGTGGAGGAGCAACTAACTAAATGATTTTTTTTCTGATCATGTTTTGTGTAGTATTTAAAAGTTCAAGTCAGTAAAATTCGACTTGTTATTTAGTTCAAGCACAAATCTAAAATTCAAAAAAGGAAGATTGTAAAAAAAAAGAATAAAAAAAATATCTCTTAATCGCTGTTGGCCAAGTGTGGAACATCTTTGGTAACCTTGCATTACTGCAAAGACTAATCTGATCAACACAGGTTCATTTTTCATCACAAACACAAAATCTGCCTACAGTAAAAAAAAAAAAAAAGTTTCGCTCACAGTATATAGTAATACCAGTATCAGTTCAAACTAAAAATGTACTCGAGGAAGGACTGATACCACATGACTGGTCAGGCCACATGAGCATTTCCATTCTGCAGTTTTTCTCCCTGATTTTAATGACTTATGAGGCTCCATGGAGTAAAGGGATATAGAAATATCTACACATCATGCACAGGGATAGAAATCGTGCAGGATGGACAGATGAAGGGCGATGAGTCTGCCCCCAGGACAGGTTAGAAGGGAGGACATAGACAGAATCAAAAGGAACCTGGAGAGAGAGAGAGAGCAAGGCAGAGAGAGGGCAAGCGTCAAACAGAGCAGAGAGTTAGAGAATCCTGCCAAGAAGCAGGATATGGATCAAAGTCAAAGAGAGTCAAAAGCATGCAGTCTGTGAAAACACAGGAAGGTGTGAAATCTACTGTCTGATATTCCCTCTGAGATTAAAGGCATAGATAGTTCCTGGGCTTTTTTATTTACCTTATTCTCAGACCATTCATTTGAATTTTTAAGGTTGGTAAAATTCAATTTAGAGCGGAGACGCAAAGATGAGACCGCAGGTACGACCTGAGGGCATAACACCACATGTTCGGTTTATGCAATTTACTTCTTCCGCAAGCCTAATTTCATGCTGGAGGCTGGGAGCAATCAAATGAAAGAGAATCAGATACATGTTGCAATTTGGAAAATGTCAAAAAGAGTTATGGAAATGTCAAGGTGACAGCACAGAAAGACAGGCAGCAGCAATTTACCACTCGAGACACATTTATTTTTAAAGAGTAAGTAAATGCCTTTGCTGCATACCCCCGCAAAAAAAAGGTTTCTAGCTCGGTGTTAAAGTGTATTTAAATAGCATCTTTCCTTTCCAACAAAGTGTTCAAATGCTTTTTGGCTCAATAACCCTGAACAAATCAAATAAAAACTCAGGCCATTAAAACTTTTTTTATATAATAATAAAAAGAGTAGAAGTGTATGTGTGTGTGTGTGTGTGTGTGTGTGTGTGTATGTTTTGTTTGTGTGGTTGTGTGTGTGTGTGTAAAGTTATAGAAAGATAAGCAAAAATTTGGGTTTAATCTGTAATTTACATAAAACATCCTATTTCAAACATATCAGACTCTGAGGTTGAATAAATGAGTTACAGTCACCTAAATTAATTCAAATTGGAAAAAGGAGTGTCTTATTTGCATATGTTGTTTGCCTAATCTGCACAGTCAAGGACATTAACAAATGACACAGTGATATGGGGAACTTACGCCATAAATCTACATGCACAGTGGACAGAAAAGAGAACTGAATCTTTTGGTTTGTACTGATTATTTTTTTCGGTTTCGGTTAGATACTTTTTGAAAATCCACTTTAAATTTACTTTAAATAGAAATAGACTGAGAGACTGATTCATTTAGCAAAAATGCCAAGTTATGCCACAAATTTACATATTACCAAAACAAAAAAAAACATTCAAAGTGCAAAAACATTTTTCTTTTGTTTAGATTTCTTTATTTCCTATCGTATTTTTACTCTGCCAGTAACATAAAGCATAGCAGGCTCTTTGCATTTAATGCAGTTAAAGTTTTTAGTCAATCACAAACTGTGACAAAATCTTCACATTTAAAATAAGTAAATAAATCAATATCTGAAAATTACGTCCCAACATAAAGCACTACTATTGCTCCATTCATTCCTCAGCAAGCTTAAAGAAGATATCAAATGTCAAGTTCTTTGAAAGGTTCTCAATCACATCAACCTCTGTGACAAATAGAATTTAAACCCATCAACCTGCATTAGCGCTCATGCAGAGAGGACGAGGGTTAACACAGACAATGTGGAAAAAAAAGTTAATGCCAGCATTACTTGGAATCAGAGCAGACTAAGTGGACTGTGTCCTCTTATATTGCCAATAAAACCAAACCACACATCAAAGCATGCCAGCGCTCCAGCCCCATAATCCACTTACTAACGGATGGGGATGATGTTATAATGGCACCAGCGCTCCTTATGACTTACACTCCTGCCATGTTAAGTCCTGGATGGAGACAAGAACACATGGTCTTTCTCAGGATAACAGAGGAGACATAGAACTAGAGCTGAGCTATAAATCTGTCACTTACTCTCTGAATGCAAAGCATTATGAATCAGGGAGGCGGAAAGATCTGGACAATCTGACATCTACAAGATAACAAAAGGAAGTTTCTTGCTTTGATAATAACAAACTTTATCTTTGCAGACAGGCTCCTGATGGAAAGCAGCAGTGTGCAAATACTAACTTTATTCTTTCATGCATTTGTCATCATACTAAGTTCTGAAAGTTACTATGGTCGCCGCCCCCGCGACCTTGTTCCGGGATGAATTGAAGCTGTAGGTATTCTAAGCGACCGGGTGCACATTTTTGACATTGAACAAATGTGAAAGTCAAAAGTCCATTTCACACACATCACACAAGGGTACCCCCACCAGAAATGAGAATTAATGATAGAACTGTTACACAATTTGATTCAATTTGGTGTATTTCATAAAAGCTAATAAAGCATAAAGCCGTGGTAGTTGGACTTTGGGTGGTGATGGAAAATGGATGTGAAACATATTAAGAGTGTAAAGGCTGCTGCAAGTGTACAGTTGTATATGCTAAGCAATATCTTATAGGTTATTTTTGACAAAAACTTCTGCAGGTTAGGAACTAAAGATGCCAAAAGTAAAAACATACAATAGTCAGAAAAAAAAGTTGAATAATAATCAGAAAGGTCACCAAAGGATATAGTAAAATGATTATATATAAACTACAAAAATGAATGATTATAATGTATATATAAAATATTACCAAACATACTGTTACACCTGCACCAGGCTCTACAACAGACACACCCACTCCATCCAGATTCCTGCGCAGCAACTCACCTGATTACTAATCATATCCACCTGTCATCAATTCCCTCTTCAGCTATTTAACCATGCAATCAACTCTCATTCCCTGTCGGACCTCGTATTAGCTTTACAGCAATCTTCCCAGTTCCCTTCCCCGGTATCGACTCCCTTACCTCGCCTTGTTGAACACCCTTTGGATAGATTACCC
>JBAMIG010000008.1:7113505-7133690 GCA_037177335.1 Kiunga ballochi
TTTGTGCTTGATGTGACTAAATTTTGCACATTACTTGTTGAAATACATATATAGGAATATCATTAAACGTAATCTTTGTAACTGCTTCAAATACCTTTATGGAGCATTTCAACAGGTACAATTGCTTATATTTACCAGCTCTTATGTGACCTGCAGGATTTTTCTCTATTTGACTGATTTTCACATGCAAACTCCCAAACTTCTGGCTGTATAAATTGTACTCAGGTTGCATAAACATAACTTGTGACTTTTGTATTGATGTATTCATACAATGTGATCTCATCACCTTCTGAGAATCTAAGCAGTGTGTGCTGAATGCTGCAAACTCATTTGCTTGTGTAATCAGACTGGTAAATTAGCACTAAACACCCCGAGAGCCGAGAATGACAATCTGTCAGAACAGTGCAGTCTGACCAGCCGTGTCCTGCTCACACCGCGCTGAACTCATGACATGCTGAGGCTTATCTGGGCCACGCAGGAGGCACAACAATGAACTTATCACCATCCAGCTACTTGGTGGGATGTAGCTGCCACCCCGCCATGAGGCTCCAACTATGAGCCCGCTCCGGTTCACTGATCATATCCACCAGCAGAACCTAATCAAGGGACAGTGGGCCTTTCAAACCACAGGCTTCAGCTTTAGACAGAGAGGCTGTGAAAAATGAAGGAGAGGTTTTGCCAGGTAATATAAAAAGCTGCTGCTGGAAAGAAAGAAGTTCAATAACTTTGCAGAGACCTCCGCACACTGAATGTCAACTAGCTTCCAGGATTTTGATTGAAGCTCTGCACAAGCTCACAGCAGGGCTTTTCTGTTCCTTTTTTTTTTGCCTTTTCTTTGTTGCTGAATCAGTTACAGTGGCACAAGAATACATAAAAGTTTTAGTGGGAGTGCTATTGAGGGGGTCAGGGGGAAAAATGTATCTGTGCTACAAAACTCTAATAGAAACAAAGATGAGTCTTTGTCTATTTGCAGGCTGTGAAGCCATGAAAGCAGCAACAAAAATAAGGTGTCAGACTGCAAATGAAGAATCCCCATTCTATTCAGACATTTTCTAAAGCGTGCAATGTAATTTTGAAAGCAGAATAACAAAGCAAAAGGGTTACTCTAATACCCAGACAGATGCGTTACGCTCAGACTCTGTTACTGTGTCTGATATTAGATATTTCACGGCAAATGCAGACAATACAGGGAGACCATTGGAGCTGTATATGAGGCTCAGCTTAGCTTTAAAAGCCTTTATTAGACTCAATATTGTCTTTATTCTTTCTGTTTCTGGTTCTACAGTCAATCAAACTTTGGGAGCAACCCCACTGTGATGGGTACTTGCAAACATTTGCTTCTATCTATGATTCATATTTGCAGATAAACCTTTTTCCTACTCTTTTGTACCGTGTCGCTGACCGAGAATGAATCAACCACGCTTGGTTCTCTCCACCCTGTCTTGGGGAATAATCAAAGTAATCGTCACATCAAACTGAGCATAAGGACTTGCTCCTTGCAATCTCAATATCTGGAGGAAATTAAAGGTGATTTTCCATAACTGTTCTGACATTAGGTGAGAGCACAGCACTTTCCTCCATTTGACAGGCTGTCATTAAAAAGGATCAGATGTTCTTCATGTTTTAGGATAATCACATCTTGGTTTACATGTCTGCTGAGGAGCATTTTAACTGCTATGTTTAAAGAAAAAAATGAGAGCAAAATGTATTAGGAAAAAGTTAATAAATAATTTGTTATCAACAATAAAAAATATTGTTGGATTAGAATAAGTAAAAACATAATACTGTAGTTCTATGCGACAGTGACCACTTATCGTTTGTGAAATGAGACAGTGTATCTTGAAATACCACTATAACCTTCTAATGAGACAGTGTTGATCTGCCATCTTCACTCACTCCTCTACCTCTCTGGTATTGGTGATGTCCAAATACAACTATTTACATTAGTTGTTGTCTATCAAGATTTCAGTCTCACATTACAAAATACTTCTTTTGCACCTTCATGGAAATTACATTGATGAACATTTATCAGTGGCGCTTTTAGGGTGCTTTTATAGTAATATGGACGGGGCAAGTTGCTCCTCATGTGGGCCAATGTTTGTGTTCATTTTGATTTATGAAAGACAAAGACAGGAGGGCACAGTGTTTTATAAATGAGGTCTAATGATGAGAAGAATTCTTTACTCTAACTGGATAGTTATTGGGCTGCAGTTGGTTAGCACAGTGGCCTCACAGCAAGGAGGTTGCCAGTGTGAGCCTTGGTGTGAGCAGGACTCCAGGAACCTTTCTGTGTGGAGTCTGCATGTTCTCCCCGTGTTAGCGTGGGTTCTCTCCGGGTTCTCCGGCTTCCTCCCACTGTCCAAAGAGAAGCACCTTGGAGATGGAGGCTGATTGGAGATTCTAAATTGCCCATAGGAGTGAGTGTGAGTGTGCATGGTTGTTTGTCTCTGTGTGTTAGCCCTGCGATGGACGTCCCGTCCAGGGTGTACCCCGCCTCTCACCCATTGGCTGCTGGGATAGGCTCCACCCCCCCCCATAATGGATGGATGGATAGTTATTGGCGATTGTAAATGTCTGCATGGTAGATTTGAGAATTGGAGATTAGTGTAAATAATCTTTAGTTGTATGAAAGGATCAAATGAATCATTGGGTCTAAAAATACATTAAACTATTGCTGCAAAATTATGGCCATGAAGTTTGACTCTAATATAAAATCAGCAAGACAAAAAAACACCCTTTTCAACTTTGATAAAAAGAGTGTTTCATGTATCACTGCAAACTCCTTCATGAGGAGTAAATTGGTTCCTGGTAAGCACTGGAGGAAGGAGCGACTGTCTACCAAACACAGCAGGTGTTTAAGACTGGCTCAGAACCAATTTTAGCTATAGATAAAAAAAAAATGTGGTAGTCAGACATTTTGAACCCAGTTCATGTATTATTACCATCATCTGAATCTCCTGCTTAAAGCTCTACTACTTTAAAAAGCCATCCCAGCTTAATCAATCAATTTACGAATTTCACCAAACCTAATCAACCATGTCTTACATTAAGTAAAGACCTATCATATTTAAACATATTGAGCAAACAAACTAAATGGCATCCAAAGCTGGATCCCATGACAAATTACCAACAAGGTTGTTTATGATGTTTGCCTTCTGTTATGCTCAAACGGTGCTGGCCAGAGGCATGGCAGTAACAAATAACAAGAACTGCACATGAGATACAGCAACAGTAACAGCTCACATACATACTATTGACTCCAAGTCATTTATGACTTAAAAAGAAGAAAAGAAAAAAAAACAATGATTACAATATAGACAAAGTGTAGCATTTTCTGCAAAAAGTCAGAAAACACATTAACTTCACTAAATATTTTGGATTGTGTTGTTTTTTTATGTCTGCATGCAACACAAGCAGTTGTATTATTGTTGAAAGTGACATCATGCAGATGGATGAACTGGCATATCGATGCTACATTATATTCATATTTTTCTTTCTCTCTCATTTATCCCGCGGTTTTAGTTGCCTGAGCTTGAAATTAGCTTTTAATATAATCATGTTCTTCACAGTCTACCATGTTACACTACACTGGAAGGTAAGTTAAGGTGCAATCCAGCTGCTTTTTTACAGGTAACCAACTTAAAGTTCAGAAATGATCATAAAACTCATTTATATCACAGTTACATTTTCCCTTATACGTTATAATTCGATTTATTGTGATTTAGCTGTATTTAAAACTAATAAAAAGTCCTTATTCTCATTAAAAAAACATTGCATGAATGTGAGTTGTTCATAAGTGAGACTGCATGTAGCTGGGATCAGTATCAGTTCCGTGCAGATTATATTGTTGGCATGGTTAGACCATGTTAGATTTCTTATGCAAACATTGTTTCTTTACCCTCATATTCACATGTAACCAATGATCACTTTAATCCATCTAGAAAACAAGCCACTGATGAGTTATGCAAATATTACATCTGTTTCAGCACATCTGAATCCCGGAGGAAAACAGGGCCATTGCTGCAACATTATATTTATCTTCAAACAACAGTGATGGTCAGAGGAAAGTCAAACCGTTGTGTGACGGCCCCCACCACAATGGTAATTGTTTTGTTTTTTTTAAATATTATTATTTTCAGGTTTCATCTGATCGGTGGCATGAGTCACACTTGGAACTGGTGAGCTCTGCCAACTTTCATAACGGTTTCCCAACCTGATCTCAGTGTGTCTCCTGGGCTGAGTATTGGAAATCACCTTTTCTGATACAGGCTTGGCTCGCATATGGCCTTTTGGTTTTAATTTTTGTTTTCTTTAAAATAAAGGTTATTTTAATACTGGAAAACGTGTGCCTGCCTCCCTCTTGTTGTAGTCTTTGAGCTGGGCTGTAACAGCTGTAAGGCAGTGAATCAGCTGGTTGAACAGTAACTCAGGCTTAGTTTGCTGTTTCAGTGATTGTATAAGACCCTATTTTCACGTAATTGTAAAAATAGTAAAAATTGTTTTAAAAACATAATTAAACACAATACACAAATGGTTTATTTGGTCTGAGTTATATTTTCAGTCTAGAAATATAAAACTCCAGTAAACCCTAACCCCCAGAAGAAAAAATCCAGGAAGCCACTAGCGATGTATATATGTATACAGTTTATCTCACATTACAACATGACATACATTTGTAAAATGCTGTGAATTAAATAAATTTAAAAAATCAACTTTTAAAAATAAACCTTTAGACCTTTTTGGCCTGACTCTCTCCATAAAATTGCTATGTTCTAACTCTTTGTGAAATGGCTTTTACCCCACATTTCACTATTGGGATGATGATTCTGAAGTAAAGCAATATTCAGATTTTTACTGTGAATGTATGAACCATACCCCATTGTCATTGGCAAATTGATTTACTACATGGAGTCTCGATTGCAATTACGCTGAATGTAAGCTAACTTGAAATGCACCTCGTTTAACTATTTTTGAAGAAAAATCACAGTTTATCTAAACAAGCTAGTTATTTACAAAGAGGTTCAGGCTTGCCTTGATAAAGTTATGACTGCTCTGAATTTACTGTTGACATTGATGCTTAGAGTCTTGTATAAAGTTTGTCCAAAAAGAGTGTTTCACAGGGATTCTTTCATAAATCCCATAAAATCATATATTAACTATGTTAATAAAATTACATTATGGGTTATTGTGATTACTTGACTTGAAAGTATTGAATTCCATGTCTACTGTCACAGTTATCATTCAAGTTATTTTAAGTACCCCACATAACCTTCTAAAAATAGTAAGTACAAGCTATATCCTCTCTTTCCTCTGAAATAATCAAAGCAAAACCACAAAGCAAAGGGCCTTTTATGAAGCAGGCATAAAATGAATAGGTTTCAGCTTTAATCCTTTGAATATTGAATAGGTTAATCTAATTTTCACTTTTCTATTCATAGTCAGATCTCTGATCAGCAACATGCACACTGAATGACTGTTTGCTGGATCTGCTCCATACATCCCTGACATTAATAATATTGTAATGGAATGTCAGGTTCTTCTGCATGGGTCTTCAACCTTCCCATGGGGGCCAAGGTAAGTGTTAATTATGGCAGGGGTTAACTGACTTTCCAGCTTAAAGGTTGTGTTAATGAAGGACAAAAATGTTAACATGGCATAAGCACAAACTGCCCTTAGATTCATGCTGCGTGCTGACCTCATCTTTTTCTTAGAAACAGAACTCTCAATTGTCACATTGTTGTGGAATCCATCAGAGGAAGTTTAAAAAAGACGCCAATATAAATATCCCTCCGGCTACAGGTACAGTCCACCACTGAGTACAGATTTTAAGGAGTTTATATTTTGACCTAAATCATCGAAGTTTGTGTCTTTTATCTCACCTCTACCGACACAAGTTCATTACATTTAGCTATTAACATTAAATAAATGTTTTGATGAGATGGAAAACTGTCTACACTCAGTTCTTACCCAACAAAAAAGATTCAACTTTTTTATTCACTTTTAGGACCTCAGATAATTTTTGTTACCTTATTTACCACTAACTAATACAACATAACATTTTTGATTATTTTTGACCAGCCATTTATCAACTTTCTCGGCATCTCAGTGTTTAACAACTCAGCCAGATCAAGTTTCACAAAAGAAGCAGGTGAAGAAGCAACAGACCACAGCATCTTATCCATGTAGGTTTTCAGTAATTATGGACTTTTGAAGTCCAAGAACAGGAGATGCTCGAAACTTTGTCCCCAGGCAAAAGAACAGCCATAGTCTGAATGTATGTATGAGTATTATGTGTGAGATGCTGTCATGGTGATACAAGCTAAGTCATAACCAACATGGAAAGTTTATTTACAGAACAACACAATCAGTTTACCGGACAACATAAAAATATGTAGGTAAAAAAAAAAATAAAATAAAATAAATAAATAACTAATAATCTGAAGAGAAGGTATTTTGGCTACTTTCAGTCCATGAAGGCAATAAGGGTTGAAGATTAAATCTTGATCATTTAGGTTTTACTATACAATATCATGCTAGAGGCAGTACAGTGATCCCTCGCTGTATCGCGCTTCACCTATCACGGCTTCGCAGAATTTTTTACTGAACTGTAATTGAAGGTGGGATGTCCGCTTATAAAAATCTTCTTGCTCAGAAAAAGGAAGAGTGCCAACAACTACCCATAACGATGTTCTTCTCTCTGAGAAAGACCCCTGTGCAGCCTTCAGTAGAAAAAGACGCTACAGCGCAGCGGAGTCAGTACGAAGAGGCGCAGCTGGAGGGACTGTGAAATACGCCAGTGACAATGTTTCCTACCTTGTATTCATTACTATATAAAAAATATTGTTTTACAACACCGTTCTTTAAACTATTATGGTTATTTGTAAGAAAACGTTAATATTTCTATTTCTTAAACACATTTTGGGCCTGAAAAGAGGTTTTATTTTTGTTTCATTCAGCAGGACAGTATTGCATTGTAAAATAACAGTAAATTATAATAATATTTCACCTATCTCTCTCTCGGCCCAGGGTTATTTTTGGAATGTTTCCCCCGCTATAAACGAGGATTCACTGTATAAAATAAATAGTAGTAAACAAGAATTCTCTTATGAAATATTCCTCTGCAGTGTGAGGCGAGAAGTAAACCAACTTCTTTAAAAGAAAAGAAAAACAAAACAAAGCCTAAACCTGAAAACTCAGACACCATCTAAATGATAAGTATGGTGTAAAAAATACACCAGTTAGAAGCAGGACAGAATGTCCATTCTAGTTGCAGGTCTACATCCGGTTCAGAGGACTTTATAGCTACCAAAATATACTTAGTGAGTGGACACGTATCTAGAGGGAACAATAAAACAAGTTTAATGTTTGAAGTTTGATTCATTTACCCTCAGGTTCATTGTCATATTGGATGACATAGACAGTAATTCAAGATCAAAGCATTATTTCTTATCTTAGACTCTGTGAAATTAGTGTGAGTGACATGTTCCCTCAATGTCAAAGCCAGGACCTCTAATTTACTTTTCAACAGCTGGAGAAAGACAGAATAATAACCACCGGGGTGATGAGATGTCAAGACCAATTCTGCCTATGACAAAGGATCCATGAGTCATCAAGTTTAATGAAATCAATCATATCGTAACACTTCAGTGTCTGGAACACATTTTCTGTGTACACTGATAAAATTGATTTTGCTAAGTTTATATAAAAATATTTTCAGTTGAATCACTGAAGAACCATCAGGGGACACATGCGGGGGTGTCACCTATACCTATGAACCAGCAGAGCATGTTCTACTGTTAGCATAGCCTCTTCCTATAAAAAACACACTTCTGCAACCTAAGAGGACAACCATAGCAGTTAATGATCTGAAAGGTGATATTCTGAAGAACATTTTTATGTCATTTTAATGGTATCATAACTAACAAAGACAAGGTTGTTTGTTGGCTTTATTAAAGGGCAATCTTTGTTAAAACAATAAAAAAAATGCTCCTCTTTGGGATTAATAAATGTTGTTCTTTAGGGCTTTAGTGCTGTTCAAAGTGCTTCAGTACCAACATAAAAGAAGCCAGTTCTGCTCAATTTATGGATCAAAATCTTTTCTTGCTCATTTTTAAGCTGTTCACGCCAATTATTAGGGTTAGAATTACATCCTGATTACACATTAAGAGAGCTGAACAATCCCAGTGCTTAAGAATCACAATCCACAGGATATCCTTTGAAAACATATAATTAAGTATTGATAATATGTCTTAATCCAGGGAAACAAGATAATTAACTTGTGCCCTCAATTAATAATGAATGAACAACTTGCTCAATGTTAAAATAGGCCATTGCCCAGCCATTATGTCCACATTGAGCTCATAAGGCTACATGTGTACTCAATGGATATGGACTAAAGGCAAAAAACGCTTTGTTTGTTTGTTTTCTTTAAAAACAATTTAAAACAATCACATTTTTTGCCTGGGATGGGAGAAAATTTCCATTTAAACATTCTCTTTTCACCAATGTCAACACCTTTATTGTACTCTTTCAGTGACAGAATGACTGTGATGCACTATGTTACTCCTTACTACTAAGGTTAGGTTCCTTAACCCCCAAACAGGCCGGCTCCAAAAAGATAGAAATGCCTAAAAAAGGCATACCCAATTAAATTAGATGCTGCTCCTGAACCCTTTTTGAGTGCAATCAAAAGTATGACCTCTTTATAAAAGATAACCCTCAACATTTTTACCCAGGGCTTTCAAATTCATTGTGTCTGTAACCAGCATAAAGTTATTGCAGTTTGAACACAAAGTTGTTTACATTGCCTTGATCTTCTATTTTTTCAATATGTGGCACATGAAGAGACGGAGATATGGACTGGAAAATCAAATGTGCTGTGGCATGAGGGCTTACCTATTGCCGGTTTAAATCTGGTGACAATATCTACCTAAATTAATGTTATATAAGTGTTTTCCTTGAAGTATGTTTTTGTGCTTTCCATGGTGGCCATTTGGAGTCTCCATATGGCCACTTTGAATAACACCAGCTGAAAAAAACATGACTCCAGGAAGCCTCAACAAGACATCAATGAAATGTCTAATGACAGGTGGCATAAAGAGGAATCCCCACAAAGAACAATTTCCTTTTTTTTTCTATAGTTTTGTATAAATTTTATATGTCTGTGCATGTGGGTGATGTATTATTGAACCAAGGTCCAAAGTTCTCAAACCAGGTTCCATGTCTTTAGCATACCAAACACAGTGAGGGGACACTAACAGTGGTAACCATGCTAACACTCCATTGCCCATCCCGGCACACACAGCACTCCCTCCTCCACCACGTTTGGTCTTCTGTCAGAAACCTCATCCTCTTCTGAAAAGAGGATGTTTCTCTCAGTGTGATCAACTCTAACACCTCTTCACAGATGTTTTTTTTTCAGCATATTTAGTCACTATTAGAAGTGAGAAAGAGCACACAAAACAAAGCTTCCTCTGCTTTTGAACACAGACACAGTGCACGCACCCAAGCTAATCGTTGGTGACTTTCTGACACCAATTTATATCCCTTACTTGAACGCATCACCGTAACAGGAATTTTATTGGTATAGGTCAGTGGTCTATAATGAGACACTAAGTCTCATTGTTACTTATTTTGCCATTAAACTGGTAAAATTGTGCATGTTCCGAGTGGTTTCAATTACTTGGGCCCGTATGTAAAGTAAATGTGGACTGGCTATATGAACTCTACAAGAATACAAGATAATTTAAACAGGCCATTTTACATGGCCCCAAGTTAGGCCCAGTTGAAATCCAAGAAGAACCACCTTTAAACACAAGGAAAACATAGGTGGAGCCACCATGGAAACTGATTACAAACCCAAGCGGGACCCTTATCTGCAGCTCATATTTAACCCTTATGGTCCCCATACTGACTTGCACGCTAGGGTGTTTGCATTTCAAATGTCTCTAATTGTCTCCAAAACCAGAATTATCTTTAATACTAGTGTCATGTTCAAATAAAAAAATAGTGACAAATCCTGTTATACAACAATCTATACTCCTTTATTATACATTATACAGCTATAAGGATTCTGTGGCAGGATACAAAATTATGTATAGAAATTAACAAATAAAATATAGTGACTTGTCTCTCTATATAATATAATGAGATAGATATTTTCAGTTTTATTGCGTTTACTTGTTTTCTTTAATTAAATATACATATACGTTTCTTAAAATACTGTTACTGTTCATATACAAATTGTATAAGGAAAGATTTTACTATCAAAATTTGATTATATTAAATTTGATAATGCAGTGAAATGAAGCAGTAGGTGCTCAGAATGATTGCTTTCAAAAACAAACATCCAGTAGTCACTAGAAACGTTCTCAAGCAGGAGTGGGGAACGTTTTAGGAGTATCTCTACAGCAACACATCAGACATGATTAGTAGAATTTTTGCAGAGGTGACATCAAACTTTCCTTAAGTTCTCAAATTACCCATTGATTTGAGTCAGTTATGTTGCAGCAGGAAACTCCAAACATGTGCAAGACTGCAGCCCTCGAGGACCAGAGATTTCCATTCCTGTATGAATGGTACAGCCAAATATAAAAGATTTATGATCAATCACAGCTTTTATTCTTTTAATGAACAATCATTTTTGAATAAGTCTTAAAATTCAATGGGTTGAAATTTTTAAGCACAATGTAAAAAAAAAAAGGATGTATTTAATCTACATTTAAAAAATATAGATCTTCTCAGTAAAAATCCAAAACCCTTTAGATATTATTTAATATAGCATTGACACATAAGCGAGTGATTACTATTAACAAAATACAACTATTATAAAGAATCACCTGTACTAAAGAGAGAATATTTTAAAAATGTGTATTTTTCACAGTCTTGTTTTGTTTGTATGCTTGCTTGTATGTTTTTGTGGTAAAATACTGGTTCCATTCATCAACATTATAATCCCACACTGTGAAACAATACATGTTTTTTTGAGCAGCCTTGCCAGTTTACATCTCCTTAACTCTGCTGAATGACAGGAAGTCAAGCTTGATTCCTCTCAACAACATCACCCAGTCTCCCCCTCGTCTTGTTGAATTAAAGGAAAGCTAATCTTAATTGATGCTAATGGAAGTCAATGACGACCGTGAGGAACAAGTGCAAATGTGCTTGAGCAATTAACCTAATATTTACTGGCTGTGACTCTCAGGAGGTGCAAGCTTACATTCATCTAGTTCCTCTTGCTTACACATAAAGTGTAACTTTCAGTCACACAGACAGAAAAAGCTAGCTATAGTTGTAAGTAAACAATTGCAATTAGGCTGCTAAAAAAAACAATTGAATCAAATGGCATTGCAAAAACATTCCTGTGTAATGCTTTTACCTGAGCCTGAGCAAAGACCAAGCAAAAACCAAGAGCAAAATTTAAAAGTGAAATATCAACATTTTGCTCCTGCTTCTCTTTCAAACATCTCCATGATCTTTGTCAAGACTGAAATGCAAATCACATTCAAAACAATAAAATTACAGCATGTCAGCAAAACTGAAAGTGTGTATAAATAGGGTACAAGAAGTACAAACCCTTTAATTGCTCAACTATTTCTTGATAGTTCAAAAGTCTAAACTCTCATCGATTGAACTTCCCTCTCTCGCTAAACTGTCTGGTGTAAAATGTTCTGACAAGACCTACAGGTGATCTTATTACAGTTGTCCAAAAGCAAACCAAGCAGCTCACAAACGAAAAAAATGTACAACACCAAACAACCCCAACTTCCACAATAAAAGACATTATTTTTAATAATAAAAAACATACTATTTGTTTAGAGTTGCATGAAATTGTTCAAAATGAATTATAGGTGCAAATGCACAAGACAATCAAACAAGTAATGAAATAAGCATGATTGAAAACTCCTGTCAAGAAATGATGCCCCAGTTTTGGAATCTGTCAATGATGTAAAAGCTGAATTGGGGCTTGCTATGTGACACGCTGTATAAAATAATGATAATCATGTGAATGATGTGTATGCATGTATGCATAAGTAAGATGCTGCATATCAGGTGATGGAAAATGCAGTTTTTTGCAACCGTCTTTTGATACGACAGAATCAGGACCAGTAACCCAAAGACACTGTAAAAAGTGTGGAAAAAAAGGCTGGTTCTGTGCCGAACGCTGTTCTGGAGCCCTTGAAGCTGATTCTTAAAAAAAGAACAATGCATAGGTTACTAAAAATAATAGACTACACGGGAAAGTCTCAACATGACAACATTGATACTAATTTAGACTCAGTCGCAGCTGAATTAGTTTACATTTTTTTATGACACGAATAAGTTTATTTTACAGATGGGATAAGAGTCATCACAGTATAGTCTAAATTTATTTTAATGTCAGCCATGATGGGTTTTTTTTACTGTAAAACAGAAGTTTATAGTGGTATAACCTTATTTCCTAACAAGAAACAGGAAAATATATTTTTATTCATTTTCAAGTTTTTATGACATTTTTATGTTTTGTGGTTAATGCCAGTGATTTACTGTAAATGGGTATGTAATTCCTTACAAAGTGGCTACAGTACATAATAACATTAACTTAAAGAACATTTAAGTTGTTACATCTGATTGAAAGTACAAATAAAAAAATCAATGACAAGACAGGAAAGAATGCATCGTTTCCAGATCTGACATCACAAACCTACTGCAGACTCCACGGATGATAAGAAAACAGATTTTAAGTACGTAGTCAACAGCAGTAGTGCTGTATGTAATAAATAATACAAAGAAAGTGAAAACACCTAAATAGAAAAAATGTAGCTCCCTAAAACTCAATGCTGACACTGGTGCATTGAACATAAATACCTCTAGGATGAAAATTTAAAAAAAGAGTAACAGGAACAAAAAATATCCCTGAAAACCAAAAAAATAACAGAGAATTTTTTTAAAAAATCCTGAACTCGAATCCAAACAAAACAGTGTGACAAACTATAATGTTTATGGTGTGGCTTAGCTAGTGGCAGCACTACTGTTCTGAAGCTACGCCCATTTAAAACAAGGCCTACAATGTCACCATCCTAATGGTAGAATGAGCCCTTACCCCTGTACGTGGGTGACCACCTCAGCACCTAAGACATACCAACAGCCAAAACAGTCCAGTGAGATAACCTGATGAGACACAAGCTTGTCCTACTGAGAAACAACCCTTGAAACGGACGGATGGTCAGACCTCCTGATGGTAACCATTCTGTCCACATTAACCCCAAATGCTCGTACAAAGCAAAAGGTATGTTATTCAATTAGGAAATTAGTGATTACATGTTGTTATTCATCAAATACTATGTTTAGATGATTTCTATTTACATTTTATTCTTTATCACAGGCATTACTGTGCTTAGTGGAAAAAAAACTGTTGATTGATCTATAGTCACCACCAAAAAAATAAATAAATAAAATTGAGACTCATTTGAATTATTATTATTTATATAAGGAAAAATAAATTGTATATAGTTGTAGCATAAAGAATAACAAATTCCACAACAAAATTAAGATTCAATCCATGCATTTCCTGATTAGCATACATAAAATCCTAATTCATGAACATGCCCAACTCAATTTGCAAGTTTCATTATACTTCCAGTATAGCTTTTATAATCATGCAGTGAAATCTTATATTACTTGTAATATTATGTGGTACTAACTTTTAGGAAGGCAACTTATGCAACCAAGTCTAATTGTTTATATAACCATAATAAATTTCATACACATATCAAATACCTTTTATTGTAACTGGTACTAATGATTTACTGTAGTGTAGAACTGATGTTTGACATTTGACTGAATATTTTTGATAAAAAAAAATGGAACAGTAATTAAATCCAACACGTGCTGACATTCTAAGTAGAAAAATTTTAGATAATCAGTTTGGCAAGCTTGGTTTTCTGTTTCTAAAGCAGTCAACATAATTCAGATAAACATTGCCGTGAAAATAGTTTTTTTTTGTAAAGCCTAAATGATGATGTACAAATAATAAAACTGCCCGTGTAGCTACTAGCTATGTTGCTCATAAACATTCTGTGTCACTAGTGTCACAACTGTAGCTTCTTTATGTGCTGAGATAATTATAATCATTACTTATACTTGGATTTTATTTGTTACGATTATTCATAAAACAAACATCATTAAAATGTGCCAGCATTTTAGCTAAATAAAAAGGAACAAATACCTATTTTTAAATTACATTATAAATTAGAATTTTGGTCATATGTAAAATGAAATTTTCATGTAACTTTGGAAAATATTAAAGCAATGTCTTTAGGGTCATATGTTGTGAACACACAAAAAAAGCTCTAATTTCATAGTCACTGTTCCTCTTTAATAATTAACAGAACAAATAGAGACACAACAGCTTTACATCAGTGTCTGCTAGCACAGCAAGCTAGCTGAATAAGCTGAGTGCCAACAATGGTTCTGGCTAAATAAAGTATTTCCCCACAACACCTTGTTTTCACACACTAGCAGATTCACATCCAGTGGTACACCACTAGCATCAATTACAACCTCTTTCCATTTCTCTGCTCTCACCAAAACACTAAATTACCAAGGATGGCTCATAAATCCACTCTAAAACGGATTGTATGAAAATTGCTAGAAAAAGAAGACAAACAACAACAACACACTAACACTTAAAGTCGAGACAAAATGTCCAACTAAACTAACAAGAACCTCATTGTGAGGCATGAATCTTTGTTGTTGTTTGCAACAGTACTTGCACAATTCTTCAAACACTGTAAAAAGTAAATCCTTTTGAAAACATCTTGTAAAATGCAATCATGCTGCGATTGCTCAGGCTTTTCACCTCAATAATTTCCTGTCACTCTCCGTGCTACTGCATGCATTACCATTGATTTCTCCTCAAACATTCTCTTCTTTTTCATCAGGCAGAACTCACTGGCCTAATGTTTGACTAAATTTGGTGATTGGCGGCTTACAGGGTCCAACAGGCAAAGGGGCTACCGGCCAGTTACTTCACTATTTTACACTCCAAATGTTTTTGTATTAAAAACTGATTTACTAGCAGTAATTTATGTTCTGGCAAAGGAGTTAGATCAATTTACTAAGCACAGTCAGTAAGATCAAAGCTAACTTCTTTACTCAGTTTCTTCAAAGCTAAGCTCTGCTAACATGCCATACAATTTGTAGAAAGTATAATTTTACAGAAAGGCAATAACGTTTATGCAACACACATGTTTGGAGAGGTACCAATATGCATTTTTGTGGTTCTGATCATTTCCTTATTTGGAAAATCTGGATATTAAGTGATCCTGATATTTTTAGAGTCAAAATCAGTTTTAATGAACAGTGATGTAATTATTGCCATTACTGCTACTATTTTTTTAGCAGTTTTAGCAGACTGTAGTACTTCTTCCTAATAAGAGGCTACAGATAAACAAAACTGATTTAAATGTTTTTCAAAGTAATTTTTTTAGAAAAAGAAATGTCTGAAGTTAACTGAAGACAATGCAGATGACTGCTTCATTATGTAAACAAAAACTAAGGTAGCTCAAATTAGCAGTTAGACATGTTGTGTTTTTCATATAGGTATCATACAGGAGAATGTTTTAAAAAAGCAGATTGCATCTGAATAATCTGGGAGAGCTAAAGAGTGTGACCGAGCTGCCAACACATTGTGATCTGCAATGTCGCCATTGTTTCTGTTAAAGATGGCTTTTGATCACTGAAGTTACTGTTCAGCCTGGCCTCAACATTTTCATGTAACCAATAAGCAACAACTTTTAGTTCAGTTTGACGATCTAACAAATTGGTCCATGCTACTCGTAAAAGTTAAAAAATGCACCCCGGTTTTCTGTGCATTAGTGAAAACAGGGTTAATGCTGCACTGTGAAATCAGCGAGCTGCTGCATACAAGCAAAGCAATGCAAGCTGAACCTAATACAGTTATTGGATTGGACCAGTTCCAACTCTAATCATACCATCTAAACACAAAAATTTCATTAGATTTTCTGCTTTAAATACCATGTTTACACAAAGATTTTTTTTTCAGGGTTGTTTCAAGTTCATTGCGTGGTTGTCAGCAGGGTTAAATGCTTCAACTACTTAAAAGAGCCTAACCGCATGCTAAATGAATTAAATATGAAATAAAAATGACTGAGTACACCATTGCAGTTGAAAATAATGTTTTAAGTCTGATATGCTGAAGCCATATAAATGGCAAAAAGCATTGTCTAATTTTTTAACCTGTTAAAGGCATAGCGTTGTGTTGCTTATTTGAGAGGCTTCATTCAGGACATCTTTGTTCAATATAGTAGGAAAAACAAATCAGAATACTTGATTTGTGCTAACAATGGTTGAACCTCAACAGTCATTACTTAGTCACACAATCACATGCAATGACTCACACTTAGTTTTTGGCAGAGCTAAGAGACAACAGTGGTAAAGCGCCTTGAGTAATCAGCTTCATTCTCATTTGTCTTGGTGATTTTAAACAAACTCCATTGAATTAAACTGTGGAGCCTCCATATGCTGTCCTGTGGGCCAAAAGCAGAATTCACATTAAAGAAAATTAGGACTTTTTCCTCCATTAAATAAACTTTCTTTTTTATTTCTTTGGGTCAGCTCGGTCCATATTTATTTAAATGTTGTCTACTAGCTGTCATGCTGTTCATAGAATTTTTTTACGTATCCAGTATCGCCACAGGGATTTTACCCAGACATGTAATGGAAGTTATACCAAATAAATTAGTTGTTATTCAGTTATAATGTGATGGGGTTGCAGAAAATAAAGAAAAAATCAGTGTTAATAATGTACAGGATAATGTCACCTGTAATTTACTCAAACAAATGACAGGCTTTTGTGACGAAAATAAGAAAAAATACAAAAAAAAAAAAACTGAGCCAATTAAATAAAGCAAAAAAAATATTTTTTAGAAAAAGAATAAAAAATAAAACTGTTGGGAGCTTGTTCTGTCACTCCATGCAAGTTTTAATCAAATATCCATTTTGTCCCTGCTGTTTCCTTGTTTTTTTGCTTCACAGCTGATTTCTAATTTTACTCCAATCCTGCAGGATTACCTTCATCTCTTTAATGGCTTCCTGATTGCATGTCGAGTTCTTCTGTTGGCTTTATTAAAATTTAATTTCTGCAGTAATTAAGCAAAGCGGCACTTCTTTTCTTGAGGGGTACTCGGAATGCCGAATTGTAGGCACATTAATTAAATGTGATGGTCTTGTAAATAAAGCAAGCTGTGGTTTAATTGCAATGTTGGCATAGTGTCCAGAAAGAATTCTTGGGAGATTGTGGCATATTAATGCATCTCAGTGGGGAGTTGAAGAAGTGCTTTCCTGTGTTAGCTGATAATCTGATCTGTAAATATACTTCTGTCATTGCTGCATGGAATTGTATTGGAGGTGACGAGGCATGGTGAGCTTTCCCTTCCGTGTACTTTAGAGAATACAGTGTACGTCTTCAGTGAAGATGGGCAGGCAGCTTCCTTCACTAATGTAAAATGTTGCCTCACTCCAATAAAATCAACCACGCTTTCACAAGGGAAAGTAAGCTGTTGTTACGATGCAGGCAGCTGGAGAAAACACTGGTACAGAATGCAAATGTGAAGCCTTCTCCAACACACACACAAAAAAAAGGAAAAGAAAATATAAACAATTTCTCAGCTTCACTTGTGACGACAGGTCATCTGTCTTCCTCCTCTGGGCAAAGACGATAACATCTGTTAGCACATACGGCACATGAAAAAAGAGGTTTGTAAATCTAGAAAGAAAAAAGACAATGACAACAAGGATGGCAAACAAAGGACAAAAATCATATGCTGATTAGAAGCAGAGCCATACATCTTTCCTGCTAACATTGTGCATGTAAAAAACATCAAAAGCATCTACCTGATTCAACCTTCCTTTAAACGCATGTTAGTAATATCTTCTTTTTAAAAGCCACCATTTTAGATGTCAGATAGGTTCCGAATGAATTAAATATGACTTTCCTCTTTGTTTGATAAAATCTTCCAAGTGAGGAATTGATTCACATGAATTCCTGAATTCAAGTCAGATTAGGATCAGACGGTGGATAAACAGTGATAATAAAAGCAATCTAAATGGAAAGAGCAACGTTTTGTTTTCCTCAATGTTGAATGTGAGTCCTATTCAGGATATGTTACAAGGTCCTGTTAGATAAATAGAAATGGCCTCCACCTGCCACCCCGCACAAACACAGCCAAATGGCCATATGTTCTGTGACCAACAGATGCCCGCTTAACCTTTTTACAGCAAGCCACAGATTCATAGCAAAGCCCATCACAGCCAAATGGTTCCGACCATGTTATACCTTCAACTAATTGCTATCTTTAGACATAAAGTGTGTTAGAAAAAAAAACCTAGGTATGAAATAAATGTTTGGCAATTTTAGTTTGGCTTAAGAAGTTTAGTTCTGCTTTAAGTAGAGTGTATTTACATTAAGTAAAAGCTTAAAGGAACTCAACATAATTTATTTTTAATTTAGGATTTAAAAAAAGAAGCTTTTTACACTATATGTTATGTGGTGAAAAAGGTAGTAATTCATTTCTTAAAAAAACAAGAACCCAGAGCAGTTATTAGTTTTCTTTCATTGATACGTAGCTGATGTTTCTTTTGATCCTCGTTGTTCTGCAGACTAGGCTGTCCAGCCAAAGAAGCATGTCCACAACACAAAGTACATCTTTAGACAAGTGTAAAAAAAACTAAAAACATGGATCTCAAACACAATATTTTGCATTTTTGTTGATATTCAGTGATGTAATATTTAAAAAATACTTAAGTGTTATGAATATTACATTATAAAAAGTAATAATATGGGTATTACAAAGAAACAACATACAAGATGTGGTACAACACGTGAAAGAAGGCAAACTTTTACTGGGTTTTACTTTGTAGATTGTGATCAATTACAGCAGATATTTACTGACATTTTCTCTTGATGGATGATGTAACAGAGGATCTTTGCTGTCCCGTTGTATAAGCCTGACCTTATTTTTACAGACTACCCATAACAACCCAAGCTGTTTTTATTGTTTTTTTTCCTAAGCTAGGATTCTTAATCTAGGATTATTTTCCTATCACATAAAAAAAAGAAAAGACTTACAGATCCAAGATAATTCTGCTGTAGAATCCTAGAATACTTGTGCTGCTTTAGGAGTCTTGTGGGGAGCATTATGGGAGTACAATGCATCAGAGCCAACGGTACATACTAGGCAATTATTATACCCCAAGAATGAACTGTGTGAGCATCCTTGGCAAGAAGAACCCATTCCCAGTTGGTACTTGCCCACACTGGTGTTGTCTCTTGTCACCAGTTGTGTTTGTGATTTTCATGGACAGGATTGTGAACATGAGCGTGAACTTAAGTATGCACTCGGGTGTTTTACAGCTTACTGTGAAGTAGTTGGGATGAGAGTCAGGACCTTGGACTTAGAAACCATGGAACCCTCTCATAAAGCGGATTGCTCCCTCCTGCTTGTGAGGGCAGAGTTGTTGCCTCAAGTGATGGATTTAAAGCATTTTGGGGTCTTGGTCATGGTTAAGGTAAAATACAACATCTGTTCACATAGCACTCTGGTGAGAGTAAATTTAGCCATCTATGTCCCAAAACACACTTGTTTTTGCAAATACAATACAAACAGCTAAACATACTTCTTTCAGTCAAAATACTGGGTTTCCAGACAAGTAAAACCTTAGATATAAGGGGATCAATTATGCTAAACCATCAAATAAAAAATTTGCATTAAGTTAAAATGGAATAAACATTAACTGTTTTAAGGTGAAGGTTAAATAATTATGTCAGTTCGTTGACAAATGAATGCAGCTTTTATTAAAATACTGTTGCCTTTATAACTAAAATGTGCTGTAACACTGTCATATTTTAAACTGGTATTATTGATCTGTCGATTCCTGTCTTAGAAATGCAGCTGGTAGAAGTTCTGCACCTCCATCGGTGCATCTGCATGACGTTGCTAAACCTGAGAAACTAGATACCTGTTTAGACACAATAAAAAAATAAGTACAGTGATCCCTCGTTTATTGCGGGGGATACATTCCAAAAATAACCCGCGATCGGTGAAATCCGCGAAGTAGTCAGCTTTATTTTTTACTGTTATTTTACAATGCAATACTGTCCTGCAGAATGAAACAAAGAATAAAACCT
>JBAMIG010000008.1:7135121-7146425 GCA_037177335.1 Kiunga ballochi
ATATTTAGCAAACAGAAGACATACTTTTCTTCCTTGTCGCAAAGTGTGACTAAATAAGGGATTCGCATTTTAGTTTTTTTGGGTGTCTAAGGAAATATTTTGCTTCATGTTAAATTCAAGGATGTATTGTGCCTTTTAACTGTGACAAAAGACATTAACTGGGATAAATTATGGATCAGTTAATGGGCTACATACGATCAAGTGTAACCACAGGAGCTCGTATAGCCAGCTAGCACTGGAAAATGTAGAAGAGTTAACCTGCATGCATTTAAAAGGGATCAAATGCTATACTGTATATTAATTATACTGTCACTGCTCAGGTTCAATGGTCATCTTTCTTCTTCTCCCCAGTCTTTCATTACATTCTCTATTCTTTTTATAAGCTTCACTTTAACCTGGTGCCTAAGATAGTGTCACAACAAACTTATGTCACATTCACTTTGACATATAAACACTGAATTGTTCATTTATAGAGCATCATCTGCCATTTTATGTACTAAAGCATGATAATGGGTGAAGGTGACAAACGTTGTTTTTGGCTCCCAGACAGCAGAAACTAGCATTCAAACAACACTTGCATATCTGAGCTTCCTCACAGCTTTGAAAGTGCTAAAATACATCATTTGTAAAAGGATGTGTTCTCTTAAATTGCATAAAAAGCTCTGTCTAGGGAGGAACCCAGGGTTTTTTTTCTCAGTTTTCAGGTTTTTTTTATAGCTCCAACATTCATAAAGAATTAAACGGCCACAACTCCCCCCAGGAACAGCACAGAGTTTATGAGTTTTTGTTTGTAGCATCATATCTTTAGTGAAAGCCACCAGAGAGATGATTATCATTCTAATGTTTTTCAGATGTTATGAGTGGGAAAAAAAATCATCTAGAAAGATGTATATTGGTCTCTAGTTCAGCAAGGCTATGCCAAAGGAGAACAATAGAAAAAGCAAAAAGACACTCAGGACTGAGAAGAGGCGAGCCGCACATCTACCGCATGATTTAAAAGCCTCCCAAGCCTCCACCTTTTATAAAACAAGTTCTCAGTACAAATGGCAATAACTTATTCTTCAGCTTTCTGCAACCTCTCCAACTCAGCATGATTAAATGTGATGCTTTTATTGTGTGTTAAATAATGCAATCACTTTTTTAAATTTAAAGTCAGCACAATCTTTTAGAACAAAATGATATCTGCAATGCAATACCAGGTCAGATGCTTTCTTCCAGTGTTTATATAACAAAGTGCATGTCTCACTGTATACATTTAAACAAGAGACAGCGGCTTACTGCTTGGCCTCTTTAGGTATCTCCTCATTGACACAGTAGTAAATAAGAAATGCTTTAGTGTTTGGATATTGAGAATGACTGCATCTAAAAGCTAATTCCATTACCACACATCAAACAAAGCCAAGCTTCATCAGCAGCAGGGCTCAGACTTACTGACAATTACACCCCTCAATCTAACATATCGACTAGCTCATCTCTCGCTTTTTATCTTTTCATCTGTCATCTGTCTGCTTCCGCTCCTCTTCCGTCTCCTTCGCTCCTTTTCCTGTTGTCAGCTGTCTTTCACTATCTCACTACACTGTCTCTTGCTTCTCTCACCTGTCGCCCTCAAAGGGTTTAATTATCAGCTTAATGTCATACCCTATTTAAGGAAAGCCTGAAAACACCAGCAACGTACAGCCAGGCCACATCCTCTCTTGTTTGTGATTGCGCAATACCAAACACTTACTTTTTTTCTTGTTTCCTTTCTACAAGTAGTGAGCAATGTAAAATGTCAAATGTATAATCTCCTACATGCACACTGTACGGCTGATTTTCATGTGTTTGCTCACAGTTGTTGTAGCCATTATGCATTACATACTGTATACAAAGTACTGTTGCATTCACTTGTAAGAGGATGAATGAACGACAAAAGGATAACTAATGTTCAACATCATTTTGAGACATGCATAAGTTGTAAAGCAGGGTGATATCTTGTCCTTTTGTGTGTCTTTTCTTCCTAATTATAACCCAGCTTCCCAGCTTCACCTCTTTCTCAGAGTCTAAGTATAATCTGTCCCTCCCCCGTTGCTCACTTCTCTAGCAGAAGCATGGACACAGGCAGAGATGGGAGACAGGTTGTTGAAGAGGAGCGGGTGGTTGGGTTATTTGGAGATAGTTTCAACTCAAAGTTGCATATGGGTGACAGAGTAATGTTTTCACCAGCGAATGTTGAAAGCATGTTCCAACTAAGCACAGCCACCATTTACAGCAGCGCCATAAGGAACAGTATGAAAAAGGTATTAAGCTGCGGGGCTGTGACCCAGACTGTCAAGCAGCTCCTGAACTGAAACAAACCCTGTTACAAAAGTCATTTAAACCTGCTGTGCTTTATGAAAAAGAAGCTGAAAGTGTGGTAACATTACTAAAACAGTAGTCTACCAGCATCCTGTAGAACAGGTAAGCTTTATACAGCTGGTAAAAACTCTTGACCCAAGATATCTGTGATAACCTGAACTACATTGCAAGATAAATACAGACATAAATGTATACAGATGTGAGACTCAGCTGACAAAGGTGCCTTCACTGTCTTTTTTTTATTCCTTAACTGGAACCACATATTATACAATGAAACAACTTACATGTTCCATGTATGGAAGTGTAAAGAAATAAAATAATAGTAGACTGTTGACTTTCTCTCTCTTTCATTAATTAACAGGTTTTATTACTCTGCAGACTTCAAACTAAGAGTCACACAGCTAATATGAGAAGGGAGATCAGTGTCATGTCCTTACCATTTACAGGTTAAATGCTACACCATCACAAGCATAGTTTGCAGCCACCATCATATTTTTGTAGGTATATGTCATCTCTGCTTGCTGCAAACTAAACGCTGTCAAATGTCTGACATCTAAAAGGATGGAGTACCTGACGCAGAGAAAAAACTCATTATAAAGTCAGCTTATGGATTCAACAGTGTTAGCACTTGTTGTTAGTCTTTATGAGATATTGATCCTGCAGAACAAGATAGATGTCTTGAAATGAACTAATTATATTATTTCAAAGAAATAGAGGGAAAGCAATGAGAAAAAGTAGTCTTTTGATAGAAAATAATTATACATTGCTTGTGTTTTAATGCAAGAAAGATACTGTAAGTGTTTAGCATTTCAAAAATACACATCAAGTGCTAAATTGAAAAACATGTAAACTCCAAGGGAAAAAAATCAGCTACAAGCTACTGTCCCTGTTAAGAGGTCTACATCAGTACTTCAGTTAAAAAAATAACCTTAGTAAAATGTGATGCTCACAATTCCAGTAAAGCTATTACATATACAACACTCCTATTAACTATCACAGAATTCAGTGGTAAAATAGTTACAAGCTTAGCCCAGAGCCTTAGAGAATCTCTTCTCTGATGAAGTCTTGTTAATCTTTATACCTACTTTATCCCTAACCCTTCATGTCATTGTCCATTTTATAACAAATAGACTCTATTTTTACTATCCATATGGTTTATAGGTGATAATACCCTGGAAGGAAGCAAACCCTGACAAATTGAAAATTCATGACCATGTGCATATTTCACCAGCTTAGCACATGTGACATTAATGCCACATTCACAGCCATCTGCAGCAGCTCTAGTGCCAGCCTCTGGCCAGCCTTAACATCGTTTAAAAGAAAAAAAAAGAAGTCTTTTCACATTAATCGACCGGGCTTAAATTTCCAGGTGCTATATCCGCCTTTGACACGGTCGGCCAGGTGACTTTATGAGACATCTCACTGAAATGTTGCAGTGCCAGCTCTGTAATAAAATGGAAGGTGGGGAAGACATATGAGACATTCCACTACTGCACATTTCTTTTGTTTGTTCCATCCGGAAGCAAGGTGAATGAAACGGGGAGAGAAAAAGGCTTCCTGTAACAAGTAATACAGCACTGCTTGTCTGATATGTGGGAAGAAAGATAGGATCATAAATAGAGCCATCGCTTGGATTTTGCCTCTCTCTCATACCAAAGTAAGCTCTACTAAAAAAAATAGTCAAACTTTTTATTTCTCCCTTTGTAGAAAACTTTTGCATCAAAATTACTCCTCAACTTTCAGGCAAAGTCTTGATTTCAAGGTTTTTTAAAGCAGTTAAATTGTAATTACTCCAATGAAACTGCATTTTTCCAGAACAACTTGTCCGGAACTCAAACCCATTTTATCACTCGAACAGTCAGTTAAGGTTTTTGGTTGGTCTATTTAATCTAATTATCTTGGTACCGAATAGAGACGGCTCTTTATCAGAACGATTCTTATGCATGGATGATAATGTGGTAATTTACTTACACTCTTTGTGTATGATAACTTGGTGCCCATCATAATCTATGTTGTTTAAATGACAATTAAGCTGCAGTCCCAATCAATGCGGCATTACAGCAATGATAATGTGCATCATATCACTCCAGCCATTTTGTAAAATGAACAATTGGCTGTGAGAGAATGAGGGACAGTTTGCCACCAAGTTTAATCAGAATCTGATTAAGTTTGACCCGTTGCATTTCACTGGGTGCATCCACGTCTTTCTGACGAATCTCAAATTATGCGGGGTAACACTGGAAAGGAATGGCACCAATAAAGAGTCAACTCTGAACTTTAACCTCAAAGATTAAATCTAACTGTCTGACATATTAAGGCCATAAGGTAAACAATAAAACTTACTGGTTGACTCTCCTGACCTAAACTCCAATAAACATACTTTGACTTTTAGACAGCTTACTTGAGAGGTGAGGAGAGAAAGTCTGTGCCCCATTTTTACATTTTGACTGATTGATCCTAAGTAACCATATTTCCTCTTGGTTTAAAATGAGACTGACATAACAAGGTCAGGATACGCTAAAGGGAGATAGAGATATGAAAGTAAGTAGCTACAAATATCTTCAAGTAAACTATAGACAGAAGATGTCAGACAAGCGGCTGAGCCGTCTATACATGAGGTAAGTATTGAGGATGATGCCACTCAAGGGGTAAAATTTATCTTTAGTTTCTGGAGAAAATAAACAAAAAATAATCATTTTAATGGTGATGATTAGAGAAATATTCTTCAAGAATAATATAAACAACTCATAATTATCAGAAGAATTGCATAAATTGGCAGAAATTGCAGGGCATATTTTATGTTGGTGGTTTAGGAAAATCTATTTTCCCAAATGTAAAACATCAGATCCTGTTTTTTACATGCACATGGGGGATGTTTACTACTTTTGGTGCTTGCAAGTTCATTATTGAGTTAATAATTGTGCAAACAGAAAAAAATATGTTGTAATGCGTAGATAGAAAAGAAAAAAAACATAGTTGTAGAAACAACATAACAATATGGCAAACTACTCTGTTTCTGGCAGAAAAAAAAAAGATCTTGATACTTTGATATCAATAATTTCCACTGGACTCTTTTAAAAAATCTCATTTTAAAAAGTTTGCAGAATTACATGCAAACATAAATCCAGTTTAAAATTAAATTTGCAAGTTTTAAACCAATTTATGAAACAAACTGCATTCATTTTAATCATATTTTAAAACAGGATTAACTTCATTTAATTTTTGCAGTGGCTGAATAATAAAAATGAAGCTGTAACTTACTAAAGAGAAAAAAAATGTTTAAATATTCCCCGACTCATTTTTTTGCTGACTTAAGTGAAGAGCAGCTTAGAAGTGGCTAGCAATGTATGATATCAAATGTTAATTAAGATAAATAGGGATTGTTGAAATAGGAAATGCAAACACATCAAAAGAATCCAGAGACACTGCAGAGCTCAATCAAAGCCTAATGTGAGTAGCCCTCGACAGAAATGCCTGCTAGAATGTCGTTTTGCCTTTGAACCGATGTCCTTCTTGTGTGTAACACCTATCCCCACGGTTGGGAAACTGACAGATCGAGGCCAGCCAGCGGTGACAGTGGCAAATTAAGATGTATTGCTTTTACAGGGATGATGAAATCAGGACATCATAGGGGGAAACCAAAAAACTAGTTGGCTGTTCTCAACATAAGAGCATCCATAGATTCTTCTTTTTGTTAGAAGCCAATCAAAAAACCTCTGAAGAGCCTTCAGTCATGTTTTTTTTTGATTCTCTAGATGCATATGTGGATGTGCATGCAGGCTATAACACTCCTTCTTTATTTGCTGAAAGAAATTTCAAACAGAGCGTGTTCATGGGATGTAATAACTTACCACACCTGAATCTTAACGAAAGGATGGAAAATGTTCTTTGGCGGAGTCAGACTGTTTGTCCACCCTCTAACCCTCTCCCAGTGGCCTCTGTGAGCGCGCATACAGATCAACTTTTTGCTCTGCCTTGGTCTCAATAGCCTTGACAGACTAATAAAACACATGTAGGTACCATTTCTGAGAACTATGTCCACGAGATGAATAAAAGCCAGCCAAGATTTGATATATTCAATATATATACAGTTTTCTGATTTACATAAGTCAAGTCAGATTTATGTAAGTCAGGGTTATGCCATAAAAATGTACTTTTTATAGTCATTAAAGAATAAAATATAGTTTCCATGTATTATGTAATCAGCAGTATTACAAAGAGCACTTAATAAGCTCTCAGTGTCTAATACCTTTCTGGAACAAGTCTATTCTTTTAACTCTAAATAATTTATAAAACAGTCCAAAATAATAGAGAACTATATATAAGGAGTATAAAAATGAGACTCTCCATAGACATCGTGAGTGAATAGAAGAAGGATCTTTATGTTGGTCTGAACTCAAGGATAAACACAACAGAATTTACTGTGCAATGCTGAAAATAACTAAAACTTCCATTTATTTACAAGTAGTTCTAACCTTCACAAGCAGCAATAAATAATTAATGCTATTTTTCACTCAACAGCTATAATGTGGGTCCTATATATCATGTACCTTTAAGTCAGATGTTAAAAGTAAATGCAAAAGTTTTTGACCATCAAAATGTTTTTTGTTTTTTTTATCTGCTTTGCCTTTTTTCCACTGAAGAACGGTTATTTCTGGTATCTCAACATAAAACAAATGAAAAGAAAAGAGGTGACAATCTATTACTGAGACTAAACTGTCCCTGAGCCTAACAAAATCTGATCGTTTGATGTTTGATACCTTATTGATCTTTTATGATTGTCATTATTCAGACAGAAGCAGTATTAAGTGATAAATGTGAAACCTCAAACGTTTTTTTTTTCCTTCTTGTCTTCCCCTGCCGTGCTGATAAAAAATGCCACCTTTCTTTAGAACTCCTGTCTAAGCACCCGATCATGTCACCATGGTAACCATTCACTCGCAGTTATATGCCCTCCAATCTCTTTCTGTCTCCTTCTCTCTCTCTATCTTTATCTCTTTGCTCTCCCCCTGTCTAATTCCTTCTCGTATGCTCTCCTCCAGAGTTCTTAGTCCTCCTCTTGTGCAAACACCAAAACAATCCTTGATCTCTGCTTGATGTTAAAAGCAGATTTATCCTCGACAAAGATGGCATGAAGCCATGAAGGAATGCAGGATTCCGTGTTGAAAATTCATCACATGCGCACTGAGCAAGATATACGTTTTGGAGATGATGGACTTTAAAAGATGCAAACTTGTTAAAAGAGGATAAAGGGAAAAAAAAAGGTCTTATGAATGTGACCAATCACCTTATCTTATATTTTAAAATGAAGTCCTATACTCATTGAATTTACTAAATGTTATGCAGAACACAAGATCTCCAAAGTTTGATAGTTACATCAAATAAGTTTCATCAATCACTGCACTCTTGTGATCTCTCCAGCACAAATATGTTTACCCAAATATTTATAGTAAATCCTAAATATTTATAGACTCAAATGGCCAGACACAATACAGCAGATATCTAAAAATGAGTGATTTAACTGTGCATAACAGGGTTATAGATCAAATTAGTTCCTATTAAGCATATTTTAAAATGTAGTTTGATCTAATTTATCTGTCATTATTCAGTCAAAACATTTTTGTATTTTGATTTTCTATTTGCATCCATCCATTTTCTGCCGCTTATCTGAGGTCAGGTTGCAAGGGCAGCAGTCTAAGGAGGGAAGCCCAGACTTCCATCTTCCCAGCCACATTCACCAGCTCATCAGAGGGGACCTTGAGGCGTTCCCAGGCCAGCCACAAGATGTAATAGTTCCGGCGTGTCTTGGATCATCTTCGGGGCCTCTTCCGCCAAGGATGTGCCTGGAACACCTCACCAGGGAGGCGTCCAGGAGGCATCCTAACCAGATGCCTGAGCCACCTCATCTGGCTCCTCTCAATGTGGAGGAGCGAGCCCCTCCCGGATGGCTGAGCTTCTCACCCTATCTCTAAGGGGGACACCGGTTTCTGGTATTATGTTTGAATGGTTGATGTTTTTTACTTTTAGGGCTTTCATACATATCTTAGACTTAAGAAGTTAAGCCTGCCTCTTTACTCTGATAAGCAAATGAGAACCTGTGAACTACGCCATCCCACCTGACTCTTGTTCTCCAGTTTTTTGAGTTGAGTTAAGAGTTTTTGAGTTGTTTATGCGTTTTCCAAGTTTGAGTTGGAGTTTTAATGGGTTTGCAGAGGAGATTGATAAAAGAGTACAGCTCAGTTCCAGATCGGATGCAGTCAGAGGATGGACAAAGTCAAAGCTAAGAGTTAAGAACAAAGGCAATGCTGGAAGCTCTGCAGAGCACATAGTCATGGACCATGGTTCCGTCTGAGCAACCCAAACAATTAATTTCTGCTTTGTCTTTACTGCAACTAAGTTTTGAGCCTCCGGACGGAGTTTAGATTTTCCCACAACTTCAGTTTTTCCTCCACATGCAAGCAACCTCTTCATGGACTTTGGCCCGAGTTGTCTCCTTCCTGATCGCCGTGACCAATCCAGCCTGCTGACAAACTTATAGTGATGGGTATTTAGTTATAATGATTAATTAAATTGATCAATTATTAATTAATCGATTAAGTCACTCTACCAATGACAAAGGTTTCCTTTCAAACCTTGACTTAACACCATAAGCTAGAAGTTAAAAGGTGGTGCTCCGAGGTAAATATTATTAATTTAAATATTTCATATTAATATTTATTTATGACTATAACACTACATACTTAAACTTTTTCACTTGGGGCAGGACCCTATTTGCCACTCTTGGAGGGCACGTCGCCCTTTTCCAGTTGAGAACCATGATCTCACACGTGGAGGTTTTGATTCTCACCCCAGCCGCTTCATACTCGGCTGTGAATAGCTCGGGTGAGAGCTGGAGATCAGGATCAGATGCAGCCAACAGAATCCCATTATTTGCAAAATGCAGAGACCCAATCCTGAGGTCCACAAACTGGATCCCCTCAACACCTCGGTTGCGCCTAGAAATTCTGTCCATAAAAGTTGCGGACCAGGCTGTGACACAAGTCGTTCAAGAACCAAACAGCTCGAACAAGGGGATCCGGTACCCCATACTCTCAAATTACCCCCCACAGGGATCCCCTAGGGACAAAGTCAATGCCTCCTCCAAGTCCACATAACACATGGTAAACTCCCATGCTCCCTCCAGGACCCTGAAGAGCCTCAATCTGAGGTTCGACTATTCAACGGACCCTCCTCTTCAGTACCCCAGAGAAGACTTTCCCAGGGAGGCTAAGGATTTTTATTTTAAAGGTTATAAATAATATAAATAATTTAATATATAATTGTATAACTACTTCTTTTTGGTGATTTCTGATATGGTCCTTATACTGTAAATAGCTAAATCAAAATATAAAAATAAACTAGAAATTAGATCCAAAATACAATACAGGTCAAAAGTTTGGCCAGACCCCTTCTCTAGTATAAGGATTACCGCCTCCGGTTCCGGTTAGAACTACTCCAGCTGAGCAACAATTATAATCTAAAAGACTGTTTAAGTTTATTTGTGTTGAATGTATTTCCACAGACAAAAATTCAATTCACCTATAAATGACTCAGTGTGACCAAAAACTGGTCTCTGACTTGAAATGAAACAACAGGATTTTTGGCTTATGATACAAAAATAAAAATAACATGAGAAGTAGGTTAAATCAAGAGCTCAATCATGCTACAATTTTTACATGATTGATATAGGTCTTTGGATTCAAACCTCCAATTGTCTAAGAATGTATAAATACTATGTGAAGGTCTAAAAAGGGAAAGCAGAACTTATAACGCATAAAGGGAACAAAGACTATTTGCTGCCTTTCTTCTATAATCATACTGGGTTCTTGGAAAACCTTTATATGTTCTGTTTCTGAAGCTAAATAACAAAAGAAAAACATCTGGTTCCATAGGTGAGCATATGCTTTCCGTAATTATCTAACTCACTTGCAATAAGAGAAAAGCTTTATATTTAGCGCAAGAATCCAATTAATACATGCGTTTTGTGCTCATTAGACTCAGCAAAGTGTCTGTGATACCTTACAAGTACGGTAATTAGATGTCTCAGTAACATATTCATTATGGCAAGAGTATGAGGACAGTTTTAATTGCTCTGGGGTACACAGTGGTAGGCCATTGTTTCATGCTCTCACCTCATGTTAAAATTTATTCTCAATAATAGAAACCACAGTTACTGTGGAAAGCTGTGAAGCTCTTCTCACCAATTATTGATAATCATGATGGTGTTTTTTCAGCCAATTCCTCCTGTAATAATGTGGCATCAGATCTTTCTCTATTTCCTCTACTCAGGTGTGAGAGCTTAAAATATTTCACAAGCAGGTGGAAATGCACAGTTTCACCTCTAATGCTTTGCAGCCAGGTTCCATTCATTTGCGTACCCCAACCCGGTCACTTTCTATGAAAGCAACTGCAGAGGCTCTAAGTACGTACATAGCTATAACAAATGCACAGCTGGCTCAATAACATCAGTGTAAACAGGGTAATTATTTCCTTTTTTTTTCAAGATTCAGAGGGGGAAAAAGAATTTTGCTTTAGCTGGTCAAACTCCTCTGAAGAACACATAAACTTGTTCTGCTGTCATGCTTTTTAAGCATCTGATTGTTTTTAAGGTTAAAAAAATCATTGACCTAAATCTCAAGCTAAAGGACTTCAGGCAAGTATGACATATATTTACCTGGTCTGAATAAACCGATGGAAACCTGGTGTTACACTGTAAAAAGTTAGGGGAACGGTTACATTATATAGGTATTTAAGATGGTGCACAAAACTGGAAAATAGCTAAATGAAAGGGAAAAAATAGAGCCATACATCTCAAGAGAGTGTATATATATATATATATATATATATATATATATATATATATATATATACACACCCGTACACCTCAAAAAATAAAAACATCCTACAAACACATTTCGAACTCTCCACCCC
>JBAMIG010000008.1:7174036-7190641 GCA_037177335.1 Kiunga ballochi
ATGCATTTGTAGCTCATTCCTAGCCTAAAATAAAACTCTATCAAACTGTCCCTGTCCATCATAGATTGAGTCCCCAATAACGTAGAACGAAGAGAAGGTGCTCGATTTACATACTCAACTGCCCAATGTCATTAATAAATTGTGGCCACGAAATAAATATTTCGTGCGCACGTAATACTAATTTCCTGGCCACAATTTATTTATGTAGTTATTTCGTGGCCTCAATTTATTAGTTTATTGTTGCCACGTCACCAGACGGGCTCCGTAAGGGAGCATGGACAATGGCTGAATTGATTACGTTATGGATTTGTTTTATTTAGATTATAATTTTGGGTAAGATCAATTTGATTAATTGAATTGACTTATATTGAAGTGGACAGACTGCTAGAATCCTCATGGCTGTGGGAATTAATATTACTAATTATACTATTAGGAATACTAATACAACTCGCCTCAGACATGGCATAAATCAGAAGATTTAAGAGGATTTTTTTTTACTCATAGAGTTCTGCCTATTCTATAAAAAAATGAAAATGAAAGAGTAGCTACAACAAGCTTTGTTTTTAATATTTAGCTGTTTTTATGGTGTGTTGTCTCTGCAAGAGGGGGTGGGGGTGTGGGGGGCACAGAGAGCAGGTTTGTCTTCGCTCTCTCTGGAGTAGTCCAAGAAAAAAAAAGGATTCTGTCATTTTACAGACTACGATCACACTTGTAACAATTTTACACACAGGAAGAAGTCCACAGAGACAGCAGTGAAAATGAGGCATTAGTTACTTGGCAGCAGATTCATTACACAAAGCAAGTGAATATGTTCACACTCTCTTTCATAAGGCAATTTTTGATAGCAAGTGACAACACAAAGGAAAAAGATGGAATCCCTTCTTTTCTTGTGGCCCAGATCCAGTTTCTGGAAGCTGCATATCCCTGTCAGAAGAATATGTAATACAGGAGTCAGTAGTAAACTGCCAATCTTATTTAGTGAAAGCATACTTTGTGGTTATTCCAACAAATCAGAATGAATAAAGTATTAGTCTGTAGACAGTCCACACAATGACAGGAAATGCAGTGGGAGGCCTGTGTCAGTGCCAACAATTAGAATTAATGGGATACTGGCTTGTGTTTGACACTTTTAATCAGAGCAAACAAAACACTTCAGCTAAGCAAAGTCAAAAGCAGCTATAATAACTGTGCTTTCTTTCTGGCTAAATCAAACAAACTAAACAACAAGTGGTGTATGACCAGGATAAATGGACTTATGAACGAATTGGGGGAAATATTTTTTATGGATCTTTTGACAATTTAGCTTCACTCAAAAGCATCATTAAGTTGATTTTTTGTAGCTGTACCAAAGAGATATGAAAAAATAGAAAACAGGTTGATGTTATAGCAAAAACAGGTACATAAAATTTTATGTTGCAGAATTAAACCCAAAAGAACTTTCTTTCTAGTGTATTCTAACAGGAGCCCAAGGCAGAAAACCCCCTTTCCTGATTTCACAAGTCTTTTCCATTTTAAAGGACATGCAGGAGAAACTAGACCCCATCTGATCTGAACAACTTCATGAGAAAATTCTCCTTGTCTTGCAGATGTGAGAAAATGTTAAATGGACACCAACATTGTCTTATGATATTCACCAACTTGCAGAACTCTGCAGCTTTAGATGACCAAACCACATGGTCACATGCTAGTCATTTGTTTTAACTCCTTCGTGAATGTTTCATATCAACATGCATTGAATATTGCTTTATTTTGAAGAACTTAATTTTGATTTAATGTGTTTTCACTTATTTCTGATATCCTTATTTGAGTGATTTGATGTTTGCTTCATGTTTACATAAACACTTTTAAGGCTTCCATATATATTTTACATTTAGGAAGTTAATCCATAAGACCCAGCATGACATGTACAGTATATGACATTTACTTTCTCAGACATTTTGCATCTTTATAATAAAACTTTGCTAAAAATTCTCAGGAACACAATTTGATTTTTGTCTTTTCCTCCTTAATGGACACCAGAAACAAATATTTTTGACATATCATGTTGTAATAAAAGCTAAATATCCCCCAAAAATGTATAAATTTTTTAAAAATATATTTTGCTAAAGGGACTTAAAAAGACCTTGTATATTAAAAAAATGACTTTTCGTACTGCTCACTTATAGTCTGGGTCTTTTAAAGCTTAAGTTTGCCTCTGCATACATGCAGATTATGATTGGCAAATAAGAACCTGTGACATAGACCGGCCCACATGGATGCCTTGTGGTTGTAATAAGACAACCCGGCCTTCTTTGGAAGACCCGCGTATCTTCTAATTAGGTAAACACACACTCTTTAGTTCTCAGATATAAAAGCAGAGTTGAGTTGCAGAGTTTTAATTGAGTAGCAGTCGGAGAAAGGACAGAATCTGAGCAAAGAACTAAAAATCTGGCCATTATGAATCTTGGCAGACCACATGGCCAAAGACCATGGTTCCATACAAGCAACTAAGACCATGAACTTTTGTTTAGTCTTTTACTGTGACTAAGTTCTAAGCCTCTGAAGTGAGTTTAGATTTTTCCACATGCAAGTAACCTCTTCCGACACTTTAATGAACTTTGGCCTGAATTATCTTCTGACTGATCGCCGTGACTACACCATCTATCCCGCTGATGAGAGGGTGAAACCTGAAGCCTGCTAAAAAACCTACAGTAACGGACATCTCCATCAGACCCTTTCTGAGCACCAGAATGGATCACCCGCCATTCAGAGCGTCCACACAGCTCCTAACTCATTCCAGTCCACAGGTCGTAGCTTCAAACAGGATCTTCTGTTCTGAAAGAATCTCTCTGACAAACCCAGCTTCCTCTCATGGTGACGGTTTGGCGAGTCATACTCTTTACCTCCAGAGGCCTTAGTCCTTACTTCATGATCAATTTTACTTTACAGATCCAGAGATACCCTGTTATGGGACAAAGCGGTAGATGATGGATGGATAGATCCAGAGATCGGATTCCTTATTCTCCTTAGACATTAATTATTAAACATCACAGTTTATTTATTTATTTATGTTGAACCCTTCATACAGTGGTATTTCTTTATAAGAGAAATTCCAGCTGATCACCACAGCTTACTTTTTTGTTTTATATGTTTATCTTTTTTGTTTTATGTTACCATATTTTATATCATGTTAACCTCTAGAATAGATAAATAAATATTCCATTTATGTACCGGGTAATTGCTTGTGATTTCCTTTGGATCATAATTTAGGTAAATTCAAACAGAACTCATGTAATAGCATCCGAGACTGATTATTTAAACTGATTAAGTAATTGATTAAATAATTCACAATATTGATGACATCAAATGTTTCCTTTCAAGCCTTGGCTTAACACAGTAAGCTAGAAGTTAAAGGGTGGTGCTGAGAGATAAATGTTATTTAATATTCTATTTTAACATTAATTTATGACTTTAAAACACAGTGCCTAATAAGAGCTAAAATTGGTGCCATGATTTTATTTTCATTTTTTCGTGGTGTTGATTCTCAAACAAAACATACAAAACAAAACAGCTAAAAAAAAATCAGTGCTATCACTTTTCCAACTTTTACCCTTCCCTGGAAATAGTCTAGAGTTTAAAATATACAGTAGACTGGCAATTTCTATTGTTGCACAGGTGCTCAAGTGCCGCCAGAAATATCAAATAGACAAAAACAAACAAAACAAAATATCCTTCACATTCATAACCCTCTTTTCAATCCTAATTTGTACACTTCTTCATTGTAAACGTGGAAAAACAGGAACTGCTGATACAACTTGTAGAACTCTTAGTTTTCTGACTGGGGCATAAGTTACATCTATGCTAGCTGCAGTAACAAACTCAATCGATATACTGGTGGCTTAGATTTACATTTACACCCACTCTGTTATTCTGTAATGCAATAAGAAACAATTAGTTGTTTTAGGTTAAAATATCTCCTTAAAAAGTCGTTTAAAAAAATTGCTTAAGACAGAATTGTGTTTGATTTTGTATAAGAGACCAGAAAAACAGGCAAACTGCGAAAGCACTAAAGTTCGGGAAGCAGTGAATTTCTAAGTGACCAGTTCTTTGCTAATCGCTTATTTGTCATCCTTCATGTATCCCACCTTTACTCTGAGCTCTCTCTAACAAGTAAAAGTCTGTCAAATGTTTGCTCTTGTCCGTAAAGTCTTCTGCCATTCTGTCGTACCACTGAAGTAGTGATAAAATTATATCATTCCAATTGAACTGAACTATGTTGGCCACAGAGAGTTTTCCTGATAAGTGTAAAGTGACACATTTCTGAGGTTAATCTATGGACACATGGTGACCAAGCAACAAAAATTACATTTCAGGATACATCATCTGATGCATATGAACAAATCCTCAGTGACGTTTCTCAGTCATCGTGTTTTAGGTTGAAACTTCATACACCCTCTCTTTCGCTTCTCTGCCAGTTGATCTGGCCCTGACTTGTGACTAAGCAGCAGTCTTCCATGATAGGAAATCTGACTAGAAAACAGCATCTTAGTTCCACTGCACATTCAGGGAATGCTAATGTTTATTATTTATCATTTCAGTGCACATGCACAGTCTCTGTGGTGGGCACAAGCTGCTCCTGGGTGGGTGCAGTCATCTCTTCTTATTTGCCACAGCTTTTTGAAGTCCTTCCTCATATCCCTTCCTAATTCATTGTAGAACTGTGTTTCTTCTGTTGCCTCTCCAGACTGTGCTATCTTAACAGGGCACAAACTGATCATTTCACATACTATGTTAGGTTTTGCAGAATTCTAAAAGTATTGTAATGGCAGCTAAAGTAAAGTATTACACTAGAAGATAAATGATTCATGTGAGGATGCTTACTGATAGATCCAGGCCTTGAAGCTATACTTGTCCACTGGCTTCAGTCTATAGTCTTATTGCTCTTCCATTACTTTAAGGTGGCTGAAAAAAGAATTGAATTTTCTCCTACAGTGAAAGCATTCAGTAAATTCTACGTTTAATAACAAACTTTCCGGGTCTTAACTGTAAACTAACTGAACTCAGAAGCACACATGCATAGATGTCTAACAATGCCCCAAGCAATAGATGTTATCTGTTACCTTGAGTTGAAAATCACTTGAATGATCAAGTGACTGGGACTTTGTCCAATAAAGATAACATTTTCACCCAAGATACGGACTGTTATTCACTCTCAGTGAAAACTAATGTGGTTATAATCATGAGTGGAGCAAGAGAACAAGTTTCATCAGTTAATATTATAATTGCATACAGAGTCCATTATTGTATTGTTTTTATTATTAATATTAAATGTCTGTGTGTACTTTGCTGCCTCAGTTTTCACAATTGAGAAAGAAAATTTTAAATGCAGGCCCAGACGGCAGCAATGACTTTATGGAGCTTTGTGATCATAGCCTCAGGGTGAAACCATGCTTTGCCCGAGGCTCAGAGTCACAGACTCGCTGAACTTTTTTTAAATTATCAAAACAGCTTACTTTCAAGAGGAAAAGTCATTATTTAAATCTTTGTCCTTAGTAGTTTTTTTTTCTTTGTTTTAACCATGTGAATTTTGCATTATCAATAGTTGCAAGAATATGAATTTTCAAACACTGCATACTTAAAGCAGATCATGACAGGGATTATGTCCTGACACCATAAAAACAATTGCAATGGAAACTCATTTAAACGTGGTGGTGATGACTGGCAACCTGTCTAGTGTGTACCTCGCCTCACGTGTGTGGGGAAAAAAAGAATATAGGTAGGGTGCTTGGCCAAAAAGTTCCTCATAGGTTTTTTTTTTTTACAAGATATAAACATTGGATCAGGGATCCTGGCAAAATTCTGCTAATCCAGAAGGAGAAAAATGGGGGATCATTGAAATTTTCATCATTGCAAGAGAACAAATTAAGGTAAACATGCAACATATTCCATAATATACATTGACTGTTTACACCTGATCAAATCACACCTCAAAACTCACCTGTTCAAAAAGGCATACTCCCTGTAATCACTCTGTCCCACAGTTTTATATTGTATAATATTTTATTGTATTTTATTGGTTTTTTTTGTTTGTTTTATTGTCTGTTTTTAATGTACAGTGACATTGAGTGACTCGAAAAGCACTTTTAAATCAAATGTATTATTATTATTACCACAATTTGGCCAAGACATTGTGAGTTATAATAATTTCATTTTCATTAAATTTAGAAATCTACAAAAAACAAATGTAGGGTATAAGTTTTGGGGAACTCACAATATGGGTGGAAATGGACTACAAGGCAAAGTTCTCACTGAGTGCTTTTGTTGTCATCATTTTTGCTTTTGGTTTGGTAAGTTCAATCAAATCTTTCTTGTTAAGGTTAAGAAAAAATATTATTTATGCCCTTTCCCAAAACTATTTTTCAAAATTCACCAAATTATGATATTTGCTCTTTTTTGTAATAAGGTCATGATAAATTGTGAATCATTTTGCTGCTCTTTTGGCCAGAATGCCATGATAACACACAAAGCTAAATTCTCTGTGGTAGTGGAAGAGGCTGTTTGCATATTACAGATAGCCTAATTCTTTATATATTCATTTAGAGTGCTTCTATGGCAAAAAAAAAAAAAAAAACTGTTATAACAGTAAGAGGAAAATGAGCACCATTGATTATTTTTTTTAAAGAAAATTATTTCTGAGCTAAGAGCTATTTCTCGTTTGTTGTTCTCCTGAAGAGGTGCAAGAGTGACACTGTTTACAATAGGCAGGGATCTACAGAGTCACCAATGATCTCTGGAGTATCAATAACCTGCTGGGCCAATTACAGTCAGAAAATTGATGGGTATCTTCATCTTTGACTGACTCTCCACAGAGTGTTCAAGACCTATTTTAAGCCTACAATTTGTATGGTGCTTTCCAAGGCAGACACATACTCACAACTGGTGACACAATCCAAAGAAAAGACAATTATTTCTCTTTTTATTCTGAAAAACATGGTACACATATTGAATCCTTTGAGAGTTCAGTCTTAGATTTTTTTATAATAATAATTTATACCAACTAGCTGTCCCTGTTGAGGTGGAAAAAAGTGACACTAGCAAAGCATCAGAAATTAGGGCCAGAGCCAACTAAAAAGACAAATGACAAAGAAATATGCAGTTAGGAGAGACTAGCAAACCTTTTTTTTTTTTTTTACTGTGGCTTATTAACAGCATGATAAAGTGGCTGATGTGCTTTACTGCCCCTGTGGCAAGGAACTACAGCATCACTGCTAATTGTGTGCTCCTTGTCACATGTATTATTGTAGCATGAAAGGCACAGTGGAAGAAAAGGTGAATCTGTCCAGGTAATACTCAAACTGACTTTTTGCTTTAGCTAAAAAAGTTGTTCACATTTTCCCTGCCTAATGTTAACATATTTTCTGAGAAGTGGCTCAAATGTTTTCGAAAGTAAGCTATATGTTTCACAAGAAGCAGAAAAATACTTCATTAGCTCATTAGAGACACAAAGGATTAATGGTTGGGCATCACATTTGAAGTGATTTTCTTCATGTTCAGCCTGAACTTAATTTCCCTTTGGTGATGTTACTTTCACATTGTCAGCCCCCACAGTTAAAATAATTTTTGTCCACATTTGTTGCATTTTTAGGGAACAATGCACACAAGTAAATATTTAACATGCAAATATCCAGGACAGAAGCAAAAATCATTTCAATCCCTTGTATCATATGAAATCATATCGAGAATAACAAAATATAGATTTGTGTTAAAAATAAACACAATAATAAAAAAGTAAAACAAAGAACAAAAGAATATTTTTTTACTGCAGACCAAAGAGTGACAGATTTAATAGAGTCTAGGTTAAATTGTCAAAGAGCTAAGTTTCTTTATGTGATGTTAAAATGCTGGGTTACAAAATAAAGTGCATGAGTGACAATGCACAATGCCGGGTCACAGAGACACTCAGATCTGATCTGATTTTAACTAATAAGGATCCCGTAACATTATCAATAAAACCAAACATGTGAGAGCATTAATTCCCCAACAGCCATAATTGTAGATGTTTAGTGAACAACCCAAAGCTGAAAATCTCATATTTAATTGTAAATTGTGTTATAAGTTCTTGAGGTATAATATGAAAACACAGTTTGTAGAAATATACAGTGACTCTTGTATGAATATGTCTGTGTACACAGAAACCACGCAAGTGTGATATAGCTGTAATCATCATTTGGAGCCTTTAAAACAGCTTTCATGTCCAGTTTTCAGTGTTACAATAGCAGCAAGGAAATAATGGAAAAAGAGAGATCACGCCGTGCTGCTGAGTGGGTGATGTACTTTCTAAACCCTTAGACAAAAGAATATATTCTGTAGATTGCAGTGAGCAGCTGTCAACGTCTTCTTGCTCTTCTCCTATCAGGGTTCTCCGTTACAGATGACTCTGTTTTAATCCCTCATTTGTTTCAGAGGGTGCTGCGGTGGAGGTATGACAAGTGCAGGAATGAACAATCTGACACAGAGTACCGTGATGAGAAGACACATGTAAGCATTCTTGGCTTTGAGCATGACACCAATGCAATGCCTTCACACTAACGATGCTCATCGCTCCAATGAAATATTCTATTGCAGTCAGCAATGGCTTAGCTTTATGTTTGTGTGTTACCAGAGGTGAGAGAAGTGTTTGAAACATATAGCTTCTGAGTGGTAAATCCCTTTCATACATCAAGGGTGTGGTGTGGCATCAATAGATTTAATTTTCACCATTTATTCACTATTTTTTTTTGTCCTTGATGCCCAAGTCTTATCTATGCATTATTTGAGCTGTTCTTGTTGTCAGGTGTGAATTTCATAAGCTAGTCTGCAAACCAGTTAAAAATGGATTTCAGGTGTTTAGTTCTGCCACTGTCCATTTTGTAAATAACAAATCCTCTTGATGCTCATGATTTGGACACCCCCTGTAGGAGAAGTAAAGGTGTAATTAATCACATCAACAATGATAGGCCTCCATTAAGCTGTCCCAGTTCCAAGATCCTGGTATTATTCATGCTGGTTTACTGACATGCTTTTCTGGGTCACTTGACAAGGGACAAGACAAAAATATTTGCACATGTAATGGAGCAGAACTAAATCATCTGAGGTCTTTACTTTTAATTGCATGTGTTTTGCATGTCTTTTATGAATTAAAAAAAAATCAAGACAGTGGACTTTGCAGCTGTGACTATGTGAAAATAAGAAAAAAATACATATGTGAATTAATGAATATGGTACAGATAATGGTTTAAAGCTGAACAGAAAGGTGAAAATTATTTTTGTGATGATAAAGACTGCAAGTAAAAATGAGGTACATTAGGATAAGTATGATCAACTTGTGAAATTTTGAGTTCTAATTTTAACAAAGTGGTGTTACTGGCTAAAATGCAGTTACAAAGCGATGATAAGCCACATGATGCTTCTTTAAGTGTTAGAAAAAAAACAACAACCTATAAAACTGTGTTTATTAGAACTTGCTGAAATCTGTGTAGGAAACCAGAATACATGTATATTTTACACTAAATCCAGTGTAAAATATACACAATTATATTTTACATAGAAACTGTATTGGAACAGGAAGCTTACATACATGTTTTGTTTAGTACAATTACCAAATTTACTAAGCTATGCAAATCATTGAATGGCTGCAATACGTAAATGACTCCAATGCTGACTAGTTACTCACCTACCCCTTACCCCCCACCTATCCTTCCATTTTGTCTGGGCAGGGCAGTTGTTCCAAGCTGTTTCTAGGACTTTGCTATTCTGGATGGAGATGCCCGATGTTTCTCCAGGTGTTTGTTGGAACCAGTGTCGGGGACACATTCTCCAGTGTTTTGATGATAATGGGTACTACTGATGCTTTTAACTTCCGGGCATTCTCTGGATTTTCCTTATGGCCTAGGTATTTCTCTAGGTTTTTTTTTCTTTTTTTTGTGTTTCTATCATTTGAAACAGCTATATCGATTACAATGGCTTTCCTTTTGCTGCTTATTGAAGATAGTGATCCTGAATAAGCAGCAAAGGAAAGCCTTATTGTTTGATATAGACTATAGGTATAGGCTTCTTTGCACAGTCTGAAACTGAAGTCCTGCTTGATGTGATGGATCTGAGTCTTGATGGTTCTGATACTCAAGGCTTGCTCCTGTGATGACATGATTGTACTGTCTTTCAGTCCAGCCCTCTCTAGCCACTGCAGGATTTGTTCATATTGGTCACTTTGACTTTCTACTGGTGGTACATCCTATGCAGAATGTTTCCTCCCATGATTGTTCCTCACTATTTGTTGTCCTCCAGGTTCTAGTTGTTAGGATATTCACAAATCGCTTCATCCTTTGAGGCCATATTTCTGATGTATTTACGAGGCTTGGATGTTTTATAGATAGTGGCCCTGATGTGTGGTTAACAACTTCTGAGTTTTAGCAGGTGTGATGGGAATTTACTCCTTTGGCCAGCTTATTATCCTGGAAAACTATAGGATTACAGACAAGGTATAGTTTTTTTCAGCCTGGATCTTGTTTCAATGAGCTTAATTGTCAGTCTTTGTCTTTCTTGTTGCAGGTATTTGGCCATGGCAGTTTCCTTGTGGCCTCTTCATGTTTGCTATTGGCTTGTGGTATTCCAAAGTACTTGTAGCTCTCCTCAAAATGTAATATTCTGCTATCCAGAAGAGCAATGCCCTCCATATGGACCACCTTCCCTCTCGTTACCATCCATTCACATTTTTCGAGTCCGAATAATGTTCCTCTGTCTCTGCTGTAGATCCTGATGGTGTGGATTAATAAATCAGTGTCTCATTTATTCTTAGTGTACAGCTTGATGTACACTAAAAAGGAGGTGACTGATGGTGGCCCCATTCCTGAGTCAGTAACCATAGCCAGTCTTGTTGATTAATTGGCTGAGGGGGTCCAGGTCTAAGCAGAACAGCAACAGGAATAGGGTATCTCCTTGGTATATGCCACATTTGATGGAAATTTGTGCAATTGGCTTGGAGTTGGCCTCCAGTATGGTCTGTCACAGCCTCATGAACTTGCAATAAACAGTGTTGTTGAGCTTGTACAGCTTCAGACATTCCCGGATCATTGTATGCAATATTGTCTTTCTGTGTTTCCTTATGTACTGATCAATGTACACACTTATCTCAGCTGCTATAATGTCTGACAGAAGCTTCTATGTTGTGGAGAGGCAGGTTAATAGCAAACAGTTGGCAGGGACTGTTGTCTTCTAGGGATCTTTCAGTACTAGGGCTGTTTGTCCATTGGTTAGACATCCAGAGGGGCTCATGTGCTGCTAGGGGCTCATGGAGTTAAGAAAGTTTCTTTAACCAGTAGACATGGCTGGGCCAGGTGCTGATCACTGCTTCATACTTGTATTTTTTTCTTTTTGTGCCAAATATATGCCACTGTGATGGTCCTTGCTCAGGGAGTGAGCTTTGATCTGCCCTTAGGTCTGAAGGATTGTAGAATAGATATTTAAACCACTGTGCTTCTTTGTGTCGTTCTAGTATTGTTCTCTCTACAGCTTTGGTGGTCTAGCTTGTGTAGTGTTACCCTGCCGCTGAGAGTACACTAGAGCAGGACTATTGGATTACGGACAGTTTTTTTTTTCTTCTTCTTTTGCCTGTCCCTATTTTTTACTTGTATATCTCTTCAGTTGGACATCTGTTTGTGCCTCTTGGGCACCCATTTAATGGTTGTTCCCTCTGGAGTTCTGGCAGATGACTAACTGTTTTTTTTAGATGTCTTAATTTTAGCTTCTAACTTGGTACATCCTTCTTGCGCTTCATACTGATGCTAAGTTGGCTAAGCAGCTCAAAGCTCACTATCGCTATTCTGTATTACAACTTATTGGTTTCAAGAATGGTTGCAGTCCTGCACTCCTGTGTCACTGCTTTGAGACCCTCCTGCACATTTTCTAGACTTACTTTTGCAGACTTCCTGAATCATGTATTTGCAGTCAAATAAATTGAAAGTAGAAAATTAATTAATACAAAACACTGCAAAAATATTCCTGCCTATGCCTTTTAGGAGCTGGCTTTCAATACATTATATCTTCTAACTAAATTAATAGTTAATGTCTTAATGCCAAAACTGGGTCTATGGCAGGGCCATGCAGATAAATCTGGTCTTGTATATCCAGAAACAGAATTAGTGAATGGGGAAAAGAGTTGACCAATGGAGGAAGAACCATGATAAAATATAACATTTAAAAAGATCAGAGAGAAATAGGCAAAATAAGTCATTTGACATCAATATTAGATGTCATACTAAACACTACATCTGCTGACTAGTGCCATGTGTAGACTTGCTTATATTTAAGTTGTTACAATTAGATGGAAGCCTCAACAATAGCTGCAAATAGTTGCAAGTCCTGTGAAGATGTTCCCCAGGTATTTTACTAAATAAAATGCTGCCTAGCTTAAGGGGAGCATTTCACTCCTGGATTGAAGCTAGTGATGAATGCTTCATGTAGCTCCAAGTTAACCAAGTTTATATTGAAACACTCCCTGGAGCGTTGCCATCATTCAAAGGCTCTCACAGGAACTGTCAAGCGATTTTTTTTTGTTTTCTCCAACCTTCCCTTGTGTGGTGGTGCCACAACAACAACCGGCCCACCTCATTTGCTCCCACTAAAGCAGTAGAGACTGTTCCCTATTTCCCCCTGATGACCCTTGGCAGTATTCAACTTGCTTTTCACCTTCCAGTCTTTTTTAACTACTTCTTCATCCCTAACTTGGTGGGGAAGCAGCTTTACTAACGGATACAAAAGAGAATAAGTCAAGGCACAAAGACAGGTGTGTTTAATTATGCTCATCAGTGGCAGGACATTGGCAGTTTGGATTCAGATTTGCTGGCAGTCAAAGCACATTCACAGCTGAACTGTTTAGGTAAAACACTGCGAGGGAATTATAGGGTCAAAAATAGAAGGGAGACATTTTCACTTTCATTAGCCAGCCTGTCCCTTTGGGCTCAAACACATCGAGCTCAGTGCATGGTCTTTCCTCCATTACACAACTACATACACTACACACACCCTCCTATACCCAGCTCTTGCACACTCTCCCTCCTTTTTCGCTTCTCTTGCATCCCACGTCTCCGATCTTCCTCTCCATCCTCTCGTTCCCTCTTTCCGTCCTGTCTCTCCTCTGTTCCTCAATGCACATCATAGCAGCGCTCACCTCCGTCCCTCTTCCATTTCCAGCCAATCGCCACCGAAGGGAGGTGTGGTTTTACCACAGTAGGATGGACAGAGCTTGTTGAGGAAAGGAGAGGAGATAGGGAGAGGAGAGCGCCGGTGAAAGAGAGACGTTTCCAGAGCTTCTTTGAGAGGCAACACCAGGCTTGACACTGAGTGATGACCGTGGCGCAGAGAGACTTGGAATAAAAAAAGAAAAGGAAAAAAAAAAGGCGGACTAAACATAGAGGGGGGCAGAAAGGGGAGGAGGGTGCTCAGTCAGATACCTGCGCGTCTCTTCTCAGGCCGCAGGTGCGCTGCAGCCCCTCTGAACGGAGTTGTTTTGGATCAGAGGGAAGTGAGAAATGAAGATATCCTCTTGGGATTATGTCACATTTTGTGGTTTTTAATCTCTTTGAAAGCAGATTTACAGATCTCTTGCACCACAACAACAACTGAACTCCCTCGTTGACACATACGCGCCCTGTCGGAGCTTTATAAATGCTCGAACTGCAGTCTTTCAGCAGTCAGAGGAATTCCCCGGACACGATATTTAGTCAGAATAGAGAATTCCCGTGAACCCCTAATTTGCGTGTTTCGACACCAATCCGTAAACTGATCCATCTTTGCTTTAAGTGTGCTGGTGAGAAGGGCAATGCCTGGATTGATGCAACTGTCCAACATGTCCCAGAGAAGCGGGGAAGAGTGAGGAGAGAAGAAAGAGAGGAAGTGAAAAGAAAGAAGAGGGAAGTCGGTAGCGTTTGGCTGCCGTCCACAGCTTCGTTGGCGCATTTCCTGCTGGTGTTCGTTCTCTTTTTACCGGATAGCTACGCGGACAAACAGAGACGCGAGGGGGAGGACTGCGTTCGCACCCTGGGGTGAGTTTGAGTGCACTCGCACTGGCTTGAAAACAAAAAGTAGGGTTTACGGGTGTAAACGGAGGTATGAGGTATTGCTGCTGCGCCTTTTCGTGCCATGCGCGTTTTTACGCGTAGCGCACTGTTGAAATAATATGTAGCCTCCAAGAAAATACAGGCTCCTCGTGGTCATTGACGCATGGTCGATTAGAAAGGCTGGAAATATGATGGGATGTAATGGGGTGCGTTTGTCCATTCTAACACGGTCAGAACAGATCCGTTGGTCCTCAGTTTATGTAAAAAAAAATCAAATGCAAAGACGTGGACGTGTAAATTAAAAATTGAAGTCACGTGTGGTTGTTTTTGGTGTCATCCTCTTTTCAAAAGTGCGTTTGAAGCGTTTTTAGTGGATGCAGGAACATGAGTTTTACAGACTACTGCAATCCCACATTCTATTCATAAGCTGGACATGTGTGTGCTTTGCTGGGTCTGATTATGAATGTGTGCAACTTCCCAATAAAGTGTGTATGCGTGTGTCACAGACCCATACCGTCATTTCATTTATCCCCACATAAAGAAGCCGGGCTTGTCCTTCAACCCCTGCTTTGCCTCATCTCACCACCATGTGTGCTCCTGTTGTCTCCCCTCATGATGAATGCCTTCCTGCCTGCCTGCCTGCCTCTCCTTCCCACCTGAATGTCTCTCTCTGCCAGCGTGTGCGTGATGTTGCTCCATCAGTCACCCCGAATGCCTGCAACGCGTTGCACAATTTCTCACAAATTCTCTGAACCATGTAAGCACAGCATTTACCCGTCAGCTACTTTGTCGAGCCTGCTGTATGCGCATGCAAGAAATCCATGGAGTAGAGGGGCTGCTGGCACCCACCGTTACTGACACAAAGAGGATCTGCGAGTGTGAGGAAAAGGTGAATATTCAGCTTAACTAACTGAAAACTCAAAGTAGTGTGTGTGTGTGTGTGTGTGTGTGTGTGTGAGGTGGAAGGGGGGGGGGGGGGTGTAGTTTTTAATCTCAAAGTACTATAGACATCAAAGCTGCATTCTCACATAATCACACAGACACACAAAAAATCACCTGAAGTACTTTATCTATTTTCATGTGTGTGCTGAAATAGAAAGGAGATGTGCTGACAACACAGGCATTTCTGTGATATACTGTTTCTCTGAGAGGATGCAAATGAAAGGCTGAGTGCATGACACTGGGGCTCTAATGACACATTATTTAATGGTAGTAAAAAATCTACATCTGTGCTGACGTCAAGACCGGATGGAAAAGGAATGTTATAAGCTCCAGCCAGTGTATGCAGAGGAAGTGGCCATTAGAAAATATGCCCAAGTGGGAGTGGAGGATTCAGCCTAAGCCGGCTGGAAAATGATGCAAAACCCACACAGACAAACTGCAGCTTTTTTTTTTGTTTGTTATCGAAATGGCGTTGTCTTGCTTGCTGCAAGACTATTTAATGTTTGAATATGCATTTAGAGCAAGGTGCTGTAGCTAAAACAACTTTTTTGATATTATCATGATTGCTGTAAAGTTGAAAACTTAGTTGGAAACGATGAGATATTCATACTTTGTCCTAATTGTGAATGTTCAGAAAAATACCCAGAAATTTCCCATGAACCAATCAGGATATTTTGTCTGGTACATGCATTTTGAATCAACATGAAGCACCAGGTGTCTATCAGTTTTGTTTTGTATTTTCTTTGTTAAACGTATGTCATCCAGAAACCTAAAGCCCTATATAATAACCACATGCTTTGTGGATCAAACTGTGGTAAATGAAGCAAATTAAAGTTGTCTTTAGCTACTTCTCCTCCTGTTGTAATTTATTAAGTGCTTTTTAGGGATGTTTCTCCGGCTTCTTAAAAAGACATTTCAAATGGATTAATGGATGGATGCTGACTGCATTTTCTTTAGATTTTTAGTCAAGATGACTGCTCCTTCACTAACATCAAGGTCCAGGCTCAGGTGTGAATTAATCTCTTCATAACATCTGAATTCCTGCCTTCAATTTGGGGTCTTTCAGCCTTTTCTCTCTGTTATTCATGCTTTAAAATGACTTATTGGCAGTCTGATTTCTATTTCTGATTTCTAGCCATTTCTGATGGGGCTTCAGTAAACAGTAAATGAAGCAACTTAAGGTCCGGATGTTTCTATCTGTTCTATACAATCCTGGATTTTTCTCCTAACTCTTAAGGACACTACTTTAAGATATTGTTTATTTGTAGAAATATTTTCAGGCCTGACAGACCGAACATCATGCTACATACAAAAGTTATCATCTTATTGTTGCAAAAAGGATATTTAGCATTTCTCATAGATACAAAAAAAAAAAAAAAGATAACATGTTATTTTTCTTTGAAGGTACGGAAGAGGTCAAAGATTCCATTTCAGATTTGCTAAAAAGTATCTTAATGTGTGACTGGGTTATTCCTTGAGGTATGGTAAAATGCCTTTTGTTGGTCTTTAATGTTTCTGTAGGGTTTAGTGGTTTAATGAAGAAGACACACACACACACACACACATATATATATATATATATATATGCATT
>JBAMIG010000008.1:7195732-7217630 GCA_037177335.1 Kiunga ballochi
CCTGCAAGTTTCTTGATGTTTCCTCTCTTTCCACACACCTGATCCAAATTAAGTAGCTCTTTCTATTATTTTGGACAAATTTTCCCAAGATTGTTGATGCCACATTCATCTGTATCAGAGTAAAACCTGCAGCACTTAAGCTGGAACTTTCTTGGCCTTTTCACTGTTTTTTTTAACTTTAGTGCATAATTGAAGAACTACTGTAGTGGACTGTAGGGACAAAAGAGCAGCTTTAGCCTGCCATTAAACACGTTTCCCTTTGAGGTCAGTGCTTGGATGTGCATGTCCTTGTAAAACAAATAGGCTTGTTTGTTTGTCTGTCTTTCCATGTCACCCGCCTCCAGTGCAAAGACAGAGTAAAACAGCTACTTCCAACTATATCACTCCATATTTTACAACATTGTCAACTTTATGAGCTTAATCTGAAAATCCTGTGCAAAAGAAAACAAAACAAACAAAAAAAAGGTGTTTTTGTAAGGGCCAAATTAAATGGTTTCTTAAGTCTGAGGGCCTGTAACTGTAATTACTTCTTTTCTGTATGTGTCAGTGATAAAAGAACAAAAAAACGCATAAACACAAAGTGCATTGTTGCTGTACCATCATGCATCAGTGATGTTGACTATAAAACTTGTCACAGAGGTTCCTGTCAGATGCTGGAAGGAGGAACATTAAGGAACATAAACCCCCTCAGCTCTAAAGCAGTTCATTTTTTATGAGTTATCCTGTATCACAACTAGCTGCAATAGAATCGCTCTCACTCACCTTGCACTCATCCACTTTCCCTTTTGCCTCTCCTCCACTTCCCGATAATGATGAGGAAAGACATTTAGTGGCGAGAAATACAATGATTATATGTTGCGGCATTGATCTGCGTATTGAGCTATATCATCTGGATTCATTGGCTCTGACATCCAAACTCTACCACATTGATTTTTTACTGTTGCTGTTAAAGGAGATTTAACCCACCACCACACGCTCCCTCTTCCACCCTCACATCCTGCCATAAGCCAAACAGGTTGTGCTGCAGAAATGTACCAATTGTACTTTCCTGACCCACTTTATTAGAATTTATGTGCTTGGTGTTTGTGCAGGCATTCACAGGTTGGATATTACAAAAGAGAAATCAGAAGGAGAGAGTGAGGAAAAGCTGGGTAGTATGCTCACGTCCATATTACTTTGTAGTCATGCTGCTTAACAGGGTGCGTTCAGGTCAGGGGAATGTGACTGTGCAAAGGAAAGAAAAAAAATCTAATCAAACACGGCTTCACCTTGTCTCTCACATCAGTAACAAACGTCTTTGCCCCTACAATATATTTTACAACCAAACATTGGCCTGTTTCCATGTTAGATTAAGCAGGTTGCTTTAAAGTGGAATGAAGTTAAGGGGTAGGATGTGATTATTAAAAACGTATCACCTAGATGCATTGGCCCAACATGCAACAACATCTGGGAGAACTTGATAATAACTTCCTTGCTTGGTTCAATATGTTCCCACAGCCTCCACTAGATGTATGTGTCACTGTGCTTACATAAATGTGAGGCAGCGGAGGGCATAGGCGCTGAAATTGTACTGATAACAGCATAGAATGAGAAGTAATATACTTTCCTCAGCTATAGATTGTCAACACAGGGCAGGAATAAAGAAAACAACGGAGGCTCTTAATAAAAAGCTCTGAAAAAGCTGACTTGCATTAAAATAAATCAAATTCCAAATCTAATTTGGATTTTTGCGATCTTTTAAAAGTAAAAAGCAAACACTGCGGTTTCACGCAGCTTTTTAGTATCTTTTTTTTCTCCTCACCACCAGAAACAGGCAAGTGAAATAAACATCTTGACACTACCTATTGAGCATCACACAGCAGAAAGTCAAAGGGAGAGGCAGATACTAGCTGGTAGAAATGCAGGAAAAGTCTATTTAGCTGTATAAACCCAGCTGTTCCCCCGTGGAGCTTGCAGAGATGAAAATGGTGAAATAGTGGAAAAAGAGTGGATAATATTAATGCCTTCTGGAACCAAGATAAGCAAAAGTAAACCCTAAGCCTTTTGGTTTAAATTTTGGTTTTACAATCATTTTAACTGTGATTTATGTTTCTCTAATGAACAAATACAAATACAAACTAATTTTCCTTTTTTGTTGTCTTTTCTTGCTTTGTGGCCAAACAAACAAAAAATGAAGTGTAACCTATTAAGTGATAAAGCTGATGAAGGTAGTTTCCTTTTAATTGAAGTGCATTAAATGCATGGCGTCTTATGCAAACACAGTACATGATACAGGAAATTTCCACAAGTTAAACATGTTGTGCTTGCAGGAAAATATTACAGGGTTTATTTTTATTTTAACTGCTTTGGCTTCTATGATACGAGCAGTCAGCTTGGGTCTGTGCACAATTCAGAAAAGGTTTTGTGTTTATTATAATCCCTGTTTAAAATGTGAATACCAGTTATGGTTCATCTGACTTTCTTTTGTTGTCATGGTGAAATGTGATACTTAACTTACTCAAACTCCTAATGAAATGAAGGAAATGACTTCAAAATTACTATCTCTGTAATAATGCTAATTTATGCAGCTAAGAGGCATTTTCCTCTTTTTTATTGGCTTGGTTTTAGGGAAGTTAAAACTCCAAATTTGTCTGGCTCAGTTTGCATGCCTGATTACATATTTAATTCATGAGAAGAAATTCCAAAATGCCATAATAACCCCTTCTTCCATCCTGTTTAGGCTGACTAACCCAATATGGGCTTTGAATTTACTCATGCGTTAGATATTTGGGAAAGTGCTTACATGAATATGCCTTCATATTTTACTATCCCAACAGGGACCAGACATGTTGTTCCAGATTGTGTTGCGCTTTATGAAATTTTAGTGTTTGTGTGTGTTTTTCTGCCATCTATAAAGTGTAGAATCAATGGGAATGCTTTTGATCTAAATCAATATTTATAAATAATAAAGCAGGCTGAGGCTGGAGATGAGCAGCAGCGCTGAGCTTCAGAACAAAAACACAGAACAGATATAACAGGAAGGTGAACATTAAGAGTCAAGTCTTTTATGTCGAGTGTCATGTATGATAGCATACAGTGTGATGCATGAGGCTGTCAATTCCTAGAAGAAAGAATAACTTACTGTCTACGATAGCTTTAAATGAACATTTTCTTAGACTGCAATTAATAAAGGGCACAGTTTCCATGGAGATGGGAATCACACTGATTTACTGTGTCTTTTTGATTGCAATGAAGCCGGTATTCAGATGTACCTCAGCAAACAACTCTGGGACAACTACTACCATGCTTGCTTCTCTCTCAGAAAAAATAACAATTTAAAACTATTTTTCTTCTAAAAAAAACTTCAGTTACACTTTAATTTCAGTATTAGATCTTTTTAGTTTACTGCATACATATCTGGGTCTGCATCCTCTGTAAAAAAATAAAATATGCATTGCTTTTAGTTGTGGCAATTCAGGATCGCTCTGAGTGGTTCCATCTTTACGGTGGGAGAAAACAGTGCATAGGAAGAGTAGAAGAAAAGGTGGCGATCTGTGTTGCTGTACCACTTCAGCAAAAACCTAGATACAAACAGACTACCTGTCTTTGATTCATAGGATATTCTAATATTTTGTCAGACTGACTGTAGATACTTTGAGGTATAAATGTTTAGTGTTAAATACAGGTATTTGAATTCTATAAAACTCATCTAAACTCCACCTGAAGGTTGCATTCCCGCCAAACAATTTCCTTTTTCTACTAATTTTTGTTTTAAGAGTAAACAAAGTAGTTATAAGAAATAAGATATAAACTTATGATCTCTCTTGTTGGCCCTGACTCTTGCCCTTCACTGGGCATATTTCTGTTAGATTGCTTCTCTGCTCCTCAGCTCAAAATTAAAGGCAGAGTAAAAATCTGGATTTAAAAAAAAGTATTAACTACCTCTTTCTTCCCTAATGGCATCCCAGGTATGAAATTAAGTTTAAAAGCATAACCTTTTTGGGCTGGTGTAGACTAAATGTCAGGTGGTTAAAAAAAATAACTCAACATAAAGTGGACCTTTTTGTGGAAAATGCCAATCCTGAAATCAGTCATTACTGAAGACTAAGAGCCATATCTTATTTTTATTACAATATTGATGTATTATTTTAAATGTCTTTGTTGTTTTCACAGTGATTGTATTTAATAAATTGTATCAAACCTTCTGGAACTTTCCAAACGATTTATTAAACAAGGCATTCACTTGGGCCAGTTTACAGAAACATTACTTTTGAGAAATAAAACTCCATTCATCCATCCAGCAGCTACACCCATCATTTAAATGATTTATATGAAATTAATTATAATTAAATTGAATCAAATTTAAATCAACAGCAGCCTTTTATGTGTGGAGCTTGTATGTTCTCCCCGGTTGATTGTCTGTATTTCTGTATTGGCCCTGAAAAGAACTGGTGACCTGTCCAGGGTGTACCCTGCCTCTCACCCCAATGACTGCTGGGATAAGCTCCAGATTCCCTGTGACTCTTAATTGGAGTAGGCAGGTTAAGAAAATGACTGACTGACAGGCCAGTTAATAAAAACAAGCAAAACCAAACTCAGGAGGGTCAACTCGGTTACACAACACCACCAGGTGAGGATTACCTGTTATGGGAAAGGGAAAATGATACACAAAGATGATACACAAAGTCAATGACAGCAGTCAAAATGAACAAAATAAAGGGAAAATACATATAATTCTAAGAACCTGATGATCAAAAAACATTTCTTACAAAACAATTGAGTACTCTACCTTTATAATATAAGCGGTCTATCGTTCTCAAAATGTTTTTTCTCTTCTTTTTATTTGCTTCTTAAACACCTCAGGCATCAGTTTATTTGCCTCCAGGATGAAACCAGGCCAGATGTTTTAACAAAAAATAAAAAAATGCACAAAAATATGGTAAACATTTAGATACTAGCACTATCTTCAGCATATTTTTCCCTTCACAGAGAATGGTAAATTTCTTTTCAAAAGGTTTTCTAGGTTTTTTTTTTTTTATTAAATGTTTTTTATCTATGAAAAGCAGGTGTGTGGTGGTTCAAACCCTGGCAAACACACTGTGAAATGTCCCTGGGAAAGTCCCACAAACTAAATGTGCTTTGGATTTTTCAAAATGACTATAAAAGTTAAAACATCTAATAAGTGTTTTATTGAGGTGATTTAATCTAATTGAATTATAGCTTAACCAGGTCAAAAATGCCTTCAGGCAAATGCAGGATAATCACATAATATTCGGCATGCTGCTATGGTATTTAAGACATTATCTTTGAGCCATTATGTTGGGAGATCTTTGTTCTCTAACTTTAATTTCTCCCAGGGTCAGAAGTGGTTCCTGGTTTGTGGCATCGCTTTTAACTTGGCACCTTGGCTGATCTTGCAGTCAGCTGAGATGTGCCAGCAACAGTGAATAGCTTTAACAGGATTTAACTCTCGCCTCGACAGTGACGCACCAAGCCAGTCAAGGTCACTGACAACAGCACATAAAAGACGACATCAGTAGTTAATGAAGTCATACATCACATTTAGCATATGGTTCAATTAGAAGCTTTATAGAGATTATTTAGATTATATTATCCGAGTGCATTCATTAGCTAAGCTCCAATAAGTCCCTCGTCTGATTATGAACTGAGAGGATTTGCTGCTATTGACTGGGAGCAGTTCCTGCATGGGGAGATGGAGTCACAAGTGATGTAAAGGATGTAACCTAAGAGTTTGTGGTGAGTGGATATTTAAATGTGTGTTTTTGGTTTTTTTTTTTTACTGCGAATGTGCATGAGTTTGAGTTGGTACATTACAGCTTGTGCCCATGAGCTTTTATTCGAACTGATTTGTTAGTGACAACAATTTCTTTTCATGGGTTTCCTAAGTTTTCAGGGTTTGATCCAAGTTAGATCTCTTTCTATCTCACACAATCATTTATTTACTAACCCATTGGTACCAGATGTCCTGTGGGTGGGACTTGAAAGGAAAACTAAGTAAAATACGTATTTTCAAGTACCTACACACGCGAAACACTAACAAAAAGCTTCTTGATATGTGAATGGTGTATACCGTTTTGAAGGGGTTAACATATAGGGGCTTTTTTTCTGGATGTAAACTCAAATGATCTCAGAAACAACAAAAGTAATGCGACCGAGATGCTGTCATCAGCATGAAAAACAAAAAGACAATATTAAACATTTGGTTTTATATGGAATCAGTTGAGAGTTCTATAACAAAAAAGGTATGTAAAAATGCAGCAATTTCATACCACTGATAAAACCTTTTTTTTCCTAAAATATTTGCTTTCTCACCTCATCCTGCATATCAGCTTAATTAAGATCTAATATCCCTTTGAAAACTATGTGCAAGCTGAACTCATGGCATTCACAATTCTGTGTGAATTCCTAAGTGGCTTCTACATTACACTGAGCACAATGACCTTTATTGGAGTCTTGGGTTTTACATTGGTTGATTTTTTTTTTCATTATATCCTTTTGAATTTTCAGTTAGACTTTTTTTTACCTGAAGCTCCAACTGAAGTAGCTTTAAAATGCAATTCAGCTTGGATGACAAATACAGAAATCAACTTAATTGATACACTAGTTTGTAAATTTTTTCCAAATGATTTAAAGATGATGACTGGAAACAATAATTAGGTAAATACTGTAAACAATAAATTGTCTAATCTGTACTGGACAGGGTTTTTCATTTAACACCACAACCTTGTGTTTGTTCAGTTTAGTTCAGTTTATGTGTATAAGGCTAACTCTAACCAAAAATGATTTCAACATAATTTAATTCTTAATCTTCTACTGTAATCTAAATAAAGAGACAAGATGATTCCATAATGCTGAATCAAGGAAAGGGGGTGGGTGGGGGTGGAGGGTAGACTGGACCCTCAGGTGCTACTCAAAGAATAAATGATTTAATTTGAACTAATATTAAATATAACTGGCCTTTACCAGGGTATACCTCAATTGCAAAAAAATATGTAGTCTAACAGTATTACTATGTTCTTCATCATTATGCAGTCATCATCTTCTGCACGCAAATATTCTTCTGCTTTATCAGCACCAACTGGTAACCGTGGTATGTCCTGCACAATGACTGAGTCACATTCATCATTCAGTCATCCTGCACATGACCCTCTTTAATGATTTGAACATTTTGAATGCAATAATTATTTATTCCTTATAGTCATAGTTTTAAAAGAAATTTTATAAACCTGCTATTTTAAATTTGATTATTCCTCAACTTCATTTGTACAAATCAGGTAATTATCCCCTACAATGTAAAACCCTTCTACCATTTCCCAATCTATGTTCTTTCTAATCCCTTCACCCAGCCCAGAACCAAAGATAGTTTGTTTGAGTCAAATGTGATTGTTTGAAGGAAAAGAGCTACATCTCTCTTCTGGTTGGCAATTGTTTGAGAGTTTAATTGATAATTGAACAGATGTGATTACCTTTAAACAGAACCTGTATTTTTGTTTTAATCTGGAACCTTGTCAAGAGAAAAATAAAATGTTTTTAACCATGACCACGCGAGAAGGCGAGAAGGATTTCATGATTCTCCTATGGTATATATTATTAGTGGATTTTAGCTTTTTCTGCAATTGCACTGCTCAATATTGGTGCAGTAAGAGATCAAAATCCATAAATGTTTGAAAACCTTGTAAAACTTTGAGACAGATGTGTGTCTGGATGTATAAATCTGTTTTTCTCCATGTGGTTACATGGCGCTGTTGGTCTCTTCCTCCTTGGAGCGGCACAAATAAATCACATCTGACTTGAGCGCCCCAGCCTATCCTCAGGTCATCTTACAATCACCATTTAATGTTTAACGGCAAAGCTGGCTTTGATATCAGCAGCAGATAAAGTGGAATTTCTTGATTGCTCCGGTCAAAGACACGCCAGTCGGTGAGAAAATGATTTATTGGTCATGGGGAAGTCGGCCGAGATCAAAGGAGACGGACGGGCCTCCAACTCCCACAGCCTGGGGCTCATCCAATCACTCGTGCCAGCAGGGCCCCTGTCACCACCGTTGCTGCTTTTTAATTGGCAGCCAAGAGAGGGTGCATAGCATGAGTACGTAGAGAGGAAAAGGACTGAGGGGACCCTGCAGGTCACCAGAGAGCGCGGATTGAAGCCCATTACTCAGGAAGTAGATAGGAAGGATCGGCTTGTGTGGAGGGTGAATGGAACACTGATTGCACTGGCGAGAGAAAGTTTCTAACAGAGTGCATGAAGATGACTTGTGATATGTCGTCTTGATCAGCAGGAAGAGGACTAGACGGGGTGGAAGAGTTTCTGAGGAAGACAAGGCAAGCGAATTAAAATCATGTAAACGAAAGTATTGATTTTTAAACGAGAGGAGATTTGCTTCCAAGTTTGAGAGCAATATTGTATTAAACAGCTGCTGGCCAAGAATGAGACAATAAAGCTTGTGTATCACCCCATCCCTCCTCTTCCTCTCTTAATAACTTGCAGACTGAGCACCAGAGAATTACAGCTTGTTGGATAATTGGAAAAATATCTGAATGTGAATGTTCAGTTAGCAAGGGAATGTGCATTATTCATGAGCTGTTGTCTGTGTTACTACAATGAAGGATGAGGCTGTTAAAATAAAAACTGACCTCTGAGTAAATGGTCATCATAATTCTGAATCAATACGGGTTTAACACAATACGGGTTTAACAATCAGTTTTCCAAAGGAACTCTCAGATGAGCATCACTTGTTTTAAAGCACATATAAAGATGACTTTATGACATGATTGCTACTCTGAATGTGGTCAGCTGAGCAATTCACAAAGGTTATTACTGATTTTGTTCCGGAGGACGATAACAAACTAAGATGTATTCATTATGTCATAGGATTGTGGAGAAGACACTTGTTCAAATGTCTTAATTTATTTGTTTATTTGCAAAAATTATGTTGTCTGTCTAGTCTAATAAGTATAGTATAGTTAGATGATGATGTCATTGGAAACTTGATTGAAATAAAGATTTGTGTTCAATTTAATATCTTTATATGTAAGTATTTATTATACTAATCTTGTATAACCAATGTTTTCCCAAATTTGGCACAACAGATGCCAAATTGTATAAAAATGTGTCAGTGGCCATTTTGGAGACTTTGCCTGGACTATCCAGAGTAAAACATCTCTGATTTTATTCTGAATTTGTTTCTCGGGTTTAACTTTCCATACATAGAGGTAAAAACATGTCTATTTGTTAGAGGGTCTAGAGATACAATTGGATTATTTTATTCTCATTTTCGCATTTATTTTGAAAGCTGCTTTTTTAGCACTTTTTTGTGCTTTGGTTATTTTTCTCCAGTATCACAAATAGCCTAATAATTTTTCCACATTGTAACAAATCTCACAATGATCAGTTTCCTATAACCAATGGTTTTAAATAGACATGCAGAAGCATGTTCAATACATTTTATTTATGCAATTTTGGAAGCATTCCCAAAAAAGTGCAGGACCTTAATATATTTTTGTTCCTATTTTGGTACCACAGGAATGTTTCAGAGCTCCGTACAGTAGGAATTTATCTCAAAGTTGAGGTCAAAGCCCGTACTAAATTTAATCAATGAAATAAATGTCAGCATAAAGATGTTGTCAGCAGAAAAGTCACCAGTCATTCAGAATAATCCTCTAAAGAACACACTGTCTGTGCCACTTTTTTGGGCAGGACAGTAGAAGTATTCAGAGGCATTAATTCTTCAGTACTTCAGATAAAAGCACAAACCAGATATTTAAGTGTTCCTGCCGGATGAAAGGATCAACACTTCCTGCTTAATCTTGAATGCCATGTGCTTGCATCCACCCAGTTCAAAAGAAATCTGTTCAACATCTTTTGAGACATTTTGGATATAGAAATAAAAATTCACACCGTGCAAAAAGAAAAGTGAGCAGATTTTTAGGACTGATCCCTGCAGGGAAGATGAAAGCTTTTGCAAACATGTCCATTAAATTTCATATTTGGTGAACAGTGACTGTTCCTTTCTTACAATATCCAGAACTAGTTATTTCAGCCTCAAAACACATGCTGGTTAATTCGTTTTTGTTTTTTTTTAACTATCAAAGCATTATTACTTATGAGGCAGGGAATATTGATGTGAGATAGTTTTTGTATATTTATTTATATTTACACCAGACTGTGTGGATGTACGTAAATAAATCACTGTACTGTTGGAGGTTATTAAGGTGCAATGTAGGCTGTCTGCATATCTTTATAGTTGTATGAAGCAATGATATACAGGTTTTGAAAATATAGCTGAGTAAATGCATCAGTATTTTGATTTATTTTGTGATACAGTGCTCAGTAATCCCTTGATCCCTTGATGCCAGTAAAGATTAAACTCTCACCAACTGTAAACACTTTTAAATCCAGGTTAAAAACATTTCTTTTTTCATGCGTCTATGATTGACATCTGCACATTAACTTTATCTGATACTGACTTTTATTACTTTTATTTAATTTATGTTTTTATTGTGATTTTTGCTGTTTTTAAATTCTTTTCTATATCTGTAATGCTTTTACTGTTTCCATGTAAAGCACTTTGAATTGTCCTGTACATGAAAGGTGCTCTACAAATAAACTTGCCTTTAAATTTAAATGATCACATACACACATGAGATCATTTATAATGACCTCATGTGCTCCCTCAGTAGATTGATGTCACTTATAATTTGTCTGGTTACAAAGTAAAAACTTATTGGAAGTGCCCGCTGGACAGATATTTAGCGCTCAGAATGGATTAGAATGTAAAGGCAGTGGAAGCTTAATATTTTAAATAACACAATATCACAGTAGTGTGCTGAAACTAATGCAGTAAAGGATTTTGTTTTCATATCTTCTCTTTGCTGCTTTTACGCAGCACATTGACTGAGCTCAAAGAATGTAAAACGGGACAGCAGGGAAATGAGGAAAAAAATGAAGATTTATAGCTAATGCTTAATTAAAATCTCTGGAAACTAATGTTGGGAAAATTAAAAATATTCCTTTATAGATTAAATTTCCCCCTATTGGTCTGTTTCACAGAACTGTGAAGCAGACTGTGACCATCTCGGGATCTCACCCATGTTTAATGGAGTTTCCTACATATAATGGGAAAGTTTGAGTTGCCCAGAAGTTGACAGCTTGAAGCCATGAGCCACCCAGTCCAAATGCAGAGTTTAATTTCTTGTTTAAAGGGTTACACTCTTTTCAGATGATAAGTGAGAATAATAATCAATTATAGTCATCGTGCACTGACAATGTCCTGTTAAATAGAGGACTGTGGAGTCCTGTAGTTAACATTATACATACATATACATCCATCCATTTTCTACTGCTTACTCCCAACCGGGGTCACAGGGGGGCTGGAGCCAATCCTAGCTGTCAATGGGCGAGAGGCGGTTGTATTCCCTGGACAGGTCACCAGTCCATCACAGGGCCAACACAGAGAGACAAAAAAAACCATACACACTCACACTCCTATATGCAATTTAGAGTCTCCAATCAGCCTATCCCCAAGGTGCATGTCTTTGGACTGTGGGAGGAAGCCGGAGAACTGGAGAGAATCCATGCTAACATGGGGAGAACATGCAAACTCCACACAGAAAAGCTCCCACCGAGGTTTGAATCGACAATCCTTAATCTTCTTGGTGTGAAACCACAGTGCTAACCACCGTACAGCCTTAGCTCCAGCAACCCAAAACCTGAATTTAATAAAATAGTATGGAAAGTGGAAAGATGTAATAAAGAAAAATAGTCAGAAAGTTCTTGTAATTTTAAAAGTGCAAATCATTACTAGCAATTAAAGTTTTGTAAATTTAGCTAAAGAAAAACATCTTTTTGCATTTGTAGTGGTAGTAGTTTATTAGTCGGTTGAAAGACAAATGAAAATGGTGAGAAATATGTATAACAGTATGCTGTCTAGGTCTGCTTGCGACATGTATCCTCCCCACAAGCAACACAAAGTTGCATTTAGGTTGCCTAAATAAAAAAGCTCTTTGAAAAATACAAACAAGAACAATACAAGTGTATTGATTTTCCACGTAGAGTGACAAAACAGAGATATGCTCATGCACATTCAGATTAGTGTGTGAGCACAGGAATTTATAACAAATATTGCTTAGAAATGTTAAAAATATTGCAGATCTTACAGAGCATTACAAGCAGATCAGACACGATGTTTATTGGATTCTTGAAACTTAGACGAGCAAAAGACATGTAGTAATTTCAAAGAGAAGCTCACCCTTATGAAAAATAACCCTAAAAGCACTGGAACAGTGAGTTTTAAATAGCCTGATCAAAAAAAAAATGTGTAATTCAATATTTTTTATTTGTTTACACTTATGTATTTTTTGCACAAAAATATTTAACTAAGAAATAATTAATCTATTTCCCTTGAATTACAATATGCCTGGATTTAAACATTTAGACTTTTATAGACTTTTTGAAGTCATTGATCTAAATAATCTGAGCAGAGAATGACCTTGAACATAAATGTTCAGACAGAACTACAGTGATTTTCTTTGCAGTCTCCTTTTCACCTTAATTAATGTATTATTTTAAACATTTTTTCTGTAAAGGTTTATTGAAACACAGACCTACTTTAAGTCCTTTGCTGAGAAACCCTTTGGTATCACTGTGGAGCAAATGTAGTGTGGAATGCAAGTCGGACTGGTCAGGCCATCTGAGGAGGTTAGAGGAATCGGAGCAGCAGCTTGAAACACACTTCACCTCATGTCATAGACCCTGGCTGGTGTCCTGTCTCCTCAACTGCCCCCTGCACGTCAAGATGGATGTTTGTCATTATCTGTATCTGGCTGGGGTTCGGTGACCTTTTTCCGGGTCTGTTGCCATCAGGGATTACCTATTGATCAAATGCCCCAGCATGCATGTGTGTACTCTTAAGTACGTGTCTTTCACAAACAAGAGCACAGCTACTGGCAACATGAGGGTCTGTTGGTGCTGAGGTACAAACTGAAGGCGGTTGCATCTCCTTGACTGAGGTAATGAACATATTGATGTGAGTATTTATGTGCATGTCTCCTTGAGCAGGTTGATGTCTGTATCATCACCTCAAAGAAGATATTAAAGCTGATGAGATGGTTTGAAGTGAGCAATATGAGCAATGGACTGAGGAATGGGCCCCAGATGAGAAAAAATACACACCCACTGGCTCCCTCTTTACCTATCTGATGCACACAAAAGGGCCAAAACGTTTTAATGTGAACACTAAGCTGTGATTGATGAGAAAAGTATGACCCATCTCTTTTCATGTAGTCTTTTCTCCATATCCAGCAGCTAATTTTACCTGTTTGGGGTCAAACTTAGGTTGCTCTAGCAGGAGAACTCAATATGCATAGTGATGAATGATGTGTGATTTTTCAAGGAGTTTCAGTAGTATTTGGAGGCTCCACTATATTGCCCTCATTGAAACACAAATCGTCCACATGTATCCCATAAAATAAAATAGAGACTGAAATATCTGCCCTAGCGATTCATAGCTTGGGGTCATCAATGTCTTGTGGCTATCAGCAGGCATGTGTCGAGCACACCACCCTTCCCTAAACCTGAGAGGTACTTTATTGTTTATTGATGAAACACAATACAATTCAGCCTCCAGCTTGTCGAAGATTTGAAGCACTCTGCTGCATGGGAAGTGATGCATTTATTGGCTAAGGAAGCAACCACAGTGCTGCGTTTGGAATAAACAGACTGGTTGCAAAGAGAAAAAATGTAGGCTTTTAAAAAGCAGTCATGTTTTATTAAGGAAAAATCCCAAATCAAAGAGAATTGCTTTAGATTTAAAAGGTTCTTTGATGAGTGATCTGTCACAAGAGTAGAAAGTACTGATGTATAGTTCCTCCAGCGTCTATTTTTTGTCTTTCACCTATGAGAGTACATTTAAAAAGTAAAGCTATTTATTGTTCATATATGTCTGAAGCTCCAACTACTCCAACATTTATCTCCACTTATCTCATCATTAGAAGAAAATCCAGCTGTGTATCAACAGTAATATATGTTTTAACCCATACATTTTTTTCACAACTCTTTGGCATATGGGTATTGTTAATGTTTTGATATCAATTATTCTGTTTAAGTTTTAAAGAAAGACAGACACACACACAAAAAAAATCATGACATTTGAATCATTTGTCTTTTTATTTAAAGTGTTTAAATAAACTTACTACTTGTTTAAATCACACTGTATATAAAAAGATGGACAGACCTGTAGGTTTCAGAACAGCTAAATTGACGCTCAGTGAGCAGTTCCCATCTTGGCAGCATCATGCATGCCTTCATTCTCAGAAAATACAAAAATGAGCAAAGCGTGGTGCTCAGAGGGGGGCTGTAAGCATGGGGTGAATTACTCACATCTATCACGTCTTCTACCTCTAAACTGCCTGTAGCTAAGAGCTAACTGTGCTACATCTGATCTAACAGTAGCTAACTGGCTAATGAAGGTAGGTGGGCTGCAGCTGAGGTGTGATGTTAGATGGCTAAAAACCACATATGTACACTCTGCCTATTGGGTACCTGTCAATCAAAATATTAGACCCATGATTATACTGGATTACAAATAACACCTAAACAGATGAGTTAATAAAAACAGATCTGCCTATGCAGGCATGGATTGGCTTTTTTATCGCTTCTGTATTGGTTTGTTTTTAGAATGCTGGAGCTCTATTGAAACCAAGACTTTTTTCTCATAGAATCTTGGTACCTTCTATTGTATTAAAATAAAGCCTGAATATGAAAGATAGTAACAATAATAACAATATTAATAGATTTGATATATGTATTTCACTGTATTGCAGCACTCAAAGTCTGCATACATTTAATGCAGAGCCAATAATTCTAGCTAAAATAAAACATCAGTGCAATTAGGAATGATTTGATTTGTAATGTCTGTCTCTGTTTATTTTGCAACCATCTGATCGTGATCTAACTGATTTCTGCATTGCCTGAAAGCAGCTGTTATGATGCTGATTCCCTACACCCAACAGTTACTCGTCCAGGTTTGGAGTTACACAAACTTCAGAAATAATAAATTTAACAAGCCAATTTGCTTGAAAAGTAGTTATTAAAATCAGCAGAAAGGCCTCACACACATTACAATGTTGCATTAGTGTAGGCAGCAACCATAAACTCTCTTTTTCCAAGTTTTCAACTCTTTGTTGGATTTCTCTTTGTGATCCACTAGATTTGGCTCACCAAGACCAAAAATTTACTAACTGAAAGACTGAGTTATTAATGTCTTTTGACAATTTCTGTGTCCTTGTTAAGCTTGCCGAGCTCTTAGCATTTTTTTTTTACTGCTGACAACAATGGGCTGGTTACTTTCCAGCTTCAGAGCCTCAGCTTTTATTCAACATCCCCCCCTTGTCCCTTTCTGAAAGTCTTTACATAATGGATAAGAATGAGATTTTTTTTTTTAATCCTGCTAATAACCACTTTGTCAGAAAACATTTAGAAAGCACTTTGTACATTCAAATATTGGACTGTTATTATTTTAGGTAATAACATATAATTATTTCTCGATAATCTATTAACATCTGAACAGTGCATGCATGCAGACTGGTCCCCAAGTTACGAGGAAATCTATAAAAAATATGTCTATAAAGGAAGGATAATCAGCTTTAAATGTTGCATCATGTCTGTCTTTGTGTATTTATTCCCTGAGGCAGAGAGAACTGTAGCATATTGTAGGATAAGGCTTTGAAACACCTGCTGCATGATGGAAGTATTACATTAGAATCCATTACAGTAGCAGCATTCGGGTAAGGTCTGACAGTGCAGACAGCAGCATCAACCATACATTTCAGAGTAAACACTCCACCGTGTTGTCAGGTAGCCTGTTGCAAGATGTAGTGGGTATTGTCACACAGCAAACACTGTGCATGTTTTACTGGAAAAACTTATCACAAGATGAGACATTATACCTTATACACTACAGGTTCCACCCTGTGATACATACATGATGAATAGCCTACTGGGAGCATCCTCCAGAGTAAAAGGCCTTGATATGTGAATGAGATTTATGTGGGTTTTGCTGGTCTGATGGAAATATAAAGTTTATTTTCTTCCTTTTTTTAAATTGTGTACAGTTTTGGAAGCAAGATGAGAGATTACTCCTAGGACCTGGCCCAGGACAAATTTGTATGTGATCAGTGTTTATGACCCCTTGTCAGACTAGGGGTTTAGGTAGGGATGTTATGCTCGAGCATGTGAAATGTAAGTGTTATTCAGATGCTTAGGAGACGTGATCGTGGGTTATTGAGAGGAGATTCACATAGAAATATAGATATAAATATAGATTATTGTATAAGTTATTAATGTAGGCATATGTATTAGTAAATTATTAAGATACATTTATTCATTGTCAGACAAAGACTTTGGCAGAAATCCGGACCAAAGGGAGAAGGATCCTATTTCTGATCCAGCATTCTCATCCAACATATTTCTAAGTAAAACACAGCAGCAACACAGAGCAAACACATAAACTAGTTGAGGTGCCAGACTCCCTGTGCTCATCTTTTCTCATGCTGCTGCCACGAGCAGCACGAACTGGTTGGATCCGTGGTCACATTTCTGTCCCCTGATGTTTCCCCTCTCTTGATAGAAATATGAAACCATGAGACCACTCACTAGAGGATCACGGACCCTTCAACTCGACAACAACATAGCTTTCTGCAGAGGTGCTGCGTCAGTGATTCTGTTAATAAATTAAGCATCAGCTGTTACAGAATCGACAATCCAACAGTAAAGAATCTCACACATTGCATCACATTTTACACACATCGATCATGTAGAAAATATGTGAACTGTACTGGATCCCAGATTCTATTGTGTTTAGAAACATCTCCACATCTGCACAAGATGCAAACACATAATCAGTATCGCCGTGATGACAATGCGTCTCATCAGACGAGCGAACAGTTCCAGAAAGTTAAAAGAAGTGGTCAGACATTAATGTAGAGCGAAAAGCACATCGCTGTGCACAAGAGGAGCGTGCACGTCATGGAGGAAGCTCACAGCCTCATTGCTGCTGCCACAGTTTAAAAGCTGCGAACCAATACTGGAACCAAACGCACCAGAGGATGATGCAGGTGATATATTGTTTTATCTCAGATTATAAAATGAACACGGACAGACACTCTGAGACCATTTTATATACTAGTAAAATATTGTAGGTCCTGTGTGTCCCTGCTGAGTTTGCAGTGCTGCAGCTTGTGGGACAGAGTGAGGACCAGTGAGGACAGTGAGTCCACAGCGCCTTGTGCGCCTCCAGCAGTCGTGTCCTTGAAGACTTTTTGTAGAGCCTTAATAATAGGATCTGGTGTGGGTTCAGTGACTTATAAATATGGCACATTGATAGGTGTTTAACCTATCAATGTGATCCTTGAACCTTCTGAATGTTTAAAGGGTTAAGTCATTAAGTATTTTTCAAGAAAAAAACAACTTATCTTAGCTAATTTGACATTCATCTTGCTGTTATACTATACATCTCTTAGAGCACCAACCATGCCTGAGAAAATTGCAACAAGTTGCACATCTTTTTTTTCATAGACATATCTCAATAAAATGTTGAGAGATTCCTGGAAGTGTGAACAGTGTTAAAATAATTGAATGTTGCGATGTTAAACACATTAGCAAACCCATTTCTATTCAACATTTTAAATTGACCAGAACACTGTTGGCTGGGCCATCCTGTTCACTACAGATTCAGTCACCAATGCCAGCAAGTCTGTTAGTCTTAAAAGGATTATTACCATGTATAAAAAGTGTTAAACCAACCACACAGTTGGAAAATCGACTGAATATTCATGCAATGGATTATGGGAATGTATCAGTGCATGCTTTGCACACAGTTCAAAATGTTCTCTCTAAATGCAATCATGCTTTTAAAAAGGAGCAAAAGAGTTGCGTTTATTTCGGCTGTTTGGGTGGTTTTCTGTAAGTTTTCTTTTTATTTGCAGCCTTCTGATAATTAACGTTAGATGGTCATGTGAAGGGTGTGCAGCTGGGTTCTCTCCGGGTACTCTGGCTTCCACCTACAGTCCAAAGACATGAATCTTGGGGATAGGCTGATTGGAGACTATAAATTACCCATAGGAGTGTGAGTGAGTGTGGTTGTGCGTCTCTCTGTTTGTCCTGTGATGGACTGGCGACCTGTCCAAGGTGTACCCCGCCTCTCGCCCGTTGACAGCTGGGATTGCCTCCAGCCCCCGCAACCCCGTTCATGGAATAAGCGGTAGAAAATGGATGGATAATGTTTATGCGCATTGTTATTACGTTGTAACTGGTTTTTAAGTCGCCATAAAGCCTAATATTTATCAGCACATCAAAATCCTTCTCTTACATATTACACGATTCCTCTCTGTCTGTCTTACTTTCAGTCACCTGGACACATTTCACCACTCTTCACAGCCCCTCGCTTCTTAACCCCCCTCCCCTCTCTGCATGGGATGTGCCTCACAGGCACAGAGTCTATTTTGACGGCTTTGCGTTCTGCCGGCAAGACATCAACTTCAGCGTTCCCTGCTGTCCATCACTACCTGCCGTGGCACCTATATGCATTAAATATCAAGCTTTGTGGAAGGGAAGAGTCACAGAATATGCTCGCTTGGCAGATCTGAAGGGAATCTTTCCTCATCTGATCATTAAGCTGAGTTCTCACTCTCGTTGGAACAGTTGGAGAAGAGAAGCTTTTAATATTCCCCTGATGTAGAAGTGCCATGGGAGCGTTTGAATATTGTATTAAAGCATGCTGACTTCATCACACATGGAGATACGCACATTATGCTGTACGTTCACACACACTCAGACATACACCTACGAGGAAAATGCAATTAGCAATCTAAGGTTTTTGGAAAATGTGTGGTTTGAGAGAAAGAGATGGTGGAGGGGGATTCTCCCATTGGACCTAAACTGACGCAGCAGTGATGACACACTTAAGGTTGAGGTTAACTTTTCAATATGTTCAGACGCAAACTTCTTCTAATTAACATGAAAAAGGTGAAAATGCAGTGCTTAATTTTCTTGAAACATTCCCTCTGATGCGTTCCCACGCTAAGACGACGCTGAGCCGACAGTCAGCTCGGTTGCTAATTGAGCTATCAAGTCATGATTTGATCTGTGCACATTCAGGCTGATGTAACAAGCAGTTTAACTGTTGAGACTTCCACAAATCTCTCCTTCTGTTGAGCTTTCAACCTCTGTTATGGCAAGAACACCCTGTCGATTTTAAAATCATCTGTTTTTTCAACCGTTCACAAAGTAGACTGCAACATACTTGACAGTTCCCTAATACATATTTAGTGGTTTGTCTAGATCCCGGGGTCAGAAAGCAATACCTTTGGGACAATGTCAACTGTCAAATAGAGCAAGGGTGAAAAAAACACAAGGATTTCACCAAGTGTGAGTACTATGACAGCTGTGGAGAAAATGCTGCTTTAAAAATATGAACAGGTGTCTTATTATCCAACAGATGCAGCAGGTGTATAAGTCCAGTGTTCACTTCTGAATTGTACCTTTGTTGCTTCTGTAGTTTAAAATGCACTAAAAATCCACGTTCCTTCATATATGCTGCTTATGAGTTGCTTGCACATTGATAGAGACAGGTGTGCAAGAAGCTGTTGCACCTCTAAGCTGGATGGATGCAGAACTGATGCATGACGGGTGACAGCTGGACGGCCCCCACCACACATTGGTATTCCTATCCCACCCCATTCTCCATCACAGTGACATAACCCATTCAGCCCTAATTAAAACACGAGCTGTGATGTATGTGGCTGCACCATATTGTTAGGGCATCATAAATAACTGGTGAAAATTGAAGGATTCATTAAACTGATAATGATGAGAGTATAGAGACAAAGTGTTTTTGGCATTAATGTCTTCATAACAATTTATTTTTTATTTGTTTATGTATGAAGTAACTGGGTTTCATTCAAAGCTTTTGTCTTTTGTTTCTTTTTAGATGTTTTTCTTACTTAACAGCAAGGTTGAGTACAGAATTAGTAAAAAAAAAATACCTTTAATTACTCTCATTCTGTACAGATTTAATAAATATATTAATGTTCTAATTAGTCTAAAGTTGCATGTGATTTATTCAAGTCTTTGATCCAAGCATAAAAACAGGGATAATATATAAAGTACCCGACACCTAAAGATTTATTTGGATGCAGATGACATAGTTCACTATAAATGTATTTGGACATTTATGTCACTAAAATGCAGCAAAGCTGTTCCCACAAAGAAAAAACAGAAAAAAATATATAACGCTGCACTTTAGTGACACACTCTCATATTCATATAAAAACTTGTTTTCTTGTGATTATAAATGAATTATACCTTGATATATATTCATATATAATGATGATCATTTCATAGCAATTGGGTGTTTGGATGGTATCCTGACAACTGCAGTAGCTGATTAAAGCTGAAAATGTCAGATGGCAAACAGGGATGGCCTGATGTTTTCAGCAGTAATGTGTATTTGAGCAGCTGTTGGCAACAGTTCAGAAGTTAGATTTGGTCAACCTTTCCTGTTAGCCGACAATTAAAAGATGTTATCTGCACAAATAACTGAACTACAGCAAATGCAGTGAAATCCTTTTGTTCACTAGCAGATCATCCCTATAACAACCATGCCAGTGATCCTTAAAGCTGAAATCAGGTAGGATTTAAATAAGCAAAAAGATCATTTCTGCGTTTGCAACATTTCCTTCTGATCTAAACAAATCACACTTAGTTTCTGATTATAATAGTTCAACAGTTGTTTTGTTAGAAGAACAAAAGGCAGATATATGGAATAACATTTCTCTGTTTTCATCAAAGTTGATAATTAAAGAGATTTATAGGTGAAAATTTTACAGTTTAAAATGTTCATTTTTTTAGGTTTTGTATTCAGTGGTGTTGCCCTTGGTAAGGCAAATATATCAGTTAGCTAAACCGTCATGCTCACCTGCTTTAATCTTTGAAATCATATTCTGCTTCTACTTAAAATCATAATTAAACACATCATTCGAGGTATGACTACATAGAATATGTTTTCCATTTGAGAGCATGGATGATGAGTTTGTATGCAACACTGACCAAATGCTGAATAAAAGACGGTATCCATAATGATAGTGTATCTTAGCAGTAACAGCCTGAAGCATTCAGAGCAATTCACACACTAATCTGGAGGGATTTCAGACACCATTGAATGACAACCTGTCTCGCTCAGCAGGGAGACTGAAGCTAAAACAACTCTTGCCGAGGTATTTTTATTACCACGTAGAACATTCCCATGTAAAGATGAAATGTGTTTGTACCATAGTGTTCTTTGTATTTATCTACTTAGGATTCTGAACGTGTAGATTTGACTGCGATGCAATCCAAACATATAAAAGAATCTGTAACATGAGAAAATTTGACAATTGACTGTAAGAAAGAAAAACAAAAAGAACGTCATCTGAGCTTGATTTCTGTTACCCTCCGCCAGGGTGACATGTTCACTTTTTAGATTGCCTGGTGAGATAGATCAACAGCAAGCCTGACAGTTCAAGGAGTTCAAATATTTGACATTTGAGTCAAACATTTTATTCAGGTCTGTCACAGAGGTGTCACTTTGAAGAGATTTGTCATTCCTAGTCCTTGTCAGGCTCTGGCTTTGACTGAGGCTGTACTCTGAATTGCAGGGTATTGAACATTACTGTAGCTGTAATATAATCAACTACTCATAATTTAGTAGCCCCCTTTTGGAAAACAAACTCATTATTCCTGGTTATCTATAATGTTCTTGTAATTGGAAACTAAAATTATTCTCAGTTAGTATGAAATTCTGTTATGGCTTAAGTGAATTGTATTATCGGGATAAGCTTGGTAGTGGTATTAAAAAGTAATA
>JBAMIG010000008.1:7233626-7249205 GCA_037177335.1 Kiunga ballochi
TTCTATATGAAGCAAAATGAATGAACAAATAAATAAATAAATACTCAAGTCATCCAAATGCTTTGGAGCTTTTTACCAAAAGTGCTGTATCAGTAAATATGATTCCTGTTGTTAATAACCGGACAAACAAGTATTATGCTGACCTCTGACAAATCGGTAGCATCTCAGTAGATTTACTTATAAATGACCCATACGCATGACCAAATGATGCTGGGCAAAGCTGTCTAATAGAAGAGCTTGGTTTGCTTTACTGGACCCTTAAGGCTTTCTGTTTGAAGATAGCCCTCATTTATTTTACCAGAGGCTCAGAAGATAACAGCACTGGCCCGTTGTCAGATTCCAACTGAGAATTAGTGGTAAAGGCATAGTGTAACAGAGGCACGGTGCTCTGTATAGGCGCCTTAAATTAATGATGATAAACATATGTAAACACACACACACACAGACACTTCTACCGTCCATCAGGCACCGTCACTATGTACTTTCTGCATATACACATCAGTGCACTGGAAGCTGTTTTAGCTTCCTTAATTAAACCGACCATCGCTCCTCCAATTTTGCCCCATTAAGGAGCTGTAAATCTAGCAAGCAGCTCTGACTAACAGCAATTTACCCACACAATGATGCAACTAGCTTATATTGGCCTTGGAGCCTAATCAACCTTCATGAATAAATCAGATGGTGGATGGGTGATGTTGAAGGAATGGGGTAGTGTTGTGTAAGCATGCTGGGAAATGCATTACCTTTGTATTATCTATTTTTTTCTTTGGTGGGTTTATGTGTTAAAAGTACCATAAAGTCTGTTGGAAGCAGGCCAGCATGATGTAATGGAGACACATGGATGATCTTATTGTTTTTGCTTAGAGTTTTCCTGCAGTCTGTTTGTTTAGTATTTTTCTGTTTTGGCGGAGAGACAGCTCTGCCATGTGTACTTTGCGAGATGGTCTGTTCAGCAGAAACAGACCAGAATGGATGAGAATCTGCTTCAGAAAGTGACACGTCACCATGGATAACTGCTGTTCTCAAGATGCTCCACACTATTGTGGCACACTTCTCATTGTCGTATTTTCTTACTGAATTGTAGTTTTATGGAACTTTTTCTCCTATTATTTATCAGTTACCTATGTAGATGTTGCAGCCTGGAGAAGAAAACTACATCACACCAATATTCAGTGGGAGCATCCTTTACAGTTACATGAACACTGATGCTAGTCTTCAAACCTCATGGAAAATTGGTTGATAAAAGTACATTTGAAAGCTTGTCATGGATCCTTTGTAAATGTGGTCTCTCTCAATATCATCTGTCTCTTTGTGTAATCTCACACTGATGACTGATGCTCTCTGGTCTGTCTTGGTTGCTGAATATGATTCTTTTTGACTGTGATTGTCCGTTTGGGGTCAGGATCCCTTTCTACAGAAAAGGCCTTATGAGTCAAATTCAGTCTGACTAGCAGAAGTTATTTTTATTCATTCAAATTTTTGAAATAGTTACATGTTGAATAAGAAAATATGTAGTGTTTATAATCAACATGTATCAACAGTGTGGGCACTAGCTAGTTAGAAGCTCTAATGGTACATTTATCTATATCTCTCTATTACAAGCATAAATCTATGGCCCTATAATTTGCATTATTGTTAAAATATGTAACTTACTCTCAGTTTAATTTTTGTAACCACTGTTTTTGATAGAAAATGTTTATTATTCATACATAAGCATAGAAAATGCTTTGAAATGCTTATAACGTGGTGAAATATACACTTTATTAGAATACAGGCTTATGTATGACAGACCTAAAGTAATCTCTTTTGGAAAAAGCAATTATCCTTTGTGACTACAAACATTCTAATACAGTTTTTCTCAAAAGAAGTCATATTTCAAAGATTTCAATAACGTAAAACTGTGATTTTTTTTCCATTTCCTTGTAAAACTCCATATATTAGTAGTTTTTGCTATCAAGGACAACAAAGATATTTTTTTCTCTTTGATTACCTCAGTAAAATATTTCATCCTTCTTTGTCCATCCATACAGTAGCATCTTTCTTAAGATGAACTGGTTTAGTAACCCCCCACACCTCATTAGGTGATTTGTAAATGCAGTAAAATGTTCTTTCATCACACTCGCATACACTTTTCTATTTTGTGGACACAAATCTGAAACGATAAGAATATGTTTTTCTTAAAAAATGGAGCTAATGAACACTTTTGTGTTTATGAATATGCTTCATTATTGTGAAAAAGTTTATTTAGTGTCGCAAAAAGGCCATCAGTAAAAGCGCTGCTCTCCATACTCTTAGGAACTGCCCTTTTTGCCAGAAAACAGAAAACCAAAGGGACACATTTTCTTTCCTGTCAGCCCAAGCAGTAACACAGACAAGGCAGTGTGATATTTTCTGTAATTCTGCCTCATATCAGCTGTTATACCCAACGTGGCATGACTGCATGCCATTTTTGTTGTACATTGTGGCCATCATAATGCTTTTTGTGCCCATTCTCAGGCAAAATGCACAAAGGCATGGCTGGTGTCATCAGACATCTATCACATTTCCCATCATGCATTGTGACTCCTGTCATCTATCACAGTGGACCATGAGACTCCAAATACCCAGATGTTTCTTGATTTATGTCTGATCAGCTTGTCAGGTATAAGATCTGTATATGCACTGTTTAAACCTGTTATAGATTCCAAAAAATGTGTGGATGTGTGAGAGAATAAATCTGTGTGTGTTTACCTCTAAGATAAGACAGTGATGTCAGATAACACCTGCAGGCTAGATGTATAAAGCACCATTCAGAGTTACAGTTAAGATAAGGAAATGGACAAGACAACTTTATAGTGCACCTACAAACTTCCAAGCTGTTTTATATCTACAGCTATGTGTATTATATACACTGCTCTATTATTTAGGGCAAAGACATACTACCGGACACCTTGTGAGCCAAGATGAGAGAGGAGATAGTTTAATGCCCCCCCTAATCCACTCTTTAGTCTCGGGTGGGACATTAAAATAGAGAATCAACTTATGCCATAATATGTATTAATCACATTAATATCTAACGAGCGGATTTAGTCTAGTTTATTGCTTTTGACCTGAGCATTTGTCAAACAATAATACTTTACCTATACCTAATGCATAAATATAGCAATATTAAGTCAGCAAATTTGGCTTTTGCTATGGTACATATTGTCTTAAAGCAGTAAATATGGCCAGATTACATTAATGAAAAAATAATTCTCTTTGAATACCCCCGACACAACGCCCTGCCTAGTTTTTTTTTTTTTAATTAGGTCAACATGTTACCAATTTGTTACATTATGAAGGTTTTGATGAGCCATATAATTAATGCATAAACTTCATATTCCTTTTAACTCAAGCATTTTTAACTGCAAGCGAGCACTCCCTCTGCATGCTATTTGTGTGAAGTGAAGGTTTTTAACCCTGGAGAACGAGACTTTTAAAGTGCAGCATAAGCTCCATGATTAAGGTCAGAATGGATTCAGTCAGGTTTCACACTCACATTCACTTACACACACAAAAAGGAGATGTTAGATAAATATGCTCTTTATTTGTTGTTTGATAGAAAGGAAAAAAACACAATATATACACAGTATAAATATACATTATCTTTTAAATTCATTTCCTTAGGAAAGCAGAAAATATGTTGATGCAGATTGAATTTAAAGTGCTCGAAGAGCCAGCATTGTGATTTGTCTGTGTTTTTACATTATATTCATGGGAAAATGTCAAATTTTCAGATTTTATCTCGAAAAAAGAAGTAAAAAGTGCATACTTTCTTAGATACTGTATTATAAGGGATTAAGCAAGTTATAATTCTTCCCATCATGAACATGGGGGAAAAAGAAGTTCTTTAGTGAGAACCCAAAGCTGCAAAGATTTTTTTTTCTCCGTTATGATCAACATGTTAAGCATAAGAAAAGCTTTACTGTTCTCCTACAATCTTACCTACCTCTATAGTCATGTTGATGCATGGATTTTAAGCAGTATAAAGATAAATATGTATGATAAATTACCATTTTGAGGATGGGTGTCTTGACAATATGATCTGCTCATCTGTATTTTCCTCTGCTTTGGTATTTTCTATTTAATGTAGTTGTGGTTTCAGGGATGAAACAAGATAGAAAACCTTACTTTTTTTTTTAGAAGAGAATTAAATTATCCTATTTATGCTATTGCATAGTTAGGTAATGCAATATCAAATGGTAATGATTTTTTTTATTCTCTTTGTTTGGAAATGTATCCTTAACACTACACAGTTGTGGGAAAATACATTAATTGCAATAGCATGCTCCAAGCTGAGACCACCTAACTCCAAACAAGTGAGCTGGGTGTCAAAATTATGTTACCTGAAGCACGAGAAATGAAAATAACTGAGAGTTACTTGTCACAGAGGACATTTGGAAAATTCATAGGCTACAGTGGCAGCTGTTCTAATGTAGGAAGGATGGATAACAGGGGACCTATCAACCCTGACTGTTTCAAACACCACCCTGAGTACGTGTGGCTTCAGCAAACACTCAGCCTCATGTGTTTATTACAACCTGACATCCAGCTTGACTGCACTTTCCTGCTGGAGCCTTGCACCATGTAACAAAATCCCTCTGCCTCATGAGTATGAGAAGTATATCTGGAACGTCAAACTTAAGTAATGTGGCAAAGAACAGGCCATATTGAATGACTGAACAGTGAATAAAAGCATAGCAAAGATTTTACTTTCTAACTACGAATATTGCAGCACACTGTTGGGAATAAATAGCAGCTGTCACACACATGAGTTAACACTGAACACCATGATACATTTGCAGGGATCCAGTGACAAACAGTAATTGCAAATTTAATGCACTTTAAGCCAAGATGTTGAAATGCTGCATGCAATACTGTATGAATTTATCCAGGTCAAAGTCTTGTGGTGCTTGAATATTAGTTTTATAATATATATATATATATATATATATATATATATATATATGAGAAAATAATCACAAAAATACAATCTAAGATTGTATTAAATTTGGTGTTCAGATGGTCCAAGGGTTTTTTTTTTTTTTTACAAATGTTTCATTTTTAGTGCTAAAGGTATCATGTTTAGGCTTATCTGGGGTATTAATATCCTAAAACAATTTTATCTATAATATTTCTGGCTCTGTCAACCACCCCACATCCCAAAATTTCCAATTAAAGTCTTTCATTGGTATATAGGTGCAGCAGCACCCTTAGGAAATTGAAATAGAGGGACAGAATCATGTCAAATTCTGTGTGTGCCAAATTTCTACACAGCATCTCATCACGCTGTACTTTTCCATATCTTTCTAAAATCATTGAGCTCGTCAAATTGTGTTATACTAAAACCAGCTTTAAATTGCAAGTCATGAGCTATTTCTGGTGAAAGCTTTGTCAGCAGTCTTGTGCTGGGAGTGCTCCCTGATGAGTCAGGTTATATTGCTGATGCCCATGTCCTACTGGAAATGACTATCCAGTCTTATAACTCTCCTGCTTTGCTAAGGACCATCGGAAATATATTTAACATCATTTCTCACAACACAATTTCCCTTCGGCTTAAATAACAGGAAAATCTAAAAGGATTACATGGGCGTGCAGATACAGGGTTCTGAAATAAGTAAGAGGTCTGTAAAGGCGCTCAGACTTGGGTCGTTTACAAGAGCTGGATACTGTGTGCCAAGATGGCAAATATTGTAATAAAAAAATCAGTGTGTACATCCGTCTTTCTCTAGAGAAGCTGGTTCAGCCACTATGCATGAATTAAACAAAATTATATGTTCCGAAGGTTTATTTTCATGCTGCTATACTTTATTGTGGATCTGAAAGAAAATTTAATTGCATAGATACTAATTTCCGAATGCAAGTGATGCATAATTGTAACTATGAAATATTGATCGCTACATGGATTTCTCAATAGAGCTGGTAGACCAGAGTTGTGATGAAATATGAAAGAATCAATATTTTTAAAAATTTATTTTTTACCATGTTAAAAAAGAAACCAATAACACAACAACAACATTAAATCAATATTTGATTTTGCTTTGCTTTTAAAGCACCGGGAGTTTTCCTTATTTCAGTGCTTAATCAGAAGTGTGTTCTATGAACCGCAGTTTCTCTGGATTTGTGTTTTCCCAGTCTTGTAGCTTAATGATATTAAGATGAGGGCTCTGTTGGGGACATGCCATCTGCTGCTGGAATCCTTCCTCTTCAGTCTGACTTCTTTAGTATTGTGAGGCAAAAAGAATTTCTAACCAACTGGATATCTACCAAATAACATTAAAGCTTCATCCAGTTAGTCAATACTTTCTGTAAAAGTCATCTGATTTATAGTTATATGTAACTAAATTATTAACTAAATATAAAAAACATATTTAGTCTTGAAAATGGCTTGCGTGACTACCACTCCGTTCAATAAAAACCTATGGTATGGAAATGTGTTTCAACTATACTCCGAATTCCATGAATTGAGAAAATTATTAAGGGAAGTTAGTCAGAGTTAGCAGAACCCAGATTGGCAAGTGGCTACTGTGACTGAGTCAAATCCTGCCTTTTAACATTTACTTCATGATTGGCAGGGAAGTGAATGCAAATCTCTCTCCTATTCTCTAACTAACTTTGCATGGACTTCTTGTCTTAGAGTTCTTCTTGTGAATTTTCTATCCAGCCCTTTTGTCCTTTGCTATACAGCTAATAGATCTTCCAGCAGTTTACGTTGAACACACAGGGTGTCTGACGGCACTTTTCTCATTGCTTCAACCCCTGGTTTTTGTTATGATTAAAAAATGCCTAATAAACATGTTAATAGAGATTAAAACTCAAAATGTTCTTTAAACATGATGTTTCAAAGCATGGCTTGTGTTCTCTGTCATAAAACATTACTTTTAGACTAAATTATACAATAGCACATGACTGTTAGTTACAGCAAAACAGATAGAAAATATATTCCTTCAAAGGTTTACACACAACCTTTAGGCTGTACTTAAAAAATATAAGACTCAAGTTTGCTCTGAGATAATCTGAAAGTTCTATTTGCAACCGTAACACTTCCTATCGGCAAAGCTAAACACACACTTTCCTATCAGGGAAATGGGAAGGTTGAGGAGAGTTTATACCAAACTAGTAATTACATAAAGCTAAAGGAAGATTCAAGCGATGCAGTCATGTTCAGCTCATTTAAACATGTAGGCAGCATATTAGATGTCCTCAGAGGAGCTTTTCCACTTCTCTCTCTCCTTTTTTTTCACAGCGATATAGAGACAGACAGATGAAGCCACGGGGCTGAAAATGAGTCTAAAAATGATGCCGTTCCTCCATTGCAGTGACGCTGAAAAAAGATTCACAAATGCCTTCGGATAGAGATTCAGAGGGCGAGAATAAAGCAAGTTCTGTGAAAAGAGGGAAAGAGAACGATGACTTAAACAGAGGGAAAAAAAGAAATGGAAGAAAGAGGCTGCAGAAAGATACAGCAAAGACATGGCCGTCGCCTCCATTATCCTCTGATGCATTTTTCACAAACTTTTAGAATTTAGGGAAATTCATTTCAAACTTATACTCCATGGGGTCGCACTAAGCAGCAACTTAGACATAGAAAAGGGATCGAGGCGATTTGGTTTCCCTAACATCCATGCCTAACTGTGAAGGAAAGTAATCACAGCCTCTATACTGTGGAGCTTAGCTCGAGAGTAACCGTTTTCATTATAGGGCACTTCAGTAATAACTGAGTCATTACTGTTTATCCTGCCTTTTTATTTGTGCTGCAAAGTTTGTTACTTTTCATTTCTGTCTGTCTTTGTTAAATATTTATGGACACCAAATTAAGTAGCAAATTATACAACTAACATGTTTATTTTAGTAGAAGACAATAAAGGTAAAGTATTAGTTATCATTGAGTGAAGCTCATGGAAATTCTGTGAGTGTGGCTGCCGAGTGATGAAATTTTCACTTACAAGTTTCAAGTTTCAGATCGAACTCGCTCACTGTTTCACACACCCAGATCATGCTGTGTGTCTGTGCGGAGCACCGTACCGTACAGGCGGGAAGTAACACAAGCGAGCTTTGCATAACTTTAGCAGGGCAAGAAAAGCACTCGCTCATTATGACACAGGGCAACGAGAATTAAACTGAAACCGGAGACATGTTGAGCCATTATCAATGGTTGTTACGTCCCTCTCGCATATTATGTACAGCTGACTGTGTTACCCCACATAGACCAAGGCTGGCTTCATCTCAACATCACTGACTACTGCCATCTCCAGCCCCCCCCTTGGCTGTTACCTGCATCCGCCCCATTGTCATCGCCTCTCTCTCTCTGCAATAGGCCGGAGCTGCAGCATCATTCCCACTGATTGGACAACTCATCTGCCAGTCAGCTGGGACTTGCTACTTAAGGAGGCTGCTGATGAAGATTCAGGGCAGCTGGGTTCCTCTGGCCCAGTCTGCCTTCGATCTGATGTTTGTTTGCTGGTTGGAGAAAAACTGTGGTTGGGTTTTGTATAGTCTGCTAGACATTGTGCTTTTTAAACCCTATAAGAGTTTTGGGATTACGTTTAGTTTGATTTTGGCTTTGTCCGCTTAGTTCTGGTAGCTTCTTTGTGTTTTGTGTTGGTTTTCTTTGGAGTCATGTCATTTTTGGTTGTCCTTTACTTTAATTTGCCACGGGCTTAACACCACCAGCCAATAAATCCTTTTGTTTTTCACCTTAAAAGGTTCATTATTGTTTTTTTTTATGTTTACAACCCCATCCCCTCTTCACTGGCAAGCCAGGGGTTTGTAACAATGGTGTGATGTTGCCTGCTTTACTTTTGTATGTTACTGAGAAGACAGCGATGAGGACTGATGATTGAACAAAGTCAGAGCTTAAGCTCTTGGAAAAAAGCTACTAAAACATCCTTCTGTGCGACTCTGACACTTCAAAGCAATTACGGTTTTATGACAAATTAGGAATAACTCGGCGTTTAAAGGGCTCATTCTCGAGCCTGGAAAATAATATTATGGTAATGTAAATTTAATGGTTGTTACAAATTTAATAAATGTAGTGTCACTGAACTCTAACCCTACTGTATGCGTGAATGCGTTTGCAGTCAGTCATTGTGTTCAACTGGCTCAACTGGATTGAGCAAGTTACACGGTGTTGCAACATTTAATATGCGCAATGTTTTGCATGTAAGTATGGCTGGCAGAAGAGAAGGTTCATCACAACTGGGTATCATTTAGCCTAAACCTTCCGGGCCAGACACACTAATGCTTTGAGTGTACAATATGTGTGTCAAATCATTGTACACAATAAAGAATTTAGAAACTGATTTAGTAATATCACGCACTGATAGTTGTTTCTTTCAAAGGGGCAAAATAAGGCATTTGCCTCCAGTTAGTACATCTGGCACTGGGAATATGCAGTATGGGGCTTTGGCATGCATGTTTGCATTTGTTAGGAGGAGAACATGTAAAAAAAACATTTTTCTAGCACTCTAAAAATGATCTATGAAAGCAGAAAGCAATTTTCCTCCAAGAACTGCACCTATATTTAACACCTTTCAAAAAGAGATATTCACAGAGCGTGTGCACACACCTACGGTAACTGTTGCATGAAGGAGACCTGAAAACCAGCAAGGTGACGCAAAAAATACATATTTCACCATCGTATGAATATATTTAGGATGACCAAAGAAATGATCTTCAAACATATTCCTTATTCCTTTATCATTTGGAAGTTAGAGGCAGAGTTGGATTTGAAGCCGCGAGGAGGAGTCACTCAATAAAATCCTGTGTATATATATTACATTACATATATAAACAAAAATTCACGCACAAATGGATTTTGTTTTGTGTTTTTGCCCTTCACACATCTGCACTGTTCACATCTGCATGATGTCTAGTGTCCCACATTCAATTTCAATATATATAATTTTTAATCTAGAGAAGCTAATTTTACAAAGTTTGGTTTATTGTAAATGAGTTGAAAATATCAATGAAGAATAATTAAACTCATGACCCTATTTTTTCTCGTAACAATAACCCGGAATACTTTCTGAGATTAGTTCTACGGTATAACATCCACGTTCATCACCGTGACTATGAGCTGTTAATTACAGCTTACTGATGTTTTTTAATGCAGCTCAATGATGCTGTTACAAATTAAAGTTGTATGTACATTGTTTAAGACCAAATCAAGAACCAAACATGTTAGAAAATCAGCTTATACAATTTAGGAAATACAGATTTAGTGTTGCACTACACACTTCTTTAAATACAATTCTTTAAATGCAGTGTCACTAGTTATTACAGACCTAAAAATACCATGTGAAAATGCAGCTAGTTAACTGTCTCTTTCACAAACAGTTCTCTTTTACATGCAGAACGCTTATTGTTCAGCTAACAGCTAACAGCATAGCTGTACTGTTTGGTCTCCTGCAGATCAAGCATCCAAATTCTGTTTGCTATTTGTTATCCTTCCTTTATCGCAGTCAACTTATCTTTGCAAGCCTCCGCTGTCTCCATAGGTATCTCTCATTCAGTACCAAGAACAGAGAGGTGTTTGTTTCTGTTTAGCTATGGGCTGCATCCTCCTGAGGGACTTGGCTGTTTTGTAGAGATGCAGGACACACGATTAGAGTTGGCATGGCAGCGTTGCCAGGGGTGCTGTGCTTCCAGCATCACAGCCTCATTCCAACAGTCAGAGAAGTGATGGTGGCCAAAAAAAGGCTGGTGTTTTCACCTAAAGGGCCTTTCTGGAATAATTTGAATAATCACTTCTTCTTAGGTCTGACATTCTATTTTGCCTTGTTTATAATTTGTAAATACCATTCAAGTCTCGTTAGTTTACAGAGTGCAGAAAGGTGACTTAATAGTTTTGTTACTAACCTAACTTTTAGTCGGTGCCCATTCTTTATGCCCTCCCTCTTTCCTCACCCTGAGGGTTGAAGTTGTCATGCTTTGCACCCGCTGTGCTCCATGGTTCTGCACCCAACCCTCCTGCTCATAATTATTTAACACCATAGTTTGAAAAAGCTGGAAATAGTTCATGCCAAAGCTCTGGAAACATTTAAAATGCATTTATGCTTCTGTGAATACAAAATAGGTTATGAATGCACCATGCTTTATTTAACATTGATAAACAGGGAGAACTACTTCTTTCTAGTGGCTTCTTTCTTTTACTGCCAGGTAAAAGTCTCAGAGAATGAATTATTTCTCAAGAGAGACCTTGTCAAGAAGGCAGCAAGAAAAACCAACGCTGTCAAAACAATAACTGCAAACAGACACAGGGATGGGTACTTTTCCAAGCATAGTGATGAGAGTAATACTATCCAACAAGTATGAATTTTTTAGTTCTCAAAAAGCTATATGGAGAAGATTAAAGACTTATATAAAACTATCAGTGGGTCTAGCTGGGTTGAGGGTGACAAATTATTAAAAGCATAGACTTTATAACACATTGAAAAAGAATAAACATGAAAGGAACTCATTAAATACACTAATTTAAATAGAATATTTTAGTATACAAGAATAGATCATAACAAGTATGAGAGCAGAGTCATCTGCAAATTGTTTCAATCAATGAAAGGTATTGAGGAATTATATCTTTTTTTTTTTAAATGAAAAATTAGGAGAATATCCTAAAATTACATATAAAAGAGTTTTGGATGCATTTCCTATATGACCAATAAAAAGTCTGACTTATGATGAAAACTACAATCAGACACATGACCTGACCCATGCTCATTAGAATCCTACTATTATTACGCCAGTTTGTTTACAATCTCCGTTCTGCCTAACCACACCTGAAACTTTTTTCTTTTTCTGAAAAAACAAAACAAAAAACAAAAACTTTATTTTTAAGGGAAGGTCTGAACAGCGGCCTTTCTGTGTGGAGACTGTGTGGTTCTCTCCAGGTACTTTGGCTTATTCCCACCAAAAACATTTAAGTTAGGTTATTTGGTCAATCTAAATTCTCCATAGGAGTGAGTGTAAGTGTGGATAGTTGTCAGTCTCTGTGTTGGCTCTGGGATGGACTGGCGACCTGTCCAGGGTGTACCCTGCCTCTCTCACCCTAATAATTGCTGGGATAGGCTCCGGCTTCACTCTGACCCTTAATTGAGTTAAGCAGTTAAGTGACTTTCTTGCTGGTATTGTGTTCATTTTTCTGTCTCAAATCATAAATGACAAAACATTTGCCATTTAGGAACTTAAGAGTTCTTTTTTCCTTTGTTTTTTTTTATTTATTTATTTATTTTTTTTATTTGAAGAACAAGTAGTATCATTAGTGAGTAGATCTGTTATTACATGCCCGTAGTTTCTACAGACTTTTATCAGAAATATATGTTTTACATCAAATGAATAAATAAACATAAATATAATCCATTATCACTAATTTTATGACAGGTTATGAATACCAATGATTAACTTGGTGTTAAATGAATGGCTACAACATAAAAGCACATAAAATAAAAAAAAATCCTGCTAGTCTATTGTCTAAATGTAAATAGGTATTGCTATGTTTTAAATGTTTCCAGTGTGGTAATGTTTCAATGTTAACTATATGTTTAGCTTGAAGTCTGCATGCAGAATGGAGCATAATGAGGAGTAGTTAGTCAAACTGTCTCAAAGCTTTTCTTTTTAACACAATTCATATTTATAATATTGTCTTTTTCTGTTGCTGCATTGCTGTACACAATGACTTTGATGAATCACCTTGCAGAAAAGCATGTGAGTTCTGAAATAATAAAAAAAAGAAATTGAATTCTTGAGGTGTCTTCTTCCTCCTGTTTTCACCGTTTACCTTTTAACTCAACTCTTTTGAGGTTCTATGCTGAATGAACTGAACACAACTCTTTTACTAGGATCTGTAATAAAATAACTCCAAAAATTAATTCATCCGTGGTATTAAAATGATGTTTATGTTTTGAAGATTTTTTTTTAAATCAACAGGCAACTTTTCCCATTTGTCTCTACACACTTTGTTGATAAATCCTGTTTCCACAAGCATTCACTCTCTAAAATCCTCTGTTACCTCCAAACCTCCCATGCCTATATTACACACCTGGACTCGCTTTCCCTTTCGAGGGAAATGTCAGCATAGCTTTCTTTTTCCATTGATCTATTAACCTTAAAACATTTTAAAGGCCCCTCAAGCCTTTTCCCTAAGAGTTGAGACTGAAGGGAAAGGGTTGCCATATAGCCATAGAGGGTATGTTGTCTGTTTCTAGCTCCCGCATGTATTGTTAGTAGTATTGTCAAAATAAGAGTGGAAAAAACAATAAGGAGACCAAGGAAATGGGGTCATGGCGGGGGCGCACAGATGTAAATAGGACGTGGATATGAGTTGGAGTGGGATATCGCTTTTGGCAATCAAGGAATAACATATCTAAATGAGGGATGTTCAATGTTAGCTTTCTTACCAATGTATATTTTTTTTACCAATGTTGTCCAACTCTTAATTTCCAATACTGATATCAAACAATCCCAATATATTTTTTATCCCATCAAAGAAAAAAAGGAAAACAAAATAATTTCTGATAAATATGATAATTCCTTCAACAAATGTAATCCTCTGTAGACACTTTGAGATATGTCTAAAACATCTGGAAGTGTCCACTTCCAAGCTCCTAACGATGCAAGTTATAATGCGGTTTGATGATGTCACAGCCTCAGGCTTTACTGTGAGTTGTGCAAAACCAATAAACAAACATATCTGTAAAACTATGTGGCTTCTCTTATATTTTGCCATTTTGAGTTAGAGGAGATTTTGCTGAAGACTTTGAGATACACAATGTACATGTTGTATAAAAGTTACAATTAAAAAAGTGAAAAACTGAGACCAAAATTTTCCAATATCCCATTTTAATGCCAATATTGGCCGATAGCATTGGTATGCCAACAATATTTGTTAACATGTTTCATAACATGAAAGAAGAATATGCTGTCTTTTGTTCTGCCTTTGTTAAGCTGAGCCCAATTTACAGAAAGTGTGTACAAATAGAGCTTGAACCCTCAGATGAAAAACAGAAACAACATTTGGGCAACAGATGAAACATAAAAGTGTGAATAATGTAAGTTTTTTCATCTCTACTTTTTGGAATCTGTTCAATGACTTACAATAGAGAGGTCTGTTTTTAGAGACATCATACAAGAAGTTTCCCTTTAAAAGTAAGGAATAAAGAAAAAGTTTTGATGTCAGATGTGAGTCAATACTTTGCTTGACTCAGACAGATCAGCCCACAAGATCCACTCAAATGAAAAGATAAAAGTTTAAGATGGCAATCCTCAGAAATCTGCTTTTTATTTATTTATTTATTTTTTTTCTGCTTAAAACCAACATTTGCACATTTTTCCTATCAAAACTGTGTGGCTGTGCAATGCAGTTCAAGACTGCTCTTTATTCTAATTACATAACAAAATGTGTTACATTCTGTCATCAGTCTACAGATCTGTCAATAATAGACTGGTTTAGTCTCAAGCTTCTCATTAAAAAAACCTCTTTAGTTCTCTCAGCTCAATGCTGTGGAACTATGTTTCTTCTTCCATGTGGTGCATATCTTCACACTGCTAAATGTACCATTTTTGAATAGGTTAAACTTGCTGTATACTGCTTTGACTGAAACAATTCTGTTATGTTAACATGTTTCAGAGAAGCTCAGTGTTACATTTTTGTTCATGAAGCCTATTTACTCTTTTATAAAATCAAGAATAAACAACCTGATTTCACTCATTCTTATTCCACTCTTTAACAAGGGTGCTTTTTGTCTATAAGGTCTCTCCCATGCTCACTGTGGCTCAGCTTTTTCCTCTTGTCCTTTCTCAGTTAAGCTCAACTCAGGGTCATTAGAGTGGAATGAAAGCCCATCCACAGAGCCACTTCTCAGTGACATCACTTGGAGAAAATGATTCATCAAATGGCTCTGGATGGCCAAAAGAGCCTAGGGAGAAGTTCCAGAGTTAGCATACTGGATATTAAGTAGTTTTAACAACCCCACCCAGTGGTGCTGAAACCAGAGTAATTCACATTAATGCATCCCTCAATGCTTTAAATATGTCGTCCATGAATTAATTCAGTTTCCACCTGAATTTAGATATAGCCTCATGGCCACCATGCCACTCATTTCCCCTCTCAAAACTACCAAGAGGAATTTAAAGAAAAAAACAAACAAATAAACAAACAAAAACAGCTCTTAGGGTGCAGAGCACTGCCAAAGCAAATTCTCTTGCCAATTTAGCAAATACTGAGTCACCACAGATCACAGGAAGAAATTACTTTCTTAAAGAAACATCTCCATTCCTTCATCAGCAGTGTAAGTATCCCATGAGCCATGTATGCTAGTCTACATGTAATTAAATCAGAGCACCAATCAGAATTATTGTTGCATTGATTCCCAAAGTGCAACTCCAGCAGAAATGCCAATATATGTATTATTGATCAATAAATAGTGTTGCACACTACGAAGCGATATATCAAATTATTCTATCAGTGACTTTCTATGCTCCTGCAGCATAAACTGTACGTCCAAATACACATAATAGGAGTTTTTAAAACCTACTTTGATGTATGGGTTATTAATGGAAATTGTT
>JBAMIG010000008.1:7251787-7262653 GCA_037177335.1 Kiunga ballochi
TATATATCTATATATATATATATATAGAGATATATATATATATAAACAAAAAAACACTCCTCCCTCACCCACCCTCCCAGCTCTCTAGGGTAGGGTGGGTGGTTGTTCATCTCAATTATATTTATTTCTACATAAACTAGAGACAAGACCCAACTGGGAACTAAATTTAAACTAACTAAGACTACTGGAAACGAACTACAAACTAATGAACCACAACATGGAAACAGAAATCGGGTGTATAAGCACACTGAAAACCAAATGGGAAACAGGTGAAATGAATGAGCTTAACTAAAAACTGGTGAAACTAATAAACAGGAAACAAAGCCAGAATAAAACAAGACAAAAACAAAAAATAGGAATTAATAGAAAATGCCGTGAAAGTTTCCACACTTACGTTTTAGTGAATAAAAGATTGGGAGTACATACATTAGCACTCCATTCTATCAATCACTCCATCCTTTTTTTCCATCCTTTTTAACTTTTAGATGTTTGTTTTTTGTCTGTTAGATGTTCTCCTTTATTCTCAAAAAAGCAAAGGATTTAATCATTTAGGTTTTTTACTACTACAAAGCAACAGCAAACTTAGTTCGCCGTCAAATATAATATTAATATAAAATGTAAATAGCAGTAATTAAGAACTTTTGAAAAACTCCTAGCAAAACAAATGATCAGCCTCTCGTCTGAATTATTCCAAATAAAGTCGCTACTGATTTATAACTTATACTTACAAAAACAATAAAAATTCTAACATTTCATCTACATGGAAAGCTATTGTGTATTATTCAGAAGGTGAAAAAGATGAAGTTGGAAAACAGTAAAATAAATATTGAAAGACATTGCTGGTCGAGTTAATGTCACTGGAAGTTTTATTTTCCTTGTCTTTGGATCAAGGTGAATCTGATCCCTTGCATGCATAAAGATTTGCCATTTTGCCTCAATAGTTTCTTATCACTACATGGCTCATAAACCCTCAACCATCCTCTGCCATCAGGAACAACACCTCTAATAGTGGATTTTGCTTAATCGGAGTGCACTTTATGTCGACTCTGCATTCTCTGTAGTGCGTGGCATAGTTTTGTGGGCACATGAGTGGCTACACTGACACTTTATGGCTGTGGAATGTCAATGTATTGACTTTACTAACCTAGATACTGCTGTAATGCTCCATTAAACTAATTGTTTGAGAAGTGGTGGGGAACTCTCAAAGGGGACTCTCATTCCACACCAATTAAAAATGCATACACTCACACAAATATACACTCACCTACATACAAGCAGAAAGTCAATGAACACTGGCCTTTGAGTGTGTTGTGAGTGATTTTTAAAATAGTGTTTGAAGCTGTTTGGGTGTATGTCAGCAGATACAGTTATTGATCTCGTTTGTTAACCTTCACCTCTCACCTGCCAATCCTCCCAGCTCATTCCATCTAAATTTCACATGTGTGCTTAAAAATAGGCATAAAAGTGCACTTATACTTTATGGGTGAAATTTAGGTGTTGGAGTGTGACGTTGTTAAGTGTTGTTGCAAAGCAAAATGCCCAAATTACAACTAGTGCCATCAGTATGACCTTCTGATGCCCTGTTCTGAAAAGAGTTTTACTTTTTAAATATATTTTATGATGCTATTTAGAGCAGCTTTCTTTTAACTTACCTAGTCACTGCCACACCTGTAATCATAGGACAAAACACCCCAGGTATTATTACGTCCCTCGAGTGCCATGGCATTAAAATTCCTTCAAGACAATCTAAGGAAATGACAGCGTGGCGCACATGAATGCTCAAATTATGGGAAGGAAATCACATGGAAAGACAAGGTTGTTTTGAAATATCCCAGGAATATATGATTTACCCTTAGGCTGGACAGAATTTTATGCTTGCTTGGTTATTGAGCGTATTATTCAGGAGATGTTAATGTGTCACAAGTGAAGGACAAGACGTAAATTACTCAAGCATAAATGGCACTAATATCCTGCTCTTATAGTTTCCTGTATCAGGGTGATTTTACACACCTAATCTGTTTAGCTGGGTCCATTAAGGATTGTATGAAGGCTGTCAAATAATGACAGGAGTTCCTTATACATGAGAAAAAAATGGTTGCTTTTTCACTTCTGTTTGAAGGGAAATAGACATTTTGCACATGCATTGCTCTGTATTGCTCCGGTGGAAACTAAATACACCATTGTTATTGACAGACTCTTTCCATGGTACTTTTCAGTAGGACTCACACTATCAGACAGTCAAATGCAATAATGATAAGTATATTTGACAGCTGTTTGGAGGAATTTGACGTAATATGTTGTTAGATAAACAATTTGGCAGTAGTTGGCTGCAGCAATAAACATTTTGTTCACATCACTTGAGCTAAATGAGAGAGAAAAATTACTGAGCTGAAGCTTCAATCTGTTGTCTGACCATATATCAGTACTTTCAACAGCTTCCACATGCAGCCATTTTGGGCTGTCCTAAAACATGGAGAAATGAATCACTTGATAACATTTAAACAAGTAAAGTGTGAAGTTAAGTGAAGTAATTGGACAGTCTTGTAAGATAAATACACAAGGTTAAATTTCCTGAAATAACATATCAATGTTTAGGTTTTAGACATGTGAACATATTGTTCAAATAGTCATGAAGACCGATTGCAAGTCACATATCAAGCGTAGAACCCCCTAACCTAGCATGTCTGTCCTATTATAAAGTCATGTATTTCTCACCTCCCTCAAAACCTTTTCTCTGAAACTGAGAATAAATTAATGTTGTAAAACATATTGACAGGCTGGTTTTAAGGTTGATTTTATTAAACATAAAAAAAAATACTTGGAATGAATGTGCCAGCTTTTGTTTCAACGACAGCTCATTTTGACAGTGTCTTGGAGCATGTTTAATGCTAAATTTAGGTGTAAAATAAAATAATTTAACCAAATATGCATTCTTAAGGAAAAATAAGAAAGAAAAGTCAGAGTCTCATACATTATTAAAAAATCTTATGTAATAGCAAGGGCTATGGTAAGTAACTTTCAAAACAAGTAAAAAAAATAAATAAATAAAATAAAAAAAATGGTATGAGATTGCAATACTTTGTTAATAAAAAGAGAATTTAACTGAGATATCTGCTTTTATATGTTTATGGCACAAAAGTGTTGCATATTCAGTGATGTGCCATTTGGTGATAAAATTGCCCTTTTTATTAGACCTCACATGATATATGGTGTTTGGTCCCATATAAATGTCAAAAACAGGGTGCACACTGCACTTTTACTCTGTCGTGTAGATATTTTTGATTGGAAGGGAAAATTACTATATAATTATAAATGACTGAATGATATTGTTTTAAAACGTTTATTGCCACTTTTAATGATGCACATCCTTTGTGTGAAATTTTAAAACATCTTTAAGCAACATAGATATAATCAGCTTTATTTTAAAAAATCTCAGTGCACGTTATTTAAGTATTTTTTTTCCTCAATGGTAAAATTTTAAAAGATAAATGTATTAAAATGACCAGATTCTGGCATAAAAATTGAGAAACTTTCTGCATACTTTCATACAAATACAAGAAGCTTTACCAAATGCACTGAACTAAAAGTCTCAATAATTACACTAGAAGCATGGAGAGAATGCAGATCTCCACCAAGCCAGAGGCTACATATCACCTGAGAAAACTTACCTGAGAAAACCTCTGAAATCCTTAACAGCTTTGCTGGTTGCCAACCCCATGTACATAGTCTTACATATACTCACAATCTATTTCCATCAATAATATAGATGCTACATCTTATTTAGAATCCTTGACTCTGAAAACATTTTGTTAGACACCAAGATTAAGCAAATGGCTTAACAAATAGAAATGTTCGTGTCCTGAATGGCAGCATACTGAGTCCAGTTGTTATCAGATATAACATCTACTATGGTGTATTTTTTTAATTTCTTTTATTTCTTTTTTATTTTTATTTATGCTGCCAACAGATAGACAAACAGGCAACCGATGCTAGTAAAAACACAACCTCTGCTTTGGTGGAGGTAATAATAAAATAGAAAAAATCTCATGAACACTTAACCTTTATGATTTGGTATTATAAGAGTTTCTATTATCTAATCAAGATTAATTTGATACTGTGTGCAGGCTCAGCCAAGCTGCTTATAAACATTACCTCAAATTCCTGTGGTGGAAAGCATAGCTGCTAGGCTTTATTTAGTTATTTGCTGCTACACTTAGAGAGGGCAAGGGGTTGTTGGGCCATTCTTAGTTACTCTTGCACGAACTTGCTTTTATGGCAGAAATTTCATTTAGCAGCCTACATACACAACGGAAGCTTTTAATAAAACACCATTATACCCTTGAGGATGTTCTGTACCCATCTCCACGAGTACCTTGGTCTTCCATCTGTCTTTATAGCTAATCAAGGTAAACAGTAAGTAACAGAAAATCCTTCTGGGTTTAAGCCCTTTAGTAATGCACATACTGTCAGAAAAGCCTGGAAAGAGACCAATTAGAAATGAATCACATTTTATACATCTCATAGCACATCAGTCTGTGTGATTATTAAATAAGCCAGGAAGAGAGCAGACTTTATATACATGTTAAGCATTATTACTGTATGTTGTTACAGTTTCAATGCTCTGGAGACTCTGTCCTGCTGGGAAGGATTGCTGTAATATAGTAAGCCTTCAAACAGCACTCATCTGTTCAACACTGAAACGGAACATTTGTCTGCAGCTCAGACGATTCTCTTGAGACAGACATGAGAATCGGTAATGCTTCTTGCATATTGTGTAGAAAATATGAATCTGATTAACTCATAAAGTTTATCCATGTTGCAAAGGTTCACAGTCAGTGCTGTCTAATTGTTTACAGATAGCTTTAGGAGGTGTTTGTGCACGCTCAACAATCATGCTGCTGTCTGTGTGTCTGCTAGGACTCCTTTTTATTGCATGGCCTGTACATCAAGAGCAAAAAGGACCTCAATGGCATGACTGAGAAGAAAAGAGAAAGTGTTACTGAAGGTTTTTTTTGTTGTTGTCAGTTTTCCTCAAGGTGAAAATCAGAGAAAAGATAAGGCTCATTGTTCAATGGAGCCAAATCAAATGATTGTCTGCACTGTGTGATAATGAACTGCGTAACAAATCCAGTTTGGAGCAAACCTCTAAGTTGAAGAATATGGATTTACAGGTTTCTTTTATTGCTGTTAGTTTTGATAATACCTCAATATTTAGCCACCATTTCAGCTCTTGTTGATGATGGCATGTGGAAACTTGAAAACATTTTTTTCTGTTTGTACTAACACCATTAGATTCATAAGACTGAAAGGATGAAATGGTCACAGTGGTTTTCATGGAGGTTAAATGCAACACTGACCCATGATGGGTTGGTCTCTTTTATGCTGCTACTGCTGCTATTTCTGCTTAGCAAAATGAAGTGTTAACGTTACAGCCTGGTGAAGCAATTACAAGACCTCTTCAGGCATTATTGAGGAGCGGCGCTGCTAAGTAAATGGATTTCTATAGAAATCCCAGGAGAAAAAAATCATTAAAAAACAGCACTCAATCTATCTGTGATGCGAGTGAAGATGCACTCCCCATCTATGTGAGTGTGTTTGTGTGGGTGTGCGTGCATGTATGCATATCCACAGAGACCCAGGAGACTGTGGTACATCTGTTCCGGTAAAGGGACTTCTTAAACACATTTCAATGAACCGATATAAGCTGCTGAAATAGTCCTGTAATGAAGGCAGGTTACTGTTAATGATGCTGGAAGGGGAAACAAGCCTTCAATCATACCTCTATTTTCAGTGGTGGCCAAGAATGCCTTTTATAAAATAATGTTAATGTTGGAGGAAGGTGTGTGTGTGTGTGTGTTTGAGAGAGAGAGAGAGAGCGAGAGAGAGAGAGTTCTTTCTCAGAAGACAACTCTGATGAATCTTATGCAGATAAACCTGTCGTATGAAAGAATTGTGATGCTCCTTTTATTGATTCGCCAAAATGTTAATCTGAGAAACTCAGATTTAGATGCTCATAGCTGACAAGATTCAATTTACACAGTTATGATAAGCCTCAAAAAGAAATATGCTCTCCTGTGAAATTCATACATATCATTTATTTTTCTATTCAGTCTTTGATGGAAAAAAAAAAGAGGGAGAAAACATCCTTTCTTTTCCTCCAATCTCTGCCAAACATGGAAATGCATAAAATAACAAATTTCATTTTGGGTGCTTGGGTCACAACTCAAGTAAAACATGTCATCATGCACTGTTTGCAGAGAGCAACAGAGCATATTTCTGGAATGACAGGGTCACAACATTCCTGCCCTTTAATACCGTTTTCTGCAGCAATAAAACAATGGCCCTGCCCCTGGTTACAGGAATCTACTGCACAGAATTAAACAAACACTTTTACACACTCAAAAAATAAATAAATAAAAAAAAACATGCAGTAGCTTCTAATATATCCAGGTTCTACCTCTGCAAGGATTTTTGCATGACACCCGTGCCAATGAATAATGAGGCTGCAATGAACTCGTGGAATGGGACAACGTTTTTCATTTTAGTTCCGAGTAGAGAAATAAAGACGAGTTTTCGAGCTCTAAATTATGCAGAAGATCACTGTTTATCAAAATCTTTTAGATATAAAGGTTATTTGAAAGGGTGGAATGTAAAGAACAAGGGGAAGTATTGAGATTCTGCATCGAACTTTTTAACCAAGTGATAAAAGAAAGAAGGATTAGAACAAATGCCATCCGACCCAGTGGATCATGATGAAAAGAGGAGTTTTTTTACTATTTGTCTGGCCACAGAAAACTAGAACAAAGCATATAAGAAGTGTTTCAACAGCACTGTGAAAGAAGAATGCTCTGTTTACAAATAGAGACTGGTATGACAGCATAAGCTTAGTAAGGGTGTACCAGGCTCTGCTGAAGTGATGTGACTGGGTTCTAAAGTAAGAAATATTAGGAAATGATTGTTCAACATTAGCAGGAGGAAGTTAGCAGCCCTGTAACATGGAAAGTTGTTACAAAGTTGTGATGTTAGTTTAAGCATTCAATGCAAGCTTTCGAATGCAGTCAGAACTTAATTTGAACGCCAAAAATGACATTATTAGCAGAACATGTTATTCCTTATAAAGCCGTAAAAAGAATAGTGAGTTTTGATATTTTGATGGAAAAAAATTGGCTTCCATTATTGGTTATATGGGTAACGATAGATATGGTATGGCAATATGTAGGGATACTCACTTAAAGATGCAATTCTAAATCTTTGTGTTTATATATTCAGCATAAATGTCCATGTAGACCTATATTCCTGTTTCACATTTTATGTGCAGTGCCATGTTCATATAAAACTGCACAGCTCTTACTCACTCTACAGGCCAGCAAGTTAGATCAAAACACACATTTTAAAGTGGCATTAATGTGGGTTTTCTGGTTGTCCTGATCAGCTGTCTCCTCTTTATGTCTATCTATACATTAATATATCTGTACATTTGTACTCCACAGAAAATCATTATGAGTATTTAATGTGGTGGGAATTGTTAAGGAAGCCTTATCAGTTAGCAGGTTAGATACTGTAAATGCATACACATACAAATTAAAGCTGTAAGTTTTACAAGTCTTTTGTGATCAGTATTTTATTTCTTCTTTTTTTTTGTAATTTGAATGACCAGTAAAAATCACATTTCACAGCTTCACCAGTTCTAGGAAAAGAATCAGCTCTGATGCCTGAATGAAGTGACAGCCTGTAGCCATTCAGTGTAGCTTAGCTTAACATGCAGGAATAGAGAGAAACAACTAAAGTGTATTTATTGTTTTTTAAACTATTATTGAACACCAGTGGCCTTTATTATGATGTTGTTTGACTGGAAGCAGTGTAAGGAGAAAATGGATCGCTATCCACCCCTTGGAGATTTGAACTTGTGTCAGCTGTGTTGAAAAGCTAACTGTAAGAACTTTTACAATTTGTTTATTTAAAAAAACTTTCATTTAAGAAAAATAATATTCTGCACAGCAGTTGTGTAATAAATCTATAAGGGAATACAGCTCAAGTTTTATTTTTAAAAGTCCTCTCCTACTGCCAATAATAATATGCTTGAGAGCATCTTGCTGCATAGTGACCAACTGTAGAATGTGGTTCATTTAGGCAGTCAATCCCAATAATAACCCTTTTTTCAGTTTATTAACTAGGTTACATTTTACAATTGTACTTTTTTAACCATAATATCCTGATCACTGACTTTAGCTGAAGTATATAATTTATAATTTAGGAAGTCGTATGACATAAATCCTGATCTGGCCCACCCACTTCCTCATTCTTGCTCTGAAGAGCTTTCAAAGTGAGAGCTTATGACAGTTTATGACAAAGAATAACTTAATATAAGTGTAATGTGTTATTAACCTTCTTTTGATTAAGCTTCATTTAATAGGTGAAGCTAAGAACCTCTGTATGATTAAGCTCTGGCTGAGCAGCTGTGTGGGGGCGCTGAATGAGCATAAACATGACAGTTTTAGAACAAGCATTCTTGTGTGCAAGACGGGCCATGGTTCCCCACCTGCCTTCTCTCTGCCTATTGATGAATAGGCTCTGGGTGGCCATTACTTACTTTGTGAAATGGGTTTAAAAATGATGCTCTAGCACTTGTCAAACTAAATGTAACTGATCACCATAAATCCAATTTTTCTATTTTCTATTGTGTGTAAAAGCATAAATTTATAAAGTGCTACATGTTAATTAAAAAAAATATATATACATTACATTGTATGTAAATGTGAATGATTAGACTTAAAATAGGTCAAAAAAATAAACAAGGTCTAAAATAATCTTTCATGAAATTGTAAAAGAAAGATTTTCTGTTTAGTTAAGCCAATTATTGGAACTCCATGTCCAAATATTAGGTTTAGGCCAATACGCAGTATTCATAAATCATGTTAAATACATTATTATTTGACATAAAGATAATCAGAGAAGTACTTCTCAATTTTGGTCTGGTCTGCATAGGGAAATCTATGCAACTAGCTCAGTGCACTAGCTGTGGATAAGCCACTTACTTATATTGCAGTTTGAAGCCTGCAAACATGAATACTTTTTTGACGGTTTCTCAGATCTTGCAAGAATCCAGTTGCCTCATAAGATGATGAAAAAAACTAAGTCTCACACAGCCTTTCTAATTATTCTAACACAACTTTTGCAATGCATGTAACAAGTAATGTAAAATATTGTGGAGAAGCCGTGAAGTAATTAATAAAAGCAACAAATAACAAGTTGTGTGTATTGGTCCACAAATTAATGATTTTGATTATTTTTGTAAATTTTTGCATAGTTTTCAGTAAAACAGAAATATTATCTTTCTTTAAAAAAATCACCCATCAAGTGGTTTTCTAGTTAATTTAGCAATATTACCATGTATAAGAACCACATAGCTGATTATTGAATGCTGCTGGCCAATTCTGCTCTTCATGAATGACAGCATTACCAGCAACTCAGATATCATTGCATCCCCATTACAGAGGCTTTTAAACAAGACAAGCAGATCAATACCAGCAGAATTTGACCTCAACCTCTAATCAACCTTCAAACTGTCATCCAATACATCAATATTTTTAGCAGGACAGTAACAAAAGCAAATTATTTATATCCATCATCAAAATCATAAATGGGTTTTATAAAAATGAGCCCTTTGTCATATTGCATCATTACCAAATCATTATTTTATATTTCAGAAAGGAGATCCTTCATACAACTGTAATTTGTGCAATTCACCCACTAAAATACCTGTGTATCCACCTAAGCTACCATAAGCTCATTAATTGATGTGTTTGTCAAATTGCCTCTATTTGTGACATTGTTAAATATTGGCTTGTTCAGCATAACGCGTCAGTTCTGCTATTATCACGCTGACAGTGTGGCTGGTTAGTATTTTTGGTCAAAGGCTCTTTGTCAGTATAATGGTGAGAATAATCATTACAGCTTCATTTCAACCAATGCTAATTGCGTGGCTGCCCCTCAAGCCTACGTGGCCGGACTTGTAAACATTATGTCCCACGTGAGCCTCAGTGCCTGCTCAATTATCTGCCAACTGTTTGTATATGTAAAGATTTCATTCAGCTGTGGAAGAATCTGCTTGTTAACATTGTAAGCGCCAAGTCTCAAGATAGCACTGAGTATATTTAGCATCAGCTTGGGGTGATTTAGTAATTAGCAGCTATGCTATTGCAATGTATGTCACAACATTTTAATTCTGGCATGTTGTGTTTCATCTTTAGGTTAGCAAAAATTTTGAGAAAAAAACCCCACTTATTTAAAGCAGTTGTTCTTTAAGATGTTGTCGTGCTTGATTAGCTTTTAAACATCTGCACCGTGTCTGCTGTTATATCATACAGAGATTCAATTACCCTAACTGTAAAACAGAAGGTCAAAACCAGGTGGTGGAGGAATGATATCGATGTCCCATTTTTAGACATCACTGCACTGAAGCTAGCCCCAAATAACTTTACAAAAATAAGCCAAATTATTTTGGCTTCATTTATGTGGAGCCATTATCATGTTCTCTTTTACAGCTAATAGTCACTACATTGTTGTCAAAACATGTTTCTGACTAATTGCTTTTTATTCTTAAAAAGTGATGTTTTGTGGTCTGTTTGGTTGTACAAGGTACTTTAAAGTTTCAGTGTCTTTCTTGCAGCAGTCTAAAGAACACTTTCTGTTTAGAGAAACCCTTGTATGGCTGCTAAGATAAGAGTCAGCGACACTTATCTGAAATAATTTAAACCTTCAATAATTTTTAGGATAATAGCCATTTCGACTGTGATGGACTGGCGTCCCGTCCAGGGTGTACCCCGCCTCTCGCCCGTTGACTGCTGGGATAGGCTCCAGCCCCCC
>JBAMIG010000008.1:7276883-7302802 GCA_037177335.1 Kiunga ballochi
CTCTGTTTAAAAGACCCGCGTGTCCTCCTGCTGTTGGAGGTGTGAAACCAGAGGGGGTCTGGTTTGTCCCTTTGTTCTTGGAGATGAAGATGGCTTATGAGGGGGTTTTGGAATAAGAAAGAAGGTCCTTGTGGTCAGATAAACTCCACAGTGTTTCCTTAGGTGAGGGCTCCTTTGATGTAGAGCCTTTATCTTGGAGGTGTAAATTCCACAAGCAAATGGTGTAGCTCAATGTGGGATCTTTGGGGTTGAGTTCGCTACAATATATATATGTATATATACTGTATATATAATAAACCAGGTCAAATGGCTCTTTGAGTGTTAAAGGTTGCAGACACCTGACCTAAGTGATACCCATCAGCTAACTTTCTGGCCTCAACATATTCCTGTTAAACTTACTTAGCATAGATGGTGAGCAAACAATTTAATCTTAACATGGGCTTCAGTATATTTGTGTCATGAAGTTATTGTTGCATTTTTTGCAGCTTTACAATTGTGAGGCTTTTGTGTCACAGGCTTCAGATGTTTGCCTTCTCTAGTCTTTTCTTTGAAAATGTATTCCCTTTATAAACATTTACTGCATGAAAACAGTCGGTAAGTCACAAAATGTATACATACACGCAGATACTTTATGTATAGATTTTATAGCTTTATGTTTCTTTACTTGAAAACCTTATTTGCTTTAAGTTATTTTTAACTAATTATCTTAGCAGAAAATATGGTTTAGCATAATGGGTAATCTTGGGCACATTAACCTCTTCATTGCCAGATAGTAAAAATGTAAACTTGTGGATTCTTGGCAACCATCTGACATTGAAAAGGTTAAATATAAATAAACTTTTTTTTTGTCTTGTTAGTAACAAATACTTTTGCTATTTCCCCATTTATGCCCACGACATGTTTTGATTATATTGAAAATTCAGATTGTTGCAGTGTACTGTATCTCTCCTCCATGCGGTCAGTCATCTTCATGAGTATGTACACAGAAGAAAAAAATCCTTACACACTGGGATTGTTTTTTTTTTTTACTACTGGTCTGCTTCCCTGCTGCAAAACAAAGCAAATCTTAGCCAAAGTTTCCTACCTAACCATTATTCAAGAACACTTTTGCTACTCCTCTTCATTTGTATAAAAACAGACCCATCTATCCATTTATTCTTGTTGTTTTGCATCTGTCTTTGTTTAATTGTAGTCTCAAATTATTATAATGATATCTTAGAAAAACAACCTTGCTCATGACTTGTGATATACATAATTAGAAGTTTTTAGTGTGGTAATGAAAATGCTAATCAGTGTAATTCTATGTGAGATGGGAAAATATAACTTTTTTTCAAATTTGATCAGTGATTGTGAAGCTAATGTATGCAACAGAATAATGAGTGAATAGTTGGATGAAGGAACTGAACATCGTGATTAACACATAATTGTGCACTCAGACTAAAATCTGTTCTTTGTGATTCTTTTATGTCACTGGAAAAAATAATCATGGTGTGAGTCATGGTTAACACTGCGACATATGAGAAATACACCATTTTAACTGAACTCCCATGACCTCACTGATGCTCATGTCTTATTATCATTAAGGAAAACAAGAGCTGACAGACTTGTCTTTGCATTAGTTTTTTACAGAGCATGAATGAAATTGCCTGCTCTCATTAGCTTTTGATCAGGGGTAATGGAGATGCAGTAGACATATTTTCCTTGGATAAGCCAAATCTGTGTAATCTTTCACTGTTATCATGGCATATCTTCCAGCAGATATGTAAGCTATATCTGATTTGTGACATATGAACTTTCTTGTGAGTTCCCTTTACATCTCCTTTAGGGTAGTGGTCTTTGGAGAAATCCATCCATTTTCTACTGCTTAGATCCTAACGGGGTCAACAGGGGGGCTGGAGCCAAGGCCACAGGCGGGGTACACCCTGGACAGGTTGCCAGTCCATCGCAGGGACGTCTTTGGAGAAATCCCACTCCAAATCCTACACACATCACTGCAAGCAGGGTTTTCCACTGTGACCATAACATACATGTTTAGTTTTATAAGGAGACAGGCAGGCAGCTGGATGTGAATATGTATACCCACCCCCACAAAAAAAAGGACTTCTAGTCAGCTGTGGTTAGTACGTATCAACAGGTGTCCAAGGAGAAACGACTCCATTACTCAACAGCAAGATATTATCGGTGATGCCTTGTATCTCACAAAGAAAGTAGACTTAAAGGGATTGCTGCATTTTGGTTGCAGAGAAGATTAAAGAACATTGTGCATGTTTGCCAAGTATTGGCAGTGTTTACAAATCTAGTGGAAGGAATTCATGGTGGCGACATGACTTTAACCCAAATTACTTTTAGTATACCCTGACACGTTTCCAAAAATCTGACTTTCACTTTTTGATTCTAAAGATAATAATGCTTTTCTGCCTAAACAGTGAACACTGTGTGCAGCAGCAAAACATGAATAAAAATTCAATATTTATAAACAACAATTAAACAAATTATTATGACAACAGCTCACATAAAATCATTTTATATTATTAAAACTAAGGCTGAGCGATACTAACTAAATCTTATATCCCTCTAAAGATTATTTTATATCCTCATAACCATGTTTATTTGAAATAATCATGGTGTTATCAATAGTTTTTATAAAATTGCATGGTGAAAATGCATTTAGAAATGATATGCTAAAAAGGAAGTATATGTTAAATATTTGTTTTGTAGAGAAACATTTTTTCCAAGCAAGATGTGATAGTCATGGTAACATCTGCTATTACCATTTAATACGTAACAGTTGCTGGTTGCAGCATCAGTTTATCATAGGCACTTTCGCCACCACTCAATGCTGCTTTCATGGCTTTTGATTGTTGATTCTCTTTTTATTATTTGTCATGATTCTTATGCAAGTAAGTCATGTTTAAGCTGGTTGTTGGGACGAGAAGCCGGCATAGACTACATTATAAACAACTGTTTTCTGTTCCGCATCAGTGTTTTTATATATATTTCACAGCCATGCAACAAAAGTTGCTCCTCTGTTTGGGTTGGGTGGTCATCTTTTAGAATATTGGCCGGCTCTGAGCAAAATGCTCTACAAGTTGTTTTTTTTTTTTTCAATGTCAGGTCTGAGAAAACACAGATGTCTTTGGGAAATGAGGGGAAGCAATTGGAAATGTTTGGTCACTCCCAGCTCTGGAGTTAAGCATGCAGAGAATGGAAAGAAGCTGGTATCAGACACAAACCGTATGTGAAAGATGGACAAAGCTTCCCAGCAGATTTCAGAAGAGCAAATGTAAAACTCACAACTATTTTAGAACTGAAGAAGCCTTTAGAATGAGTAGCAAATTTTTTTCAAGACAAACAAAACAAACAGAAAACAAGTTACTTTTCCTTTTTTCATTATCTGGCTGACTGAAAAATGTCTAAAGAATTGCGGAAACAACATTATTTTTTTTATTTAAACCATTGTGTTTGATTACCTGCTGTGCATTGTTCTGTTTCATTATTTTTTTTTCTGCATGGTTTTTACTCTTTAGAAAAAATAGTCACAGATTGTACTCCATTTCTTAGTGAAGCACTGTGATGGTCAAACAGGATTCTTGTGCAATCCATAGAAAGCTGTGATGACATAATACATGGAATTTGAGATGAAAATGGGTAGCAGAAACTGATTGAATGAATCTATTCAACCTTGCTCAAAGTGGATGTCTTTTTTCCCTTGAAACATTACATCACCTCAGACTCCAGTAAAGATCTGGGAATGTTTTCTGTGGGGTACAATCACAGTTATTTCAATTTTCATTAGTCTGAAAGGAGAAAAAGTATGTCAGGCAGGTCTTAGAAACAGGTTTAGCTTAATTGTATTTGTTTTGAACTTGACATAGATTGACTGCGGAACCAACACCAAAGGTGGGGTATATATCTATTGGTTTAGGTAGGGAAGAGGGGTTGTAGGGTGTGGAAGTTTAGTGTCTGTGTTTCTTTTGTGGTTAACAACATCAGTGGCATAAAGAGTTTAACATGGACAGAGCAGCAGGGCAGAAACAGGCCTGTGGCTCTGTGATGGAAACAGTCAAGAAGAAACAGTCTGAGCAACAGGGAACAACTCCCTGTTGAACACAACCTGTTTGTGTGTGTGTGTGTGTATGTGTACAGGATTCTACCATTGGCCCTGTGGATAATGGCTGCCTCTCCAGTAGCTCTCCACTCTTTTTACCTATTTTAACCTTTTTAAAACCTTTTTTTCTTTCTACTTTCTACTATTTTTGGAAAGAGAGAGATTGTTTGTGTTTTATATATATATACATACATATATATATATATATATATATATAATATACACTTTTTTTTTACTTATGAGAGGAACCATAAGCTTTGCTAGCTATGTGTCAAATAAATATGTCTTCTTCTTCTTCTTCTTCTTCTTCTACTTGTGTGCAGTCTAGCTGATCCTCACAGTAAACATTACACAAATAGGTCAAACACTGGCTTCCGATTTCCAAAAACCGAGGGTTTTGCTATTTCCATAAAGTATAAACACTGTAGCTTTGTAAAAAAAAAAAAAAAAAATGAAACAGAAAAGGCATTGACTCCTTACCCCTGTCTGTGATTCCAAATGAGTTCCAAAACTCAAAAGCAAATAAATTAGGGAAGATGATCACACAAATAAGTTTATATAAGTAGCATTACACTGAAAGAATACATGTAAACACAAATGGCCAAGTATTAGAATGCCGATTATATGCATATGAAGAATTTGTTATTTATAAAGGATGTTATTTTGTGTGTGTGTGTGTGTGTGTGTGTGTGTACCACTACACCATCAACAGCAGCCTGAACTATTTTCACACATCAGAATAGAGCCACGCTTTTGTGTTATTTACATACAATTCTGACCCTACAATAGAAGTTTTGGTTCTGAATGAAAGATGAAAGCCAGACTGGAACTGTTTGGATTATATAGAAAGACGCTCATAAACCTGAGAGTAAAGACATTTTTCCATTATTTTGGTAATAAAAGGGGAATTGGAGATTGAACAGAGATTATTAAAATTGTTGGGGTCAGCATCAGGTCTCTTGAGAATATTTTTTTCTAAAGATAATATGGGAGTTGAGAGAGCAGTAGCAGATGTGACAGAATAATTGGAAATAGCAGTTATTATAGGGGTCAGAGATGGAAAAGAGGCTCTAACAAGAGACAAGGGAAGAGGATGTTTTATTTCTCTTATTTCCTGTTTTGCTGAGTGAGTGAATTGCAGTAATCTGTTTTTAACTGACATAGTAGAAACTGATACCCGGTGTGGTTGTCTGCTGCTGATGCCTAAATAGAGCCCTCCAATGTCATCTAAACAAGAAGCCTTAAAGTTTAAAGTTTTTCCAAATAGTTTCAAAACCTGATTTAAATCCATAAACTATACCAGTGACATTTAATGTATATACACGTTGGGCAGAGCCCCCAAGTACATTTCTGAAGAGCAAAAGAGAAGATCTGTGCGTGCTTCCTGTGGCCATCTTGGATAAGCAATTAAGTAAAAATGTAGAATTTCAAATTCAATGATATTTCATAAAATAAAACATCAATTTTTTTGTAAACATACATTTTAAACTGAAATATTAAAAGGAATTACAAATTAAAGTATTAGTTAATATTAAATACTTTTAAATGCATTTCCAAATGCTCTCAAAAACACAATGAAATAACAAATTTTTTACATTTGTTTTGAAATACATTTTCATCTTTTTATATTTAAAGTCTCTTTTGCATTTATTCCATGTACTGCTTTTCTAAAGACCCTGCTCATTTTCTCTAACTACATACTGTGGTATAACCAGTGGTTATCTAAGTTGTTATTGCTGAAGTGCAAATTGAGCATCAAAGAGAACAAATCAGGATTGTGAAGTGATTTTGAATATTGCATAGTTATTTATATAAATGCATGTACATATACATACTGCATTACCAGCAGAGCAGCGGTCGTTGAGTGCTCTTCTCATATGGACAACTCTTTTAGATGTATTGAACAGATGGTTTGTAACGGATGGAACAATAATGCTCAAGAGCACATTTTATTACAGTTTTGACAAACAATATTGACTGCCTTCTGAAATATACCTTAAAAAGCAGTGTATTTTTGTAATACTTTTTCCTAAGCATGTTATAGAGTTATTTAGAGGATTAAATTGAGAGGCAGTTTATTTGATAGGAATAATAAGGCAGTAATAAATTGTGTCAGAGCTACTGAGAAATGCAGGGATTTTTATGGTGAGTGTTATAATAGAGCAGCAGTGTTGTATTACTAGTGAATAGTTCTGGTTCAAATTTCTCATGGACTCTACCTCATCACCAAATCAACTGCACTCAATTGGGAACTCGCCAAATTAGCTGTTTTTTAGCTGGAAATAATTGCATATAAACTTTCTGCCTTATGTGAAAGCAATAATTACATTTCCTTCCTGAATCCTTGAATGTTTTCTGAAAGAAACACCTACAAACCAAGAGTAGTGGTGTCAGCTGGTGCTAAAAGAGCCAATAAAAACCTTGATAGGTTTTTTTTGTTCAATTTAAATTCAAGACTGGTTATTAAATTACTTATTTTATTGCCTTTACTTCTCTTTATTATTATTATTATTATTATTATTAGTAGTAGTAGTAGTAGTAGTAGTATACTCTATAAATACTTTTTGCAGTTAACAGAAACAGAAGAACTTATTTTAGTCTTCCTTTGTATGTGCTATTGAATTTGTACAAAAGTAAGGGATATATTAGGACAAGTGTAATGAATTAACCTTATGCACCGAGGGACAGAATCATAATAAGTGATGTATTACCTCATAAAAAAATAAAGCTGGAAGTGATTGTGTGGAATAACGTGATTGTAGATTACAAAGGTGAATTCAAAGGAGAATTTGTCCTTTAGAAATGTATTATGATTAAATAGCTCTTTGCATAGAAAAGTTGGCATCAACCTTTAAGAAGTGGTATTTGCCATAACGACAGAGCGTGATGATTTAAAAAATGAGGAGGTGGTTTAGTGTTTTTTTTTTTGTGAAACTTTAGACTTTGAAAGATATATATGAAATGGGTTTAAAAGTCAATACTAAAATGTTTGCTTTTTAATCATTTTGGAGGATTGCTGCTTAATACTAATATTAATTTTAGCTTTTGCTCCAGATTGCTTGCATTAGAATAGTGGCCTCAAATCATGTAGCGTTAGTAAAATGTCATATAACTTTAAAGAAGTTTACTTTATGTGAGAATTTGGCCAGCTCCTCATGACAGAACTCATTAAAATATATCACATATGTGGCCTTCCTCACCATCAAACTGTTTTTCAGTCATGCACTTCATATTGGAGTCTAATAGGTCTACTTGACTTTGTTGTCTTTATTTGTTCACCGGTCTATGAATAGCTTGATACCCGAGTCCAGACTTGTCTAAGTGGGGATCTCTGTGTCATTTCTTTAAGGCATCCAATTGGAGATAAATCATTTCCAATCTAACCAAAGTAACAGAATAATTAACCAAGAAGGAACTAAAATAACCAGCAAAAATAAATCTTCAAATAAAACCAGAAGCATATTTGAAAAGATATGACAAATAAAAAGGACTATCAGCACAGATTGTCGTTATGTTGTGAATTTTCTGTTTGATTTAAAGTGATGTTGTTGATGTGTAAAAACTCCTAATAAGTTTAAAAATGTCATTTGTTTTACCTGCGGTGATCTTCTGTTCTTTTTTTAAATTCCCATGGAACACTTTTATGAATATGATGTACGAATAGTGAAGGCAAGTGAGGAAATATGGAAAAACTGTGAGGCAAGATTGTATAGTGTAAAATAGTAAACATACTGGTAATAAAAAAAAAACACTGTTCTGCCTTTGGCTGTTTTACACAAACTAAAGGCAAAAACAAATTGTGCAAATTAAAAAAAAAGACAGATTGCATCAAATCTTTTTCTTCTGATCTAATATTGTATGATGTGCACTTAAGAGCACACCACACATTATTAGACTTCATGTATAAAACTATCATCAAATATATTTTTCTATAAATACTGGGCATAGTGATCTATTATTTGACTTGCCTCTTATTTATTAGGCTAAAACTTGGTAGGCTTGGGGCATTTTCTAGAAAGGAGGTTGAACAAAGACTTGGATTAGGACTCTCCTGCACTAATTGCAGCGGGATTCTGATTGTTTTTACCCTTGCTGGTTTTGTTGTGGATGAGTTTGGTATTAATATAGACATTGAGCCACTAGACGGAGCCAAAGAGACCATTTACTACCAGGAAAAAAGATCATTGTAACCAAGGAATAAATGGCTTACCAATGTCAATGTCTTTGCCATGTTAAAGTATCTGCAGATATTTTAACTGTTATGCTGTTTCTGAGTGTTAACTTGACAACTCTGATTGTTTCCAATTCAAAGATGATGGCAAAAATAAACAAATAGGAAACATCTGGGTATCTACGAAAGCTGACATTTCTGATAAATGAACATATTCTGATGTTTATGAAGAGATGAGACATGTCCGATTATACAGGATTAATTAATCAATACATCGTGTTTAAAAAAAAAAATAGAGTACTAGAAATATAAAAACAAATGTATATGTAAATATATGTATTCATTGAAAGAATAATAAAATATACCAAAACATTTTACTGGTACTGATGTCTGTTGCAGTCTGAATGTTGGTGTGCATTGATCCATGAGAGCTGTGAATGCAGCTATGTACACAACTCACTGAACAGTTGAGAAGATTAAATATTCATAAGAAATTCTGACTAGCACAATGATGAAAAAAATGATGGCCACTGCTTCACTGCTGGAAACAGAACCCCAGTTTCCTGTAAATGGCAATACAACCCCACAGTTCTGTGCATTGTGACACTGTTTTGCATTTTCTATAATAGTTGTGTGTGTGTGTGTGTGTGTGTTTCTGACATACATGAAGATGCAGAAAAAAATAAAATTTGGTGCTAAACTGAGACAATAAGACACCAAAAATCTGCCTGTCAAAGATGATTATGTTACATACAACACTGATCGGATGGAAAAGCAGGCAATGATTTCCTTCTTTTTCATCATCAAAGATGAGGTTTTCTGCATGAAACACTCCATTCCTTTCACTCCCCTTATCAAACACCCAGATCCACAGCAGTGCATTCTCCAGTTCCATCCCCATGGACCCTCTGACTGGATTATTCTGTGATGAACATGTAGCACAGGAGAGCAGGCAGATTGGAAGAATGAGTAAAACTGATCTTTGTTATTTAACAGATTAAATTCTTGACTTTAGAATTAAAAATGGCCAAATTTACATTGAGGATGAGTTTGTGAGGTTTAGCTTTACCAAGTTGCCCTCAAAGACTGGTGTTAGAGACTACTGGTTTGCGAGGTTTACAAACTATGTATTACACAGTTAATGCACCAAAAGTTACACAAACTTTGTATAGAGCAGTTAACATACAGACACAAAAGCAATATTTAGCTATTTTTTTCATATTTATATTTTTCATTTAAAAATCTGAAAATTTACAATTTAAAAAGCCTAATTCAAACATCAGAGGGGGCTGTTTTAATGTCTCTGGTTCTCAGGAGGTTAATAGAACGAGACATTCAGCTTATAATACCAGTCAAAATTTTTCAAACACCTAATTCAAAATGAATCGTAAAAGTAAGAGTCTTTTTTAGGTTTGTTTTCTTCTTGTTTCTTGATCTTCTTCAAACACTGCTTCTTCAGTATCAGGAGGATGATTGTGCTTTGATGTCCAGTCAATTACCAGCAAATCAAGCACCTTTCAGTGGCCCTCTCTTGTCAATGATGATACAAATGCTCACATTTCTTGAAGATTTAAGGTAACAGAACTTCACAAAACGGGGCAGCTGTAGCTTAGGTGGAAAAGCAGTTGTATTTCAAATAGAAGGTTGGGAGTTCAATTCCAGGCTTCCCCTGACTAAATACCAACCAGCCCCCCAATGTCCTGATATGTGTGAATGGGTGAATGTGACTAGTGTACAGTGCTTTGAGTGGTTAAGACGGGAAAAGCACTATATAAGTATGAGTCCATTTACTGAAAATGAAAAGCAAATCCAGATAAACAGCTAGTATGCATTTCAGTTTGAAGAAAGTTATCATTTTAAGTTTATCTTTTTTTCTCTAAAAGCTTTTATTTTCTTTCAGGAAATCAAAAAGCTTTCAGAGAAAAGAAAATGGGGAATTAGGAATTACTGTGTGTGTTTACGTTTCTGACTCAATTTCTGGGTAAATGTACTGTAACATTTTCAGTAGGTCAGACCTCTGTGCAATAACCAACAAAACACAGGTAAACATCTAGTATATGCTGTTTGGACCCATTTAAATCTAGATAGACAATTTAGTTTTTTAAAAAAGTACTTTGAATAGTGAGCTACACTCTGAACATGAACTTATTGTTGTATTTGCATATTACAGTGTATTTTAATGAACAAAGACATATTGTTGTTCTGCACTCTAACACACAGAGAATAATGCACACAAGTTATTTCACCACAAACAGACATCTCCTAGTCAATAACGTTTTAGTAATTTGTTTCTGCAGAGACCAACAGTTGCACATTACTTTTAGGGGTCGGTAAAATATATATATAGTCGCGGGGGTGCTGGAGCCTATCGCAGCAGCCAACGGGCGAGAAGCAGGGTACACCCTGGACGGGACGCCAGTCCATCGCAGTATATATATATATATATATATATATTTTTTTTTTAATTTATTTATTTTTTTTATTGACTCTTCGCTGTATAAAGATACATTATTTTGTCTGTACTCTTTCTACAGAAAGTGTTTCATCTGTCGCCTTTTAACCCACTGTTCATGGCCCATGTGTTAATAGATATATATTCATTATATATCAATATAAATGTTGGAAGATGTGGTAGGCAGATTTTGCCATACTTGTCAATAGGCTGCTCACTTTTAGTACACCAAAGTTCTCATGAGCCTGATACAGACAAATGAAAGCACTTTCACAAAACGGGTCCTGTGTTGTTGTGCTGCTGCAAAATATTACATCTACTGCTTCACTTAGGGATCAAATGTACTTATAAAGAAGTATTTTCCCTCACATCAATTTCTCTTTTGGTCAATCAGTTTTAAATAAGGACAAAATGCTGGATTTTATCCAACTTTGAGAGCAGTTGGTGGTGTAATGTTGCCAGCAGTGAAACAGCAGGCAGCACAGTATATCTGCTGCTCGCAGGGTTAATTAAGAGCCTGTTGATTAGTGATCTGCCCCCCACAGAGAGCGTAAGGCCTAGAAGGAAGGTTTGAATCAGAAGGGAGTCATCTAATGATGCTGAAATTTAGAGAAGTAGAAGAAGTTGCTATGGAGTAATGGTTGTTCACTGTGCTGTGGTTCATTTTTTCATTCTGCAATATAAATTGATTAATTTATAAAGAAGTACAAATGATCAATAGGATGGTATTTTGTCATTTATTAGGTTAAATGGTCAGTATTAGAAATTACCTGGTTGGAATAGAAAGCCATAATAATATGGATATAGATGCATTCTTTGTGGCCAGCACTTTTACATTTCACATCTAGTTGCTTCGGGACCACAGGATGCTGCATTTTATTTGAACATAATTATAAAATGTTATTGTCTTTGTGAACACACAGCCCATAGATTTGCTTTGGGGAGGACGACTGTCTCAGTGGACTGCTGACCTTTTCCTGGGCGTACCCCTCCTCTCACACGATGGCAGCTGGAATAGGCTTCAATTCCACCCTATGACCCTGAATTGTATAAAGGAGAAAAGATTCAGGATTCTCTGGATTCTGTGGTCGACAACATGCACACCATAAATACTAACCACCTTTATGCGACCTCCATCTGATTTATACACGCCCTGGTTCGTTGGCCCAGAAATATTCCCTGCTTGCGACCATCATGCAGTGTCTGAATACATTTGCCACAACATGACTAAGAGAACGGTTTTATGAATTAGAAGCTTAAACTCCAAAATGCAGTTTTGATATATTTGTTGCCTTTTATGTGTCTTTCATTCAGTCCAGTTCTTCCACATTTAGAGCAGGTCATTGACTCAGATTCCTAAATAGATGTTATTCATTAAGTTATTATTTGGTCATGTTTAACAAATTATATTATCTTCTCTGGCAGACCTCTGAACCCATTTGTTTCTTAGTTCATCCAATAACTTCAAATCTACATTTAAAGCTTGTTAAAAGTTCACATTTTGTTTTGTAGAAGTAAAACTCATGTAGCCATGTTTTGTGTTGATTTAAGTGCCAGGAACAGCTCAGAGTTGTGCTTTTTGTTAGCGTTGGAGGATTAATACAAGTTAAGTGTGGACTGACATTTATTCCGAAAGCTTTCCTTTTAAATGGTTGCCTACCAGTTTTAGTTTGACTGTCTCTCACCTAATACAGCAATGTTTTTCTCACTTTATTCAGTCACTCAGGCAGGAAAATCCACTGAAACCTGTCACAGAGTCTGCCATGGCTTTAAAGTAAAAGAGTTTAGTAGAGCAGATATTCGCTTTTGAAATGTTCCTTCCCTCTGAAACACAAGTCAAAATGTTGCTTTGTTCAGTTTAGTAACTCGGTTTTGGGCTTGATGTAACCCTTGGCAACAGACAGGACCTGTTTTCACACGTTGCCATGCTCATTGGTATCTGATGGTGGTTTAACACAGTTATACAACAGGTTGAAAATAATTTATTTTTAGATCTAATTGTCTATCTTGAAGCTGGCTAAGCCTGGGTTTTGACAATGACAAAGCATATGGCACAATGATTTAATTTCAGCCTGTCCAAAAAAAAACATTTAAAACCAAGGACATTAATCTTGATCCACTATTATTCTCTTTTCATGTGTAACTTTTACAACAGCATTTAAATGGATAAATGGGTGAATTAATAGAATTTCCTCATCCAGGCTTTCTTAAGAGCTTTATGTTTTTCTTGTAGTATTCTCTTAGAGACTTATTCTTTACTTTGGTACTGAAAGAACTACTGATTTAGAAAGGCCAGACAAAACAGTTGCCCAACAGAGTGCAAAGGCAACTAAAATATCTGAGTGAACGTGAAAAAGATGGGGCACAAAGTAGAAAAATGGGGAAAGTGAGGAAAGAGATTAAGGAGGAAATGAAAGGTTGGTCAGATGAAGAACAAACAGATAGGAGAGGATAGGACAGTGATGTGTGTGGAAGAGCTGCATGCATGTGTGTGCGCTCATTTGTTTTCGCTTCTGCATCAGTGTGGAAGACAAATTGGCCATATGGATAAGAACAGACGGTGGCCAGGTTGTGCTAAAAACCAGTTAGTTCTCCCACAATGTGTTGTTTGGCAGAAAGCCTAATGTTTAGCGCTATTAGAACTGGCAAAATAATGGGAATACCAAAATAACCGCAGCAGTTTTTAAGACACTGCATGTCTCACATATAAAGGCCCGGTCAAACATCCAGACAAAGCTGCACGAAGAGGAAGAATGATCATGTGTTTCCATTTAATGTGTAATCATCTATAAAGCTGATATAGTTTGTATTTACTTTAATTTAAAGTTTACCAATTAAATTACTAAAGTTTTTTAAGTCCTTTAAAGTAAGTGAGGTAGTTAATTTAAAATAAAATCCTTTTGCTCGGTCTCCCAAACATTATGTCATGTTTGAGAGACTGAACGATTTTAGGAAAATATCTTATTGTGATCTTTTTTGGCAGATGTGGTATTTTCCATTTAACTCACATTTTTTTCAAAGCAAGCATTACTACAATATTTATAATGTACAGTAGCATATAATAATATATGACAGGAAATTACGTACTAAAGCATTAAGTTATTACTCTAAAACAAGAATGGAAGATAAAAGAACTGCTTTCAAAATGTATTTATTAACAAAAACCTGAATGCATATTATTTAGTTATTACAGCTACAAAACTAAAAGAGTCATCCTTGACTGTCCTAACTTAAAAAGTAGTGCAATTTTTTTTATATTGTTAAGTTAAAACAAGTTGAATGAAATCCAAAACAATTAAAACAATTAAAGTATATTAAATAAGTATTGATTAGAAAAACAAAACTCAACAATTACAATAAAATATAAAAAGGCCTTACACTCAGGTCAATGTCTCATGAGAAACAACTATCAGCATCTATAGCAGCAGTTAGCTTTAAAAACCTGCACTATAATTTAAGTGAAATAGAAAAAAAAATACAATAAAACTCTTGATAAAATAACATTTGCTCTACCTCTGCCCTTTACTTTGCAGGGTAAATAAAATCTTAAAAGTACTTATTTTACCACAATACTCTTTTCCCTGACATCTCTACGTCACACATTACAGATATTCGGTCGTTCTGCTTGACCACATATCTGTAGTTGAGACGTAATACTCCACATGTTTCAGCTCTGTTCCAACTTTTTCTTTATACTCTGCATACAGCTGTGGGATGGGAACCTGGCTGAAGTAGGTGAGGGAGGATATTGTGTATCTTCTGTCCAGTGTGCTGAGATTTTTAAATATGTGTTTAGTGACCGTGTTAATAGGCACCATGTTCATGGGAATATATTGCGTAATGGGCATTGTTATCATCTGATGTCTTTTCCTGGTCTTTTCATACGAAGACACAATGCTGTAATTGTAGCCTGTTAGTTGCAGTGAGTATGAAGATCCTCTACACGTGACTTTTTATCAGACTTGTGAACTCATCATGCAGATGCCTGTGGGGACTTTTTAAGTGCTGATATAAGTTAGTTGTGTTCCCTCGCGACGTTACAACTTTAGCGCGACAGGTTTTCCACAGTACCTGTTTCTGGTGGACATCTGCAGCCTCGAATCTGAAATACTACCAAACGACCGGCGTGCTGTTTTCCTTGGGGTTTAAATTCCCCATCTCCGCTTCTGGTTTTGCTGAAGCCATTTTTAAATACGTAGAGGTTTCAAAGAGCAAGTAGCATGTTAATACTGATAAGTTAGCATGACCTGTTTACAAGCAGAATGCCGTCTCTGATTGGTTAGCTTGCCAGTATAGTAGAATTACGGCATGTATGAGTGAATAGTTGACACAACAGATCCCGGATCAGTTGGGAGCCCTGTAAAAAATCTTTGACGATCACGTGATTGCGTGTCTGAAATCTCGATTTCAATCAGAAAATGATAAATCGTTCTGCCTTAGTTGTCATCACTTTAACAACAGTTACCATAGTTTTACTGATGCTTGTGCTTTTCTTATTTACACATACCATGATTTTTTTCCGTTAATAATAAAATATATCACACATTAAAATTGTATTGAGGCAAACACATCATGTTCTGGTCTGTCTTTGATGTGGAAGTAAATCTAGAGGGTATGGAGGATTTTGCTTTGCTATTTGCTTTGTAAAGACTAAGAAATGGCACAGCACACAAATGTTCTTTTACTTGTTAGTCTTGCATTAGGCTCAATACTAATGTCAGAAAAATAAAAAAAAGCCTTCTCTTGTTTCAAACAATGGACAAAATTACCATTATGCAAATGAAAATTACCCCCCCCCCAGTCAGTACAAACCCACATTTATATTACAAGTGTACTGTATTTTTTTTCACCTATCTAAAGCAAAAGTGGTAAACTTTGCAATAGCCTTTTATCGTTTTAAACAATTTATTACAGAACAAAAAACATCCAGTCAGAGGTAAATAATGCCCTTGTATTAGAGTAGTTTTTTTTCAGTGTTGCTAGCATCATGTTCTAATAACTGTCATCTGACGTGGCTATGACAATCTTCACTTCATACTAGTGCTCTAGAATTAGATTGTAATTGTCCCTTGTGCCCACATATGTGCACATGTCATGTGTGCACATGCAGTACTTGAATTTGCTGGAAAAACATCACACCGGGATATGATCGACAACAAGCTGTGCTAATAAGTGCCACCAGATCTGTGTATAAATGCATACTGATTCAATTATTTCATCCCAGCTGGAATAAAAGCCACAAACAAACTCATTCTACTGAATTTCTTTGGAAAATGACTTCAGGGCAAGACTGTAAGAAGTGGAATATCCTACATTTGTATGCTTGCCTTTGTTTTCTCTTCTAGCCTGGCAAGAGTAAATCTGAATGATAATTGTATAGTTCAGTTTTTATCTAGTGAAGGATTTGGAGTTGCTGGTGGATGTTAAAAGAGGGTGTACAGAAGATCCTTCTGGTCTTTGTCAATACTGCAATACTGATTTCATTTTATTGAAACAGACCCTTTTGCAGCACAAGAAATTGACCTTCTGTTTTGGTGTTGTAAGCAGACGTGATTATTTTGTTTTTTAACACACTTTAGATTTCTGAATGTTCCCCTTTTTGTGTCACTTAAACGCAGAGGAGATACAGAGACTAGACAAAAGTGGAGGAAGCATGAAATATTCAAAGATAAACAATTATATTGACCTAAAAACAATAAGGGTGTAGATGAATGGCATGGAACACATACTGATTCAGTCAAACTCTTGATTTCCAGCATTAATATCAACTGATATAATGATGATAATGTCAAGTGATATACACTTAACTCCCTCTATTAAAACAAAACAAACCAAATTAATAAATAAAAACATAACAAAAAAACAGATACATTCTCTAATTTGCACCAAATTTGATGTCCAAACACAGACATATTTATTTGCTTGGCATAAGCAAATAAACATATTTTGAAAATATTACATGACATTACTTGGCTAAAGTGTTTGATATATATACTATGTATATGTGTAAAACGGTTATTTAAAAAAAATCAATATTTTCCAATATCACTATTTATTGCTGATATTGGCTGATACTGGTACATGATTAATAATGGACTTCTCTACAATCATCCATTGTTGCTATTTTTTTAAATCACATCCTTATTTCCTTGTGGTTAAAATATATTTGCAGTTGAATGCACTGAATGTGGATAAACTAGGAGAAATGAGGGTCATGCAGCTCATTGCAGTTTTGCACTGATCTTAATGTGATTGTAAGGCTAAAGATACGTTTCCCCACGTATCATTATTTTCAGGCTTATAATTTTCACAAAGCTCAAGTGGACATTGCCGAATACCTTCAGTTTTTCAGGAACTTTCTTTTTTTCAGATATTTTAGAACTTTTTTTTAACATTTACTGTACATTAAGGTTTTATATGATCATCCCAGCACTTTCAGTTTCTCGGCACATTGTTGTCCGTCCTCCTTGGCTATTTTGGGTTTTTGGTTTGCCCTACAGGCTAGTTACATACTCTGACAATTACAGTGTTAAAGAATCTGTTTGAATTTCATTTTACATTTCATTGTGACACTACCAGGAAATAATATATGAACTGACAAGAAATTTAAATGTTATTTAGATTTAAATCAATTTAAAACAATTATTTTAACATTCATCATTTAACTCTACAAAGCTTATATCTAATTTTTTACACTATTATTAGCTCATTAAACCACAATGTGTTCCTTTAATTGAATCATTATATTGAATGTTTACTTAAAAATCCATTATGCATCGTTGCTGTTACTTCATGGCTATTACTTTAAAAAAATGTTCAATTAATTTTTTTAAAAAGAAAATTAATAAAACAAAACCTTGTTTTTGTTCAACTTTTTCTTCATTTCATTCGCTGTATTTTTACATTCATTTAATGCTACTGGAAGCATTAAATGAATGTATTTTCCTGTTTAATACATTTTAGACCTACTTTACCTTGAGCTGAAAGCTGAGGTCTGGGATGAGTTTCACTTCAAATCATTGTGTCCGTAAATCAGCAATATCTCTGATTAAATGCCCCCTATCCCTAAAAAACAAAATAAATGAATAAATAAAAGCCTTTTTAGAGCAGTTCATTTACAGTAGTACTGCTAACTAAATAAAATGAATTAATACAAATTATGTTGTTTTTCACACTCTTTTTTTTCCCTTTGTGTGTTCAGTCCTTGTCAACATTGTTTTAACTAATGTGTGTGTCTGTGTGTGTGTACATGTATGTGTGTGTTTATGTTGGAAGGGGGGGCATTGTGTTGAAGTAAACAATAATTGTATTATAAACATTCAAGGCTAGCAGAAAAGTGTATTTATTTAAAAACAAGTTTCCTGGGTTAATTAAAAAACTGAAATAATAAACGAACAATTATATTCTAACACATTTGTGAAATTAATATTGTTATCTGTGAGCAACATGACATGCCTATTAGCACTGTTAGAAATGTAATTGTAGGTAGGGGTGGTCTGATATATGAGAAAAATCATGCATTCACAACCTCCTCCTGTATTTCATTATTTTATTTCCAACAAAATCATGAATATTGCTGTTTTTAATTGGCATCTATAAGTAATTTCTTTCAATCAAGAAAAAAACTGCAACTAGATAAATGACCTTTTTATCTAAATACAAAAAGTAAAGCTATGGGTATAAAACCTAACCACAATGTATATGTGTAAAAAAATAAAATAAAATAGAACTAAAATAGGGACATATACCAAGAGTTTCTGAGATATAATCTACAAGCTTTATGCTTAATAATAAAATTGAAAACTAGTGGTGCCAAAAAAAACCCAAAGATACTCGAATTAATAGAGGATTCATATAAATGTTGAGAACTGCTTGTCAAAGGATGATTATCTAACCAGGTAAACATCAACATTTGTGCTGCACAAAAAGACACAAGGGATGTAAAGTTAGTTACCTATTTATTTTCTTTTATTAAATATGTGTCTGCAATCAGCATAACCTAATTAACCACAACTTTGGAAAGTTTCTCACTCTTTGAGTTAGTGAGACCTGTGTGCATCAATAAGTAATTTTCCCCGTGTAGTAAGAGTTATGAATAATGCAAGTGCCCACATAGCTGTGCCGTCTCAAAAATGTATTACTGCAGACTGGCAGGAATACCACACAGAGACAGGCTGTGCTTATCTCAACAAATGAACACTGGCAGGGCACTTTCTATGTCAAAGACACCCAAGATATTTAATCTCAGCGTCTTTCCAAACAATTATTCAAGAAACAGTCAAAAGAAGGCTTTGCATTTCAAATGGATTCATTCGAGGATTCAGGAAGATTTATCTCTCGATGAAGTGACAGATCTTGTGTTCTGTCGCTAGCTTTAGTTAGGTACATACTATTATTAATTAATAAACCCTAAACCTACCTCTTTTTTACTTTGGATGGGAAATAGGACACATCAGCTTCCCCTTTCTCTCTCACACACAGACAAACACACACACACACACACACACACACACACACAAACACAAGCACACTTACAGCACTAAAAGAGTCATTGCTTTGATTTCTCCAGTATGATACTAATACAGGAAGGCAGAATAGCAAATTCAGAGCATGTCATGAATCCTCTGGGTTTATTTTTTAAGCCCTTCTTCTCAAAATATGTCCATAAGCCTTTCTTGAAGCAAGTCTGAAAAACACACTTCTTGAGCATGCATCATTTCATTATTAATCAAATGTATATCCTGTGTTAGAAACCGTTGTGCAAAAGTGTCAGTAAAACCACTGCAAAAAAAAACAGCACTCTTGCCAATTTAACGTGGCTGTTTGTAAATTCAGCCGGTACAAGTATATCTATTAGACTATATATGTATAACCCTCATTCTGCTTTCTGGTCAATGGAATTCTATAATAGGCACAATTGTGCTCATCCTTCATTCCGTGCATGCTAGTGTGTAGTGTAGCTTTAAAATGAGCATACTGCATTCCTCTTAAAGACATTAATGCTGAGTGCAGCATATCTGCAAATAAATCAAGACTCAATAAATCAATTATGTTTATTAAATGTACTGACAGTGTGTGTCACATCTACCTAAATTTAATGATGCAATGTACTCAAGTACCCAAAAGGAACCTAAAGCCCCACTAAAGTAAATAGTAAATAATCTACATTCCTAGTGTTTGGGTTCTACTGAGCTTCTAAGGAGTGTGTCCCACCGGTTTACACACACACCTATGCAGCAAAGATGGAATGTATTCATGCTCTAGGCTCAAATACACCTAGGGCATGTGTCAGGGTTCAAAGCAACAACCATTTCATTAATGGAAAATGAGCTCCTATGTCTGAGCTTAAAGAGGTCAGCTGATTTAAAAAATGTTTGATCTGTCATGTTCAGAGAACATCTTACTGAGACGGTCCAATTAAAAATACACACAAGGCTTAAAACAAAAAAGTCAGATTTTAGGATTAATTAATTCAATTATCAAATGTAAAGATTAATTTTTACTTACAAAACCAAATGAGAATACAATAATAATCCATGGAGGAAAGCTTTTTTTTATTATTAACAATAATCATCAGAGGTGTATAATCCAGGTGCTAGAAAGTAAAAGTCCTGCCGTGTTTTTGGATCTACCTTTACATTTATAACGGGTGTTTTCATTAACATGCTTGTTTACCTGCCAGATGCGCAGTGCTCATTAAATTCAGCTGATTTGGTGACTAGTTGGAACAGCCACTGGACAGGATTTCTACTTTCTGGACCAGGAATGTACAACTTTGATAATAAATAATTAAAAGAGACAGAGGGTTACAGTGGGTGGCCACTGGTGGGAATGATCTCTGGTACCTTTCCATCTTACTGGCTGATTCCACTTTCCACAACAGACTTCTAAAAAAATGCAATGTTGTAGTGCAGATGCTAAATAAACTCTGCTTGCTAAAGAAAAAGTCTGCTCTGTCCCTTCTTGTAGATGCTTCTCTGTTGCAATTATAATCTAATTTATTATCTAGCTGAATTACGGGGTACTTTTATTCTCCAACACATCCCCCCCTACTCCCAGGATGTAGACTGTATGTTTTTTGTTTGTTTGTTTGTTTTTTTTATTTTTTTCCCTCCTTAATTCAACAATCATGTCTTTAGTTTTAAGGGTATTTAGATTGAGGTAATTGTTTTTTTTTATCTCTCATTCCATCTCGTCTGACATTAAAGCTGTTAAGGAACAACAGTATTAGAGTTGTGTGTTTTATTTTTGCCTTGCATTTATAATAAGAGAAAATGGAAATAAGATTTGATTGGTCTCGGTGAGTTTAATACAGAGTCTATCTATTATTAATAGTGTTTAGCAGGTTGGTGCAAAGTGGGTTTGCTTGTTTTTTTTCTGATATTTTGTGCTGAAAATAGAGTGAGTTGCACATACTAACTTTTTATATAAAGTAGGAATTACACAGCTTTTCTTTGTTTGTTTGTTTTTTCCCCCAGGAATTCCTCTGAAGCAGTGCACCATAGTAAATATAGAAACATAATTCATTTATTATTGGGAACTTTGTGACCCTGAACTAAAAAGTCCAAGAGCACATTGTTTAAAAGGTTGTTAAAAATATCCCATCTGTAACCAACTTTAAGAATTTAGTTGAGACTAAAGAGTAAATGTGACTGGAATCATTTATGGAACTCTGGTCACATGTTTGATGGCTATTAAAGGTAAGATGTCATTCCAAGGATTCTGTAATGTTTTTGAAAAAAGAATAGTTTGCATCAATAACAGTGTGATAGAGGAGAGAGAGAGAGAAGTAGATATGGCCAATAACTGGTCTCACTTATGAAGCTGTATGTACGGAAATTTCATCCTGTTTCACTGCTCAAAATAGATCCTACTATTTCTTAAAATCAACCCGAGCATCTACTGGATGGAATTATCCAAAAATATCCAAAAATAAAGATTGTGGTATCTTAAGCAACAAGATGCTGCAGAAGGATGACAATTTTTAAAAATAGATGACAGAAAACATACAACCTAGATATGCCAGCCTTGTAGAGATTCAGGACACTGTGAATAAAACTTTCTCCCATGTTAAATTTCTTGACTTTGCCTCCATAATATCAACTCCAAATCAGGATTACTGGATAGGTGAATCCTACTCAACCATCCTTTTCTTTAGCGTCACATAATCAGCATCTTTCCTTTCACATCACAACTCCCATTAGCTGTCATAATATGATTGCTGTTTGGTGTCCCTGCAGCAAGCTTCTAGTTGAATTCCTTACAGGAGATGCATAATGACTTGGGTGTGAACGAGTCAGACATCATTAAAAAACATGCGCTGGTTTCTGCCCTCCACGCGAGGGGGGTGGTCTATTTCCAGAGGGCTTGCATAAGGCAGCAGGGAGTTATAATGTTTTCTGATCCCTGAACAGGAGAACACACTCATGATTCAGCTCCTGGACTTTAAAAAGAATAATAAAAGAAGCTCTCATTCCAAAACACTTCTTTATATACACTATTACAGAATAATAACCTTTAGTGGAGTTTTTGACAAGAGAATCTGACAAATGTTATGTGGCAAATATAAGGTCTGTGAGCCTTTCTTATACAATCCCAAAGCTTCTAACTGACTGATGTATACGAAAATAATAGGTGTGTCAGTCATAATTTAGACAAACGTTTAAGTTTCAGAGCAATTCAAGTGATCTGAATTCAGCTGTAGAAGCTTCTCCACATCTGTGAAAACAACTGCAGCCCTTTTGGTATTCTGCTGTGCCTCCTGGCAAACTTTTCTCCAAGTTTAAACGACAATTACTTTTTAAAATGTATAACCCATAAGGCCTCTTTTCAGCTTGTGCATTTGGGGTGACGAGAATAAAACTTATCCCTGGAGGCACAGTGCCTCCACACAGGTGCTGATAAAGTTTTATCAACGGAACTATGAAAACAGTTCCTTAAAAGGTTCTCACTGCATCTTAGTGACTGCAGGACTTTTTAATACCCCCTAAGCCTAACCCTATCTGTTTTTATAGTTGCAGGTACAGTCAGTGCCCCTGTACTGTCATGAATAAAGAGTAGTGGTGTAGACCTTCAAATGGCCTCCAATGTCCCAACTGTAGGGATAGATGACCACTCTTGCTCCATCCCCAAAACAAAAAGGACCATTTTATCTCTGCAGAATCGAGTGGTAAGAATAATTGGTCCAAGGGAGGATTGCGCACTCTTTCTCTTTATTTTTTAATACACATATTTATAGGTGTCGGCTTTAACATTTAAAGCGTGGCTATTTATTATTAGGTTACTCTTTTCTTTTTTTTTGTCAACGTTAAAGTGTAATATTTTGTTCTTTCTTTTAATCAAGCAATTGACTCTGTATTTATATGATTCTCCAATCAGACAGAACTATTTGTGTTACTATTTACTTATATTCAAACATGTTTAATAATGTTTTTTATTATTATTCCTTTTCTTGCTTTATAAGTTGTTTTTTTTTATTTGAAAGACACTTAAGCTGTCAATTAAACTGTTCGAAATAAATAAATAAATGAATAAAATACATAATTATGGAATAAAAATTTTAATCATTCAATTGGTGTTTCAGAAGAACTGGGGACTATTTCAGCAAACACATCAAGTCTCTTCAAGTGAAGAAATCCTGCTGCTATAAATGACGTCTGTGCTTTAGTGGCCAACATTCCAGACTATGATAGTAGGCATTATCACATACACACCCTTTTAGAAAAGCTTTAAACATTTTGGCTGCAGCTTTAGAAGAAGATGCACAAACCTCCAAAAATCATTTGATGCTTTTGAAGGTGCAGCCTGTTAGAATTACTGGCATCTAGTGGTTAAAATGAGCATACATGTTAGTTTAAATACCCACTACAGTTGAGAATGGGGGTTAATTATCAGTGAAAAAAGTATTTCCAGACAGGACATTTTCATCTGCGAGTGGATCTAGTGGCCTCAGGCACAGTGATGACTGATATAAACAACTCCTTCAAAACTATCTATACAGTATGTGTACGGTTTCCTTCAATGTTTTTAAAACTGTGCTCCGCCATCAAAGATCTTACTGCATTTTTAAAGCTGAGATGGTTCTCACTATACACAAAGCTGTGTGCCTATTTAGACACCATAATAAAAACAATGGCACAAGTATGATAGCTGACATGTGGTAAATAAATACAAATAGATCCTTCTCAGAGAATAAATACCTCACAATAATTTTAGTGAATTGATTAAATATCAAGCTGTATTTTAAAGGTCTTTGTATTGATTCAGGATTTCTTCACCCACAAACACAGAATGCTAAAAATGTTTAATCTATCCATCTCTCCCACACTTATATAAAGTGTCACGAGTCTCATGGTGTGTTATTAATGTGGACTGTTGTAACTTTGCTTTGCACTTTAACCCATGTATATTTTTTGTTTTTAACCCTAATCCGAATGATTTGGCATGCAATTTCAACAATATAAAATGCTGTTTACATTTTCTATACGCGACATGCATAAAGTGCTTGAAATGACACGTGATAATTATATGAATTGTCATGAAATCATGTTACTGCTTCAATAGGACTGTAGACTTTTAAACCTGAGTTTGAATTGTTCAGAAACAACAAACTCCCTCAGTAAGAGGTAATAATGATATGTTTGCAAGACATGGTGGAATCAAAGCTAATGTAAAAACTAGTCTATATGTTGCTAAACTAAATATAGTGAACATACTGTTCCTCTAGTGGTACCTGTGTTGTCTCTCCTCTGCAGTAGTAATGGCATTCCTCTGAGCATGATGGCGTAATGAAAACACATTCAATGAGATTGTTGAAAATATCATCTCTCTTCTTGTGTATCTAGGCTCATTTCCACGGAGGATAGATTGTGGCCAGCAAAGCTTTTCTTGGAGAAACCTGAAGGTTGTGCACTCCCCATCCACCAACTCCAGAAATAGGCAGAAATCATAAGTGGGTCACTTCTTATTAATAAGTGAGACTATACCTGATTCAGGTGAAACTGCTTATTATAAAGTTTCAGCTCTGCTCACTTGCAACACCACAAACTTCTCATCATGACGACTCAGAGCTTGAAACAAACAGGCTTGTGGTGAACATGGGGAAAAAGCAGAAGTGTGTGGTGCACAGAAGTGTCAGTTCTCACTTTTCATGAGTGTTTCTTTCCCCTTTTCCAATCTGCCTTTTCCTCTCACAACCTTTTGTGCAGCTCTTGACAATATTCCCCTACATGGTGTTGACTGTAAACCAGATAGATAATAAGCAACTTTACCCACAGCCCATTGGTACGGTGCGCTTCTGCATCCTTGTATTACTGAATCAACAAATCATAATTTATGTGTGTTGGGATGTAAAATCAGTGCAATTTTGAATTAACTTGAAAACACTTGTTACATCTTATGCATAGCAGTAAGAACAGTAAAACAGCTGTTGGACCATCTTTATATCCCACAAGGTAACATATTTAGTAGTAAAATTAGAATACAAGTTTATGAGACGACAGAACTGGATTTTAGCTAACTGGATCTGGCATCCCATTACACTTCTCTATACAGCCTCAGCTTGAATTATGTTATATTTTTATACTAAAAAAAGTGTTGTGCTTTCATAGTTTTTATATTTATTTGGCATATTTGTTATTATATAGGGCTGCCCGGTGGCGCATTTGGTTAGCACAGTGGCCTCAAAGCAAGAAGTTTGCTGGTTTGAGCCTTGGTTTGAGCAGCAGCTCTACTCTGAGTCCCTCCCAGATGGCCGAGCTTCTCACCCTATCTCTAAGGAAAACGCCGGCCACCTTGCGGAGAAAACTCATTTTGGCCGCTTGTACCCGGGATCTTGTTCTTTCGGTCACAACCCACAGCTCATGACCATAGGTGAGGATGGGGACATGGAGCGACCGGTAAATCAAGAGCTTTGTCTTTTGGCTCAGCTCCTTCTTCACCACAACAGATCAATGCAGCGTCCACATTACTGCAGAAGCTGCACCAATCCGCCTTTCGATCTCACGCTCCATTCCCCCAGAAAAAGTATTTCTGATTCTGATTCTGAATGCCTTCTCCAAGTCCACAAAGCACATGTAGACTGGTTGGGCAAACTCCCATGCTCCTTCCATTACCCTGAAGAGGGTATAGAGCTGGTCCACTGTTCCACGACCAGGACGAAAACCACATTGCTCCTCCTCAATCTGAGG
>JBAMIG010000008.1:7333249-7358583 GCA_037177335.1 Kiunga ballochi
CTTGATACAGCACATGGGCGTTCAGGGCTGCCATGTCCACCATGTTATAGAAGACAGCGACCGGCCATCTTCTTGTTGGAAAGTTTTAACTTCCTTTTGTATCTACTTCCAAGTAGAAAACCTTTAATCAACCTTTCTCTTCAGCGGTTAGTGTTCTAGTATCAGTCCTTCCTTTGATGTCACTTGACAGTGTCACTGTTGTGTATCTTCAAATGTGCATGTTGTACTACTGTGGAAACCATTGTAACTGTGTCAGCATTGACTGCAGTTTTCTTATCAGCAATGGCTGATGAAAGCAGCCCTACATCAGAGCAGAAGCTTTGAGGCTGAGCTGAAATAATTATTATCTTTATTTGATTGATTAACTCCAAATCAAACCTTAGATGTGTGGATGTGCGTGTATGTTGGAAGTAGGCATAAACAACACTTTAAGAATCTTTTAAATGTTCAGTTTTTAACAGGAGGAGAGAGGGTGACTCAATATGCATCCTTGGCAGCACTCTTATCATTCCAGTTGCACATAATTGACATCACTCATTCAGCTCCTATATTATAATGTCTCTGTGTCCCTCACTCACCCAGAAATACTGCTATTCTGGTCCACATTTAAGTCACATCCTGTCTGGATTACTGTGATTCTCTTTTTCTTTTCTTTTTTTTTTGTTTCTTCAACAAGTTCATAAACTGCAGCTGGTGCCTGTATTATTTCCAGAACTGCTTTTTTTTGGTCATATTACATCTGTCCTGCAGCGACTCAACTGGTTTCCAATCAAATTCCGAATCATCTATAAAATTCTACTTTTCACCTTTAAGGCTATCAACAACCTGCATCACTCTCCCAGCTGCTTTCTTATTCCACCTGGGTCTACAGCTCGCAGCTGCTAGGCCCACTATCTTTGGGCTTGTATACCAGCACACATAAAACATTCTGATTCTCTCAACATCTTCAAATCCAATCAAAAGATTTTATGGAGAAGCACATTCTCCCGTTGTTCTAGGACTAAAATGATCTGCCTGTTGCATCTGTTTGCTGTAGTACTTGTTCCTACACCACTATCACCACCATTACTGTTTTCCAAGGATGCAAACCTTATTATAATCTTATTCCTTCTTAAATCAACAATTATATTTTGTCTTCAAGATGAGGTGGTGCTAGTTCACATATTCACCAACCACCTCTTCTTGTCCATTACACTGCACTGCTGCAGTTATAAGGGTATTTATGCAGAAGACAAGACTAAACTGGAATTCTTTGGTGTATACTGTGAAGCAAAGAGATGCGTGATCAACAACAGAAGGGGCTGGACTCACATCATTTCTCTTCACAGTATATATCACTGTTTACAGACATTTCCACCATTTCGGCCTCACAAAGCCAGTGATCATTTTCATTCCTTACCACACATCCATGACATTATTCTGCTGCAGCTGAATTTCTACACTTTTCCTTTACTTTGCTTTGTCATTTTTGTTTTGATTTGTTTTAAAAAAAAGTCCCTCTCCATGTCTCGGACAGGTTTCTTTTTTAGCTTTAGCCGATTTGTTGTTGTTAATCCAGGCTATGTAATTAGGAAAGGATATCACTGTTCTTGTAAACATAATACTGTCCACACAAATACATATTTGTGACACTGATGTAATCTGCATGTGGTTCACAGAGGAGATTCCAGTCTGTGGCCTTGAAGCGCCTTCACAGAGCATCTTCAGCTTCTTTAAACCAGGTTTTAATAGTCTATATGATGACTGGCTGCTGTTGAAAGATGGGGCTTGTAGGTGGAAGTAAGAAGAATCATATAATAGCTTGATATTTATAAAGGAGGCAGGACAGAGGAGCTGAATGCCTTTTTAACATTTGCGTTAAAAGTCCAATATCTTATTTTGGTAGAGGAGCTTACAAAGTAAATTTGGTAATGTTGCAGATAGCAAAATGTTGTTAAAAGTCACGAGAAATTGCAGTGAATAAGTTGGGATGCTGTTTTTGTTGCAACAACCAAACTGATGACATAACAATCTATGTCTACTGCAGTGGAAGGTATGATAGAATAATCAGGTAACTCAGGGTACATAATATGGATGAAAAATCCTAACTAAGAGTTCGGTATCCCTTGTGCAAGTCTTCTCCTTTACAGTGACATATCCAGGATGCCATCAACAGCTTTTAGAAAGCAGTGCAATCCCCCCTCCTTTAGCTTTCTGTTGAGTCTATAGTTGTGGGGCACACACACTGTCTTAAAGTAGTGCATAGACACATTTGAGTCTGGGATGTGTTTATGCAACCATGTCTCAATGAAGCCCATAATTTTGCATTATCTACATTCTCTATGGAACATTATTTCATCCCTTTTTATAGGACTAATTTGGGAAATAATGGGTTGATAAATTAAAGGGATCCCCCATCCTGCTGGTGTCTCTCTTAGTTTCACACAGATCATAATCCTTCATACATGTTTAGCTTCCCGTTTGACCATCATGTTTTCAGAATTTGCAAGGAACACGACTTTCATCCTTACAGTCACAAAGTATGCTTTACACTTTGGGGCTACAATCTTCACAGCATATTGTGTAACTTTCCCATATGATTAGATAAGTCTGTGCTGCAGTGCACACAGCAACAAAGCTATGAATAGAACTTTGCAGAGACTGCACAGCCTACTTTACTGTTTCTGTGGGTATCCCAAAAATCTAAACCCATGAGATTTTGGGCATCTTTTCTTTCTCCCTGTAATATGTACAGTATACCTGATATTTTATTGTTCTCTGAGATGTCTTTAAAGGTTTTCAGCATCTGTAAAGCTCAACAAACTGATATCAGATTATTATTTCAATTTACTTTCAGACCAAATTAAATTGCATGGGACTTGTTGCAAAATTAAAATAATTTTACTTTAATTGGGTATTTTTCTCTATTACTTTTTTTCTTTCCAGTGGACTTTGTCCTCTTAAATCCATGAGATATTTATGCTAAAAAATTACCATGACTTCAGATGACCTTTTGTCCTGTTCATTCTCACTAAGACAACCCTCTTGCTAAAGACCTAACATATTCATTCTGTATTAATATGACCAAAAATAATTATAATCTCTGCAGTCGGGGTTAAAATTTACATTCATTCATGATTGAGGCTTCACTATTAAATTGTTGAGTAGACACTCCATTGAAAATCAGTACATTTGCTGAGACAAAATGACAAACTTAATCTTAAATACGAAATACACTAGCATTCATTTGTATAGCAGAAAACTAGTCTCTCCTCAACCTATATATAAGTGCATGCAAGCACATACAGTATATGAATTTGAAGACTCTACTTCTAGTCAGAAATGACACCATTGCCATAAAGCTCCTGGGTGGTCCTCCCAAAAGGACTCCAAGAAAACCACTAGCAGATCTCCAACACACAACACCATAAGCAGGCCTTCAGAACGTTGCTGGAATTCCATCAATAGTGGGAGCAGGGCATGGGGACAGATGCTGTGTGGCACTTCTGAGTTCCTGCAGGGTAAGAGGTCTGTCAAGTGCCCCCCTCTGCACAGACCTAAGTCTGGGCAGTCACTGAAACAAAATTCTCAGCACACCAGCTGTCACTGTAAAATGCAGCATATAAATCATTTGCCAAATTTGTCATTGGTGCACATCACAGCTTTACACGTTTCACATTTTATTGATTCAACAAAAGTGAGAAATATGGAGAAGAATAGAAAGCCAGATACGACTCCCATCTTTCGAAAAAGCGATTGTGGCTCTGAAGGCATTTTGCCCTTTTTAACTGAAAGACCTGTTGGATATAACTCCCTCAACGCAAAGCGAGCCTTATCAATCCCGAGCCATGCTGCCTTACACTTCTCATACAGGCATGAGGAAGCAGAATCTTTTATGAAAGAGCACAAATCTATCTCACAGGAGCATAAAATGACTAAGCTGAGGTAAATGGGCATGCCATTCTGTGTGACAAGTCTGCAGAAAATCCAAGTGACAGTCAGATGGAAACGTCTCAAGTTAGATTGAAAGAGTAGCAGAAAGAAAAAAAACACGATGATAGACTGAAACTGCATCATGTCTGCCAGGAACTGTACTCTTGTGTGTGTTAAAGCTAAGCTAGTGCACAAGCCAGAAGCCCTGAGAATAAAGACAGTCCAGGGTTACCAACACCATCTCCTGTGCAGTCAAGAGTGCATTCCAGTGTAGTGCACCTTGCACTCTGCGAAGCGCAGGCTTAAAATGAACACTCACACACACACACACACACACACACACACACAGTTACAGGCATGCACAGATAACACAACGGTGCTGATCATGGGGAGGCGTTGGAGCTTCAAATTGCCCGAAATGAAAAATGTGTTTTCTGCAGGAGATTGAGAGATAGAAAGAGAGGGAACTGTGGGGCTACTATTTCTGGGTCTTCTTGTGTGATCTAAATCTGGGGGTGGATGGAAGCAAAGCCTCATGGGTAATGACCCTAAAAGCTCCCATCAAAAGGAGTCACCCACAGGTTTTTCTTGAAATTTATGATGGTGACTGGAATCACGGTGTGATAAGGAGCGATAATGCTCAAGATAAAAAGCAAGTGATGACATTTTTTTCCCATCACTGTTTTCAGGCAGGGTGGAAAGCCTTTGGAGGGGTTCACACTATCAGTTCACAACTACACAATTTTTAGCCTTTTAAATGTTTAGTTGTAGTTTTTACATGTGGTTTACCCGGCTCTGCTCAGGGTGTTTCAGTCCCATGCATGCTAGGTCATTTAATGCTTTGGCATAGTGTAAGTGGTGGCATTCAAAAATCTACAACCTTGAACAGTTTATATTGGGTATTGAAAAGGGTTTGATACTTCCTCCGACAAAGAGAATATATAGAGTAAGACAGATAAAGACTTTAATTAATCATCTAGAAAAAAGTGACAGAATAAATTCCCTTACTCAGTCTGAGGGTTGACACCTGGCGTATAATTAAGTTTGTGACTCTATCTGTAAGGAGAATTGATGATTCATTAAGAGATTAAATAATTATCCTAATACTCCGTTTTATAGATCAACATTCAATCAATCAATCTGATACTGATAATAGATTCATTAGAATTCAACTTTAGATAGTTAACTAATCCATCTAGAATATGAAGGAAGGTAGGGTTCAGGAGAGGTAATCAGTGTTTGCCTTCCTCCTCTGTAAGGCCTATTACTTTCAACATGTTTTTCTATATTCAGAATGTCTGAAGCTTAACTTTACTGGCCACTGTGATAATCACACCATGCCAAACTCTCTACATTTTGCTATACTATAAACAGCTTTATGTTGAGAACAAAAGATTGTGGGAGGTGGTGATAACGGTGTGTATCAGCCAGCCATTATTCTACACTTATCTCCTTGTTTGTAGGTTTTTCTTACCATATTACAACTTTGAAATGTCACTCAGTGAGAGCTGGTAAATTTCCAGTTGCAGTTATCTATGTTACTTGTACCACTCAAGATATCTTTATATGTTCCACTTTGATATAAAATCAGTATTGTGTATTATGCAGACTGCTGAGGAATCCAACGTTAAGCCCTGTCTAACTAGTCGGGTTTTTTTATTTCCACTGTTGACTGTCATTCAAAATGGACCTTTCAACCACTTGTAAACTATTGCTGGAAGAAAAAGTTACACTATTTTATTCATTGTTTATACCCTGACTCTATTATGTGCAGGGAAAGTGTCCAAATATTGATATTCAATAAAATCATTAACAACTCTTGTTTCATGTTAAGTTTATTAACTATGATCACTGAAGTAACTGGCGGTATAAGGTTTTATTTCACCAGTCTTTTAAATGAGTTTATGACTAATTTGTAATGTAATATATGGTTAAGATTTAGACTTATTTTGATAGCTTATTTTAGCCAATATGTTTGCCATATCTCTTATTCATCAGTGCTATTAGTGGATTTAATTGAATTTTGGGACCTTCCTGGTTTTAAATGCCATGCAATGCCAAATAGGAGCTTATGTACCTGGTGGGCGCATGTTGCAGCACATTAGAATATCCGTTTTAATTCATTTAAGATGAGCATATGCAAGTATTGTGGGAACATGAAAAGAATCTGGCTGAATATTAATGTGGTGCTGCAACAACAATGTGTGTCAAAGGTGAAAAACAGCAAGGTAAGAGGAGGATGAGTCACTGACAAGTGACTGCCAAGCTGAGTAATTTGTCCTCTTTTACACTTGAAACTTTTATTATGCTGTGTATTCAAATTAGTCAAGTAGTTTTGGCCATGCAGATTTCCTTTATAAGGATTGTGTAGCCAAGTGGTGCTTGAATGTTTTTTCAAACTTTTCAAAGTAGTGTTAATAATTACTTTCTTTATGCCTCTGAATATTTCGCTCCAACCTAAAATGGTTTACTGCAGCATCATATGCATATATACTCATGCATATGTGCAAATGAATGTTAAAGTCATGCACATTTCTTCACTGATTTTGAAATGATCTGCATCCTCCATTAAAAAGTCAACCTCAACAGTCGCCTTACTCATATCCTGATGCCTTTCTAAACTTATGGTTGTCATAGCTGTTTCTATACATTTTCAACAGTTAGAAACAAGTTTTTATATTTTAGTTTTTATTGAGACTTTTTTTTACTATGTAAAATTTGTTTTTTATACCTAAACTATTTAAAAATGTACTATTTCATGTGCTGTTATATAATTTTTCACATTCATTGTGTGTATTATGTAACTTTATTTTAATCAATAAATGTACTTGTAAGCTGATGAACAGATTATAAATGTGATTATAATTATAGATAATTGGTCTATTGCAACTTTGTCAATATAAAAGGCCTGCAAACATAATCTATGATTAACCAAATACATAAAAATTAACAATGTCTTATTAGGCCTCATCTGAAATAAAAAAGAATATCACAATCTGTCGGCAATGAAGCTTGAAACGACAAAAAAAAATTACTTTTAACATCAGTTTGTATACTTCTATATTGCTCAAACTGTTTTCCAATGTGACAGAGTGGCTGTCTCTACCACAGCAGGAAACACATGGGGAGATATAGAAAAATACATGAACAAAGAAAAGAGCAGAGAGAGAGAGGAAGTGAGGATGTAAGAAAATGACTGGTGATGGAAGAGTGTTATTTAGCCATCTCCTAAATTGAAGTAACTCCTGCCAGTTCTGGAGCTGGCGCGCACACAGACACACACTTATACAGAAACGCTAAATAAGACGAGAAAAAGAGAGGACCTCAAGGCACCTGCCAAATCATGGAAGAGCAAAAATGTGACTAATTACATCTCTCTACGAGCCACTGAGAGTGTAAATACCAAAGAAGACACATGCATATTCATAACGGGGCACAGCAGGATTGACTTGGCGGCTGAAAATCCTCCAGAATGAGCTTGTGAAACAGAGGCTGCTTTGGATGGTTATTTGTCAGACAGATACAGACTGACAGATAATTTCAGAAAAGCAAGAAATGTCTTGTGAAGGCTTCCGTCATTGTAAATGATAATAACACACAGACATCAGCTTTTGATCTGACTCAACATTGTGAAGTCAGAACATCAGCATAATTAGCACTTTATTATGTTAGAAAGGTTTTGATGATGAACGCAGGTAAACTGAAACTTGCATGTTATTCTGCTGTTCAATGACCCGAAGACAGAAGTGGTTTCCACAGCTTGAGCATCCATTAGATCGCTTCAGCTGAGTCCACAATTAGTTTAAATATATATGTTGCATCCTAAAATCCCTCTTTTTGTTGTAGCTTTTGCCATATATATATTTTTTTTTAAATGTCAGAATTTTTCTTTTTTAGTGACATTCATTATACTATTCAATGAAAGTATGAATGAGACCAAAAAATTCCAATATTTCCTTCACACCTATGGCAGGTTGCCAATCCATCATTGCTCCAACCCATAGTAAATTGAAATAAACAACCACTCAAGCACACATTCACAAGAATTCAAATTACACCAATTAAACTGCGTTGAACTTACACAAGCACAGAGGGGACAGTCCACATCCACATAGAAAGACATCAACGAAGAGTCACTCTGGGAATATTGCTATCCGTCAAACCACTATGTGCCTGAGGTGCATTGTGGAAAAAAATAAATAATTAAATATATATATATATACAAAGCATTTCACCATTCGACCTGGAACTAATCTGCCACCAGCTAATATGTTTGTCAATTGTTTTGTTCCATGACATTATAGGTCAACCAGAAAAAGCCCATTACCGAGAAACTTTAAGGGACAAATTGCCACCATCTGTTGCACAGTCAGACATCACAATCAATACATCATTTACCCGTCCATGCTTGCATACTGGGAAAAGGACAATAGTCCAGCTAAATAGCCAAGTCGAGCTACTATCATTCCCTTGCATAATGACCCTTGTATGAGCATATAAACATAATGTTAAGTTTGCACTTTCCCTTGTGTTATGATTACTCCCTAATGTTAAAGAAAAACGGGTTTTTCTTGTTTTATTCTAAATGTGACTTTACATTTCTATGCCAAATTCGTGCAAATATTAATGATTTTCAATAAATTTAAAAGAAAATGCCTTCACGTCGTAAACACTCACATTCATTGCATGTTGTGTTTTTTCATGTTATTGGAACAGAAATGTGACAATCAGTCACAAATGCATATGAAGACACACAACACATAGTGATGGAGGTGTTGCCACAATAAGTTTTGTAGTTACTGTCAGAATATCAAAATAATATGTCAACATGCCACACATGTTATATGTTGTAAATTAATCAGTATAAAATGTGTTCCTGTTTATTAAAAAAAGATTATTAATTGATTATTTTAATGATTTGGCAAATGTACTCACCTAGAAGCCAGCTATCTCCAAACTCACCATCCCTCAATCCTGAGCAAAGAACACTATTTCTAAAAATAAAGGAATCGTGTACTTATCCGGGATATTTTGCCACAATGTTGGTTATGATGCCAAAGGCTTCACAAACGCACTGCATGTTCAATGAATGGGTATGTTTTCGGTTTCTGCATCTATGCTCAGAGTTCGCAGGAGGCACAAGCTGCACATGGGTGCAGTCAATTGCTCCTAAAGCACCGGGGAATCCAGCTACCCCCAAAAAACCTAGTTTAGTCTCATTTAAGGAACCCGGAGTGCGTGGAAACCTAATAAACCTCGCCATCCGGCGTGACACAGCATTTAGGAATTCAGTCAGCACATCACGAGGAGAAAATATGCGTCTCTATGTCTTCTTTAATGATTCCTATGTCTTAGTCTTGCAACAATCTCTGCAGCCATGTGTGCGCAATTACGCATACAAACTCTTTGCACGTCCTTTTGAAACGTGTTAAATATAGACGCAGTTTCTATCCGCAAAATTACTTTCAGGTTTGATAAATTGCTTTGCGTGTGCTAAAATCATATATTTACATGTTCTCCTCTCCTTCCACCCCACACCCCAATTTACATATTCATTGAGGCAAACGTGCAAACTGGAGATGAATGCGAAATTTTGCGCCTTTGAAAGATGCAAACCCTTTTGCTCACTGTTAGTACATCAGTTTGTACTTTTTTTGCGTGAGTGATGGGTTTGCATGCATTTTAGTACACGCACACATTAAGTAGATTTGGCCCTTAATGTAAGGATCACAAGCTCCTTTGAGGGTTCCTCAGAATAAATGCAGCCATGCATTGTAAAACATGTGAAAACTAACATCTCCAGGTGTCCAATAGACTGGATGTCAGATCCTGAGTGATCTTCTTTGATGGACTCTTCATCCCATCTAATCAATATAATTTGTTAGGAAAATCCTCAGGAATCCCGGCTGACCTCCCAGCAGCAATGATAACAGATAAAAAAACAGACAATGTTTGAGTTTCTCACAAAAATGTATAAATCAATATGTAGCCAAGTAAGTAAATGTTTCTGGATTTCTTTGCAAGTAAGCAGAGACTTGCATGTGCATGGTCGCGCACACACACACACACACACACACACACACACACACACACACACACGACTAAATAATCAATTTCTATACAACAGACCACAGTATAAATATTGTAAAAGCCTCACTTTCCACACAACTACAATAAAGAACTATTTAACTAATTATTTAACTAGATATTAAACTAGTTCCAACTTATTAGAGTATCCATCCATCCTTTTTTTGGACCCCAAAATAGAAAACTGGGGCAGTGATGCTAAAACTTACACCTCTTACAATTATTGGATTTTTTTCTAAACGCATACGGCTTTAAGTCACAAGCACATTTTGTAAGGAACACCTGGAATATAAAGATTTTTTTTTTTTTTCGGCGGGGGGGGGGAGTGTAATAGAGATGCCATTTTTAGAAGTAACTATGCTTGAAACATTCTTAGCATGTCTACTTTTATCCATGGGAAAGGATCTGAATCCAGCTTGAATGAAAGACATTCTTATAAAAAAGAAAAACAAATGTCTCCCTAGGTCTGCAAGATGTCCTGCCAGAGTTTCTGCGTGGGCGTTTTGTGGAGGCAGCCCTCAGCTATGTGGCCTGCAACTCGGAGGGGGAACTGCTTTGCCGTAACAACGACTGCTGGTGCCGCTGCTCAACCAGATTCCCAGAGTGCAACTGCCCCTTTGCTGACATCAAGGTCATGGAAGAGAATTTGGAGAAGAGCAAAGCAGCCTGGAGCAACTTAAATCAAGAGTTCATGGAGTCAGGTATGAGCTGATGTTGTTTATTGCCAATCTGCTGAGCTGTCATTCAGCTATAAATAAGTTGTATTAAACTGCGATGTGGCAGAATGGAGATCCAAGGAAAAGTCAACAACTAAGCATGCTTTATGTTAATGGTGTTGTCAACTTTTAAATGGTTTTTTGCTTAGAAATACAAGGACTAAATGGTATCTTTATGTTAGTTTGATCGTGGCTTATAAAAATATGTTATTTATATTCGATTTTATTTTGTTATTCCAAAACTGCACTCTGTTTAGACAATCTGCACGGAAATGAATAGTCACACTGCAGCTGCCACAGACATCCTGGAAATTAATTGTTGAATTATTTAAAAGATGAGACTAAAATTAAAGATAAGTAATAAATAACCTACCTGAACTGATCACACTCTGCTTTCTTTATTCTGGATGTCCTTTCTGGAGAATTGTGGAATGGTAAAAAAAAAAAACTTTAATGTTTCCAGTTTAAAACCGTCTATTTTAATCATTATAATAATTAAAAATGTTTTTTTTAAAGGTTCTAAACTTAACCCTTTGACGCCTGAAATTATATGCAATTGTGTCTGTATCGAAAAGGCATCAACTGACAACGGGGGGGAACACGTGCACTATCCAGCTGTATTACTAATTGAAGCGGTTTGATGCAAATTCGCGACAATAGGCATTAAGGGGTTAATTACTGTAAAAATTTAACCTCATATGTCACTTGGCTCTGTTGATAAAAAACATTTGCAAGTAATCTGCAAAACATGGCAGAAGATGTTTTGACTGTGTTACAAAAAAGTAAATAAGAGAGACAAGCTGTGGCCTGCTGAGTTTGAGCTGCAGAAGTTGTTTTAGTTGCAGCCGCTGGGAAAATGATTTGTTGCTCTGAACACTACTTTTACAATTATTACAGCATGTACCTGTGAAGTGTTGTGAATATATTAATATTCAGTTTTGTAATTCTTGAAATTGCTGTCAATTAAAAGAGGAAGAGTTTCATAGGCTTGTGTGCGTGAACATGACAGCAGCAGAGGTTACAAAAAAGTTTAGCCCAACAACACAACAAATAACACAGAATGATACACCAGAAGGGATTAGTGATTCTGATACAATGCTGTCTCTCAGATTATTTCTAAACTGTTTTTACACTGAGTGCACTTTCTGGTCTTAAATACACAACTTCCAGGAAAAGTAAAGTTGTGTAGTACCTGTGTGCAGAATCTCCTAATCATTAACACAAAGTGTTATGCAAATTTAAATCCAGCTTTGTTGTCTGCCAATCTAATGAAGTAAACAGATAATTATTTTAAATGTGTTTTCAACATATTATAGTGTATTAATCTTATTTTTGTATTTGTTGTCTGATCAGATAAACATATAATTTTGTTAGGCTGAGTTGGAAATGGACACGTGATTTTGGGGGCTAGTCTTTCAGCATTGGGTCCATGTGGTGCACAGATGCACAGCACACATATGTATCCACATACATCCTTTTCACAGCAGCTTAATGTGTATACTCTAACTAAATAAAAGGTTAACAGATGCCCAGATATACAGGAATCTGGGAGCACACTTGCATTTAGCCACTGCAATGAAGCTCTTTTTATTTCTGTAATCTCCCCTCTGGGTATTTTACAAGCCTTTGCTGCTTTTTGAAATAATGCTATTATCTGAGGACAATGTACAGTTTTTCCCGGGTGTCTGAAATGCTATGAAGCTGTCCATACTCATATGTTCCTTCCATTTGGTTTTTACAACTGAAGAAGCTTATATTCCTTATATAGTCGCCTTTTTTTTTTAGTAGCCTATTGTCAAATTAAACCCTTTTTCCTCTGATCCTTGATATTAATCCTTTTTCTCCAATTAGAGAATATCTTTCCCCACCTCCTGTCATGAATATGTTAGGCTGAAGAATTTGACATCAGTTAAAGTCTTGCCCTTGCTGCTGATCGACTGTTCACACAAACATGTTTCTCTTTCCAGCTACAATGCTGCAGCAAACGCTCAAGTCAGTAGAGTGAATGGATTCAGAGGTCTGTCAACAAACAAGACAAGGAAGGGTTTATTGACATTCATTGATTTTTGCAATCTGGCTGATTATGTGACAGCTTGTATTACTTACCTTAACTGTAGTTACTTTAATCCAACCTGGTAAAGATTTATGTAAGGCGCAGGAAACAAGGCAGATGGACTTGAGCATGAGCTGGTGCAGATTGGGATCAGTTTGTTAGAACTGTGCGTGACAGCAGTAGCTTTGATGGAAGCGGAGCTTAAAAAACACTTGTTTTCTTTGACACAAAAAAAAGGGAGTTATAAAAGTCAAAGCTTTTCTGTCAATTTATGGCATATAAAGTCATAGTTGTGTGAAAATAAGATTTCTCTGAATGTACATCATTCATAAAACTAAAAGGGAATTTAATGTTGTCACAACTCGTTAATTCTCTCAAACACAACATCTGCATTCATATTTAACTGAAACCAGCCTCATCTTATCGGCAGCTGCTGCATACTTAATTTGGAAAGGTAGGACAAAGTATGTCACTGAAATGAAAGTTTAGTCTCAGCATGCTGAGAGCCGTGGTGGCAGAGACCCCATCAGGTGTACAATCTCACTCTTGCTAAATCGAATTTCAACAAGCTGGTCTGCTTTATCAAAACTATTTATCACCGACAGAAAGACACAGGTGTGTGATGTAATGGTTGCAGCGGTGCAGAACGGGTCAAGCATCACTAAATTGGCTGAGGACCTTTCTTCCCCCCTTTTGCTGCAGCTCAACACATCACCAATTCACCTCTTAATGACTTGGAAGGTGTAGGCTGAATTTAATTGGAGACAGGTTTCTGGCAGCTTTTCCAACACTTTATAAGCTTTTTTTTTCTTTTTTTTTTCCAGCAGAGTTCAAGTAATGATGTATACGCTGCCATTAGTGTGAAAATTGTCTAGCGAGTGACATTATGGAGGTAAACAGCATTTTTGTGCATTTATTTAGCCTCATTTTGACAGGACTTGATTTTGCAAAGTTGCTTTTTGCTAGACATTACAGCTTTAAAAAGATGCTCTGACAGTGTCAGAATAAAAGGGGAAAGAACACCATTAATTGCAAGGTTTTTTTTTTAAATGCGCTGACGTTATGCTTTTTATCCGAGGCCTAGCTTTTTGCTGTTTATCAAGAAATAATTAAGCCTTCAGTACTTTCAGAAGTTTGTGTTTGAGTAATGAGCTAAAAATGCCAAGGAAACACACACAAGGACAGCACAGGCACACTACACTGCTACAAGCATGCTTGTTTTGCAGGGATCATCAGTTTCATCTAATTTTAGGGAATACACACAATCCATTGACATATTCACACACACACATACACAAGTGCCTCACATGAAACAAATCTGAATTCAATATAAATGCAAAAAGATGAGAGAAGCTAATCTATATGGGAATATTCAACTCTGAGAGCTCTAAATTAGCGTTTATTTGTTTGTTTGTTTTTTCTATTTCTCTGTTTCCATCTTAACACTATTTCTGCATATTTTCACTCAAACACACACACACACATATGCCAGACACAGAGTGACGTTTAGCTTCTGGGGGCGCAGAGGAAGTTGTGTTGAATTTAGTCAGCTGGGATAGGCTGATAAATTTATTGTGGCGAGAGGAAAACAACTGGAGGGTTGTATGATAGATTCTTCATCTCTGTGTCAGAGGACATAAAGAAGGACGAGGAAGAAAACTAAATCAATGTGTTTGTGAGAGAAAAGAGGAATGCCCTAAAACCACCGTCACTTGTCATTCCAAAAGCAAAACTCCAAAGCTCTCGCTAACAACGCGTGCACATTCACACACATGCAAATCACAAGAGCTCATTGGTCTGAAGTTCTTTTGTTGCTGTTCTTATGTGTGGTTTTGGAAACAAAATGCGTTTATCTTTAAACAACATCTAAAACAACACACCTTTTAGTCTTTGTGAAACAGAATTGCTAATCTATATGTCCAGTTTTAGCGTAACATTTTGTGATACCGTCCTCTGCATGGCCATGGTGGCTCTTTATATGGCCTCTCAGGTCGCTCACACTCCTGTCAATTTGTTTGAAAGACTTTAGTTAGTGTTAGGATGTTCTATGGTACACTATGAAAGTTATACTTTCTAATATTGTTTTCTTTATAAGGGGTTTTTTATGTTTTTTGTTTTTTTTGCATAATCAGATAATAATGATCTGTTAATAACAGCATATGCCTGATGGCCTCACATTGACTCCTAGGGAAGCTAATGGGAAGTGGAAGAATAGGAACGGCTACATCTGCCTCTGGGAATCCTCCATGATGAGGTGTTTTGTGAAGATCCCACTGGGAGGATAGTTTGGGAAAGACCCTGGACTTGCAAGAGTACCTTCGATTCTAGGTTTTACATGAATGCCTTGTGACCTCCTTAGATAATTTGTAAGGAGCTTTAAAAAGAAGGGAAAGAAAAAGTGAAAATAAATAAATGACTGTTACACTAAAGAAAAAAAAAACAAAGATTATTGATTAACTTCTAAATGAATTTAGAAGTTTAGCAGTTCAGGGTGAGCTTTTATTCCACCAGACCTCATTATGACTTCAGACAATAATTAACTAACTGATATCCTAATAGAATACATTAGTATATAATTAGTGTCTTCCATTCAACATGTAGCCCAATAATTCAGGATCTTTGGGACATTACTTTAGCTCACATGAAGAAAGAGGCTTGTCTGGCATGTGGAGTTTGAGGAGAGAGTGTAACTAACAAATGAGGTCTCTCGTCCGTGTAACATAAGATGGAGCATCTTGGTTATTAGCATTCAATTTCCTGCTCCAAGGGTGGGCAGGAGGTGATGTTAACAGCATACTGAGAGAAGACAGCAAGAGGAAAAGAGGGATTTTTATCTTCTTCTCCAGTCAGTGTATTTTGGTCAAAGAGGGGTAGGCTTTCACTTTTTGTGGCGGTTAAGGAAAAATAACAAAAAAACTTTTGACTTTTATTCTGTAGAGTTTTAAATGTCAATTTCCTTTTTTTCTGTCAATAACTCAAGTTAGCAAAAGGTACAGAAATGTAACACCTTTTTTTACAGACTTAAGGTAAGAATACTTTTCTCACATCACTTGTAAATCATGACATGCATGGATGGATAAGATAATATATACCTTCCTTTCTTTCTTTCTTTCTTTTTCTTATTACTTTTTAACCTCTTCATTACCACCAGATGGTGACAAAGTGACCATTATTTATTTCTGGATTCCCAGCAACCTGTTTGTAATGAAGAGGTTAAATTACTATGGGCTGTCTGGTATCATTCATGTTTTTACTTTTCCACTCTTTTCCATGCCAAAACTAGAAAGCTCATTTTTTCTTGTCTGGTGATGTTTTCATGTAAACAGCTTCAGAGAGCTGTTAACGCTGTTGTCGACTCATGTCCCATCTTTGTTTTCTTGCATAAAGAGATTCTCATGAGAAGACTAGTAATAAAATAGTTCACACTGACAGCGAGTGGACAAATTAAGTCAAGCATTTAAATGTTATCATTGTGAGAAGCCGCTGCTTCACATTCTCAGTGCCAAAGATAATTAGACATGCTTGATACATCAACATCCAGTGTTGACGTTAAGACAGGAAACATTTAAATATTATCTGTTAGACCAGTTAGTTGGACACTGCATCAAAGTATCCCACTATAACAAGCCAAAGACAAGTTTTATGTGATACATCAAACCCAGCCTTTCACTGTGACAGGATGCAAGTGCTCCTCAGAGTATAGTCTTCCATCATGAAGCCTTCTCTGCCTAATGTTCATATACTTTGCATATGCAGAGAAACAATGAAAGCGCTTCTACAGGGGACAAATTTCACTTCTGGCATCAGAACAGAAGCCGCCACTGAGGATAGTTACTCCAATAATTGCACTGCATCGTTAAACAGCAGCAGAGAAAGTAGATGAAGGCATTTTGAAATAGCAGATGTTATTCTAAAATATCTTCATCATCATGCGGCTCCCTGTGGTGTTGCAAAAGGGATATTCCTCTAGCTTCATAGTTTCATGGCATTATTATGATATTGATAATATTAAATTTATACACATCAGTTTACTGTTTTTGTCTTTGCTTTTTATTTTTTCTCATATTTCGTTGCTTTCTTGGTGAAAAGGGATGGGAGGGTGGATCCCCACCTGCACAAATAAAATCTAACTGGTTTAAATGAGGTCGGTTTTTATACTATTTATTTTTTTTATTTAAACCTAATACATTGCATGCTGCTAAAAAAAGACACATTAGGAAAGCATTTTAAGGAGACCTATTCAAAGCAAATATTGTTTCTTTTAGGATTAAACTCATTTTAAACAGAAAGAACACACACACACGGATCGGTGTCAGAAAGATGTTTCACTATCATATTCTTATAACAGCTGGCAGGAACATAAGACAGTTGATGTTCATTATCTCTTCAAATAGTTTTCACCTTCTGCATCATATTTCTTCTCTTGTCATTTTACAGTGGATTACAGATTCTCTAATTATCAGTTTTCTTCTGTCATGTAAATGAAAACTCATCTCTGCAGGTAGCAGGAAACTGTTTGATGATTGCTTAGACAAATGACAAATGGTCCTAGCGTGAATTTTATTCAACCTTATCGGGACTTTAACGCCTTGAATGTCTGCCCAGCTTTTCTTTTATTGGCACCATAAAGCTTATTGATCAAACACCTGCATTCCTGGATTTCCCAAAGAAAAGAAACACAAAGAGAAACCTTTTATTTTCCTTAGGCATACATTTAGCTGAAGAGGTGACAACACAAACTTGCCTTTCTGTGTAATTTCTCTAATTACTTCACAGAGAAAATATTTTTGGTACAGCCAATATTTATTCTTTTTATTTTTTCCAATGTCTTCTTTTTATATTTCAGTCTTTTATACAGAGAGAAATGCAGGTATCTTGTGACATGCATTTTAGTCGGCAGTTTGAAATACTGTGCAATTTTTTTTACTGAAAAGAAATATATCAGCTTACAGTCAATAAAGTCCACCAAGAATGATCGGTAAAGATGATGAAATTGAGAGTTTTCAGATCACGACCCTTTCAAAGGCTCTCCTTTATATATACATGTTCAGCTTTGGCTCATTTCAACTTTCTTTGAACAAGTTACTTTTTACTTATGTTCAAGTAAACAAGCAAATCAAGATGGCCAATACAAAACAAATACAATGAATCACTTTTATCTTTCATACCTGGTTTCTTCTGGGATTATACCTCAGATGAAATGGAGATAACTATCCTGCATGAATGTGGCTACATAGTGTAAAGCGCTTTGAGTGGTCGCTAAGACTGGAAAAGCGCTATATAAGTATGAGTCCATTTACCATTTACCATTTAATTAAGATTAAAACAATGAAAATACTTAAAATCACTCAGTTAAAAATATGTCATTGTTAATCAGTCACTTCCTATTTCAGGTGATACAATATTTTTTTTTTTTTTTTTTTTATAAAAGCAACACAAAAAATCTGATATACACAGGAAACATTTGCTTTCAGATAGGAAATACAACCTCTGATAAGTGTAACAAACCAAATTGGACAATAATTTATTATATGCATGTTTTTTCTTAAAAAAGACTTTTAAAAAAACCTGCAATTTACCATTTTTGACAATGGATTTCATGAACCCAATCATATTATTAGCTAAAGAATAGCTGAATAGCTGGCCAGGTGACTGTCAGTGTTAGATGAACTGATGAATATGGTTTAAGCCTTCAGTTAAAATCACCTAATTTCTGACAGGATATTGGATTTTAGTTGATTCTGAGCTCACTTGTACGCCCATTTCTATTCAGATTACCAGAGCCAATTTTCAGACTAAATGTCTAAAATGAATGCATGGAAAGATTGAATTTAAATCTAATATTTTCTGCATTTTGATTCAAGCAGATAACCACAATAATGTACCATTCAAATTATTCCACACTTTCTAATCTTAACACCTTTGGGCCCTAGGGGCTGCAGCTATAACATAAGTGGTAAAAGAAAGTGTGGTAAAAGCTGAGTGGACACCTGGGGAGGCAATATATATTATAATTGCTGCTTTCAGTAAAATCCCAATGCAATTATTCTCCAAAAGTTTGCCATATGCATGCTGCAAAAATTTAAACTGGGGAGAAGCTATCCCTACATATGGCTAAACAGATTTAACATTTAATACATAATAATAAGAAGTAGGGAATTTATATATCACAGTTGAACAATCTTCTTGTGTGCAGCTTGTTTAAGTTATGCGCTAATTGAGCAACTTTGCGTTTATGTCTGAAAATCCTGAATTGTGTCACATTTACTCCTCTATCAAGGCTGGAGAAGGAGGTCTTAACTTGATTCTATTCATTCAATAATAGCATATTGTAAAAATGGCCTGCTTGGTGGAGTAGTGGTTAGCACTGTGGGCAATTTCAGTTGCATTCAGAGGGCTCAAAATAATATGATATTAAATCAAAATCAAGGTAACTTGTTTGAATAATCAGTGTATTTAGTTAATATCATGCAGTCTTGTCTCTACTTTGATGATGACAGATATTTCTGTGTTTGTAAATCTAATTAATGTAACGCAGCTTTTCTTAGAAAAAATACTTTTTTCTGGATTGAAAAACTGATGTTTTGGCTTGTCAGTGTCAATGAGTGTGTCTCTTTGACTCAACATATACTTACTAGTTTCTCCTTTGTTAATGTGACGACAGTGAATATAGCAAGACCTGTCGCACTTCAACTTGTTTGGTCCACTTTAAGAACAAGGTGGCTTTTGCAAAAGAATGATAGGAGGATTTAACCAGGGTATTGCTATTGCGTTTGTACATGCTGCTTTCCATATACATTAGATAGCAAGAAACTGTTGTGAAATTATCAGTGTTGTCAAATAGGTTGCTTCAACAAAATGTGTGTTAAGCATAGTCAAATAACAAAATTAAACTCTTTCTTTTCTTTTTTGTCAGATGAATAATTTTTTTTAAAAAGTCTGATTTCTTTACATATAGCCAAATGTTTTATATTTTTTTATATATATAACAGGGCACAACTATGCCCACTGCTGTCTGGCACCCTACATAGGACAATATGACACATGTGTGATGCACGACCCCTTCTCCCTATTCTCAACACTTGGGGCTTGCTTCCTGATTTTAATATCTCCTATGATCTAACAGTGATACTTATTGCTGTCTGTGCAGATGACTGCATGATTAGCATAAATCAAAGCAGATCAGCCATTTTTACAATTTTTGTTAAATTTCTATTTAAATAATAAAGATTTTATGTTAAAGGTTTGTATAATGGCCGGTTTCATTATGGCCCCAAAATTATTTTTGATTGACACTGAAAAGTCAACAGTTGCCAAATACCTCTCAAACGAAGAGAACACTCTTGAACCTCTAGGATGTAACAAGTGTGCAATCAGATGTTGTCTTGCTAGAGGTCAAGAGATTTTCTGAGAAGAAAATTTGAAAATTGACTACTAAATATAACCCAACTATCTGCCAGCAAGCCATACTTACTGAAGACTGCAGAGTCAAGGTAAATAAACTGAAACAATAGGCTGAGAATAGTAGTTGAAATATTACAATTGGTGCATGAAATGGAAAAAGGACTTATCAATGTGTTTTTCTTAACTAACTACAGTGACTAGAGGATTAGTTCTTTATCTTAACTATTGCTGAATTAAAGGTTTAAGTGGAACCTGAGAAAGGTAAATAAAGGAAGGAGTGTGAAATGACTGCACTGATAAAATAATCTTCTAGTCAATCCAAGTGCTTTAACACTACAGTTCCCAGGTGTGAGAGGACACTTTCAGGTATAGAAAGCAATGGCCACAACTTTACAATCTAAACTAACCACTGCTACTGCTGTAATGAAACTTTTGTTATAAACCAATGTGACAATCATTTGGAGCCTTCATAAAAATACAAACAGAAAAGTTATAATGATAGAGGATCAAACCTCCATGGGTAGCAACTCATCACATGTCTGCATTACTTCTATGATCCAGACAACCTTTGGGACCTTTCTTTCTTTCTTTGTTTGTTTCTTTCTTTGTGCAGATGTCTGATAAACATAGTGACCTTCCATAAGTCACTTTTCCTGAAATGACTTTAATCGTTTAAAGCATGAAACATTTTATATTGAATTAGAAAAAAGCATAATTCTGTACACAGTGAATTAAACTACAAACAGGTACCTACATATTGTTAATTTTATGGATGCAATGTCAGATGAACCACACAGAACTACCTTTTCAAAGCAAACAAAGGTACATTTATAATAGGATATAAAGTATATTTTGTACTAAGTTTAAAAGGATATTGTGCTGGCCTCTGAACAAAGACTATACTTAGTATTGATGAGGGAATCATCTATAGATATCCTGGTTTTGCATGGGAAATTTGCTTAAATGCTTTGGCAACATTTGACTGTATAAAGCTCAACATGTTATATTTGATACCAAAGGCCAAATCAATTAAGATCTCACTTTGTTTGTACTAATTAGCGTGTGAGATCTAGAATTGAGTGTGTGGCGGAACCGTGGTTAGTACGTGATCGACTAAGATTGCTGACACAAGTGACAGCAGGTGCAAAGTGTCAGAGACATGCCTATTTAAATGAGGATTTAGTGTGTGTCATGGTTTGCATCAGGACGACTTCACATAACTGCAAGCAAAGATGCGCTCCACAATATTTTGTGTGCGGATATGAGCATCGTTGTACCTTTTCTCCCCGACAGGGATCTGGTTGAGAACAGGTGTCAGGAGGAAGGGTTGTGGGGGGTATGCACTGTCACTTAAAACATATCAATTAATATGTAAGGTGTTTCTGTTTTTTAATAAAAATATTGTTTTGATGGTTATGATGCCAAAGGCATCACAAACGCACTGCACGTTCAATGAATGGGTGGGTTTTCGGTTTCTGCATACAGTATATGCTCAGAGTTCGCAGGAGGCACAAGCTGCATATGGGTGCAGTCAATTGCTCCTATAACACCTGCAAATCCAGCTACCTCAAAAAAAATGGTTTGGTCTCATTTAAGGAATCCCGAGTGCGTGGAAGCCTAATAAACCTCGCAATCCAGCGTGATATAGTATTTAGGAATTCAGTCTACACACCTAAAAAACATGACTGAGAGATCCCTGCTGTGTTGGCTACTGTGCGCTGGAATGACCCAGATGCCAAAAACTCTGAACTTGCAAGGAGTTTGGTTATTGCAGGTATTGTGTGACTCCTTCTTGTGGCTGGCTCCAAATCTGCGCTTTGTTTCTCCAACAGCTCCAAAATAGCAACGCTGGATAGGCGATATGTTTTAATAATTACTTCCTCTCTCGTTCCAAATATGTTAACATGAGAAGGAAATATGTTTTCTCTCCGTCTTCTTTAATGCTTCCTATGTCTTTCTCTTGCAACAATCACTGCAGCCATGTGTGCGCAATTACGCATACAAACCGTTTGGACGTCCTTTTGATACATGTTAAATAGAGACGCAGTTTCTATCCACAAAATTACCCTCAGGTTTGATAAATCGCTTTGTGTGTGCTAAAATCATATATTTACATGTTCTCCTCCCACCCCACGCAAAGTTCCGTCTGTCATTTTGACTTAATACATAGTAAATGTAAAGACAAATCATTGTATTTTTTCAGATTTTTTTAAAGGGTGAAATAAAGTTTTCAGCTTTTAAAATGGGATATTTCTGTCCAGTCCTTCCAAATTCAGACATTAGGGAGTTAATTTAAAGAGGGTAAGAGTTTTTTTCCCACATTTCTATAATGTCTGCATACTTCTTCTTGCAAAGTTTCAATGAGTTTTGAACTTGGACATTTTTCCAGTGGACAAGCTCACTTCAGATAAAATATCCATTCTGGCATCAGCACTATTGCTAATTCACACACACACACACATACGTTTCAAACATTGATTGAGCTTTAATGGATTTCATGAAGCCTACACTGAATTGGTCACACTCCCTCCATGATTATGTTATTCAGCTACTGAGTGGTAGAAGATTAGTCCTTTATTGCCAAGCCTGAGCAAGGGCTGAATTACATCATAGATCACAAAGGAATACCGTCTTTTCCTAACTAAAAATATAGATTATTTAAAAGCTTTTTTAATATAGGTTGGAAGTGTTTTCAAAGGGAACATAATTTAATTTCCAAAGCTTCCTGGCAGTATATTAAAAGAAATCATTATCAACGCATTCCCATTATTTTTTATTTTTTTACAGTAATATAATAGGACTGCAATGATGGGTTAGTTGACTCTTTCTGTCCAGTACATATAGTCTGTAAGTCATTTTTTAATTTTTCCTCCTCTTTTGTCATCAACTTATGCTTTTGGGAAATAAATTAGCCAATTGGCCAACTGGGATGTACATGATCAATAGCAGCCTAAGGACCTCCCTTGCAAACTCAATGAGGTTGTGGCAGACCACCCTCGAGGCCAACTTCCAGCCAACTGCACAAGTCTCCGTCAAATGTGGCATATATCAAGAAAATGTCCTGTCCTCCCTAACATTTAACATTTATTTCTTTTGTAAGTGACTGTGGTAGAAGCGGCATGAATGTCATTCGATGTGTCCATTTGAAGTAATTAATAGACTTCATAGACTTCACTAACGGACAACGCACCTCTGCACTGTCAGTTAATGTTTGATTAATCTGTAAAACGACGGGTCATTCTTTTTGCCCTGTCTGTTAAGCTACTACACCCGAATGCAGATCATAAAATCACCATTTTGACCAGGAAGAATACTTCACACACTACAATCTGTCCTTTTTTATCTGGTCTGAGACTGAACTACCTGGTGTCCAAAATAGCGGAAAAACTAAGTCAGGTGACTCAGTGACGTCAGCTGCATGTCTTCCAAAGATATATGGGGCCACCATAAGCCATTTCCTGTACATGGATAATATCTAGCTGTGTGCTAAGAGTGAGCGGGACATTGACTCAGTGATCCACACCACAGCAGGGACATCGGAATGTCATTCGGACTGGAGAAATGTAGTGATGATGATAGCAAAGAGAGGGAAGGTTATCCATATAAAGGTCGTTGAACTTCCAGATGGCAGAATAACAGATGTGGAGGAGGGCTACAAGTACCTGGGCATAACACAGGTGAATGGCAACTATGAAGAAGCCACAAGGAAAGCTGCCACAGCTGAATACCTGCAACAAGTAAGACAAGGACTGAGAAGTCAGCTCAATGGCAAGAATAAGATTCGAGGAAATAACAGCTACACCCTGTCAGTAATCAGATAACCTGCTGGAACAATAAGCTCGCCAAAGTAGGAAGCCCTGACCACAGATGTCAAAACACGGAAGCTGCTCAAGTCCAAGTCCAGTGTCCAGCAACTATACACTAAGTGCAAGGAAGGAGGCAGACTAGTGAGCATCAAGGCCACTATCCAAGATAAAACATCCAAGCTCCACAAATACATCAGAAAGAGGGTTCCAAGAGATGAACAACAGACAATGAAGTCAGGAGAAGCACAAAATGGAAGAATCATCATGGGAAGAAAAACCTATGCATGGGTTGTACAACTGGCAGATCACCGTAGAAGCCGATATAATCAAGTCCTATCAGTGGCTGGAGAGGGCTGGACTGAAGGACAGTACAGAGGCACTAATCATGGCAGCACAGGAGCAAACCCTGAGCACCAGCGCTGTTGAGGCCCAGATCTACCATACCAGGCAGAACCCCAGGTGCAAAGAAGCCCCTGAAACAATCCAGCACAGCAGCAGGGTGCATACTGGCAAGTAAAGAATACATGGAGCACCATAACCCAGTAGCCAGCATTGTACACAGGAACATCTGTACAGAATATGGACTGAAGACCCCTAAGTCCCAGTGGGAAAACCCCCCAAGGTGGTGGAGAATGAGAGGGCTAAGATCCTCTGGGACTTCCAGATCCAGACGGATAAGATGGTGGTGGCCAACCAGCTGGACTCAGTTATCATAGATAAACAGCAGAGGAAAGCCATACTGATCAATATATCTATCCCCAATGATGGCATTATCAGGAAAAAGGAGCATGAGAAACTGGAGAAGTACCAAGGCCTCAAGGAAGAACTGGTGAAGACCTGGAGGGTGAAAGCAACAGTAGTGCCCATAGTCATCGGGGCACTGGGGTCTGTGTCCCCCACGCTGGACAAGTGGCTCCAACAGATACCTGGAGAAACATCCGACATCTCCGTCCAGAAGAGTGCAGTTCTGGGAACAGCTATGGTAATGCGAAGGACCCTAAAGCTCCCAGGACTCTGGTAGAGAACCCGAGCTTGAGATGATGAAATGATGAGGATCAGAGCAGTTATGATGCCTATTACAATCACGGAAGCGCGAGCAGCCTCACTTGGCTTTTGGAAATGCAGCTTTGTGATATGTGGCTTGCACTGCTCTGCTTGGTCTTTTTTAACAGCACAAATTGCTGGAATTTTAACATACTTAAGCTGACTGAACTCATGAAAGGTGCTAATTGTACTATTTTACATTGTTGTAATGTCAAAAATGTGTAGCGTTATAGCATCATAAATTAATATTAATATGAAATATTAACATTAATAATATTTACCTCGGAGCACCACCTTTTAACTTCTAGCTTA
>JBAMIG010000008.1:7358683-7370197 GCA_037177335.1 Kiunga ballochi
GTCCCTTTGTTCTTGGGAATGAAGATGGCTTGTGAGGGGGTTTTGGGATAAGAAAGAAGGTCCTTGTGGTCAGATAAGCTCCAGTGTTTGCTTAGGTTAGGGCTCTTTTGATGTGGAGCCTTTATCTTGGGGGTGTAAATTTCACAAGCAAATGGTGTATCTCAGTGTGGGATCTTTGGGGTCGAGTTCGCTACAAATGTATTGCTTTTAAAAGCTCTGAACCTAAACAGCAAATTTTAGGCAGAGGCAAGAAGGCATAAACAGTGACTTTGTCCCTTCAAATTAAATCCACAGAAAAGGCACAAGCTTCCTAAACACACTCTCCTGTCTGCATCAAGCTGTGTGTTGCCTGTACGTAATGTATTGCAGTGGTGGGCAACTGGCGAGGCAAATGGCCTGCCAACCATAACATCTGGTCCGCCAGGTTTTATTTATAAAAGCTGATATCAAGTAATATTTGTCATTGCACCGACACAGTACTGTTCATGCACCGTGTTACCAGAACAGCACAGCCACTTTAGGAGAAATGCACAATAAAAAAGCTGTTTTGAGAGTAGAGGAAGTTAACTGTGAGACACTGCCCGTTTAGGGGTAAATGCTTTGCTACAAGCTTTGCTACAGCTGTTTCTGTTAAGAGTTTTCTAGGTGGAGGCAACTGACCAGAGTAGCATGGTTACTAAACTGTCACAGAAAGGTTGCACTTCAAAATTACCAGAGAAATAGTTGAACAAAATAAAGGCATGTAGGTGTTTTGTTCACCTAGTAAAGCAGTTGCTCTTTACAAGGCAAGTTTATTTGTATTGTGTACAGGACTATTCAAGGTGGTTTTTAAAAAAATTGGGTGGTGGTCACAAATGGGTTAAAAATGTGAGGAATTTCAGGTGGGACACACAAAGTATACAATAGACACGATTTACAGTTTTTGTTTAAATTTAATACAATGTATAATAATGCAATATTATATATAAAAAAGATATAAATACATTGACTTAGACTAGAATGTATGAGGGAAAATATGTTTTACTTGTGAAGAAGTAATTTTTACCCCATGCCAAATACATTTGCCTATTCCTGCTGTTAAAGCTATGCTAGGAGCTTGGATTAATGTGGGATACACAAGCTGGACAGGTCTTTAAGTAGAACCCTTACAAAGGGCATTAGAAATAAGACTGAATGTGCACTTTATGCTACTGCTGCAATATTTGAAATGATTGTGTATGCACTACCTCACTGTAATGCTGGTCATTACCAGTGCAATGACCTGCTCCATAGCGTTATTATGTGCAATACAAAATCATTTATTGCTCTTTTCACTTATTTCTTAATTATTTTCTAACATGTATTATTATTGTATGCTATTAGTACTTATATTCTATTGAATCAAACGGGTGTTTTCATCCTGAGCATTTCATTGCATTGTTGACCTTTTGTTAAACATGTATATGACAAATAAACAATCTTGATCTTAATCTCCATGAGCCGCCACCTTACCGTGGTGGAGGGGTTTGTGTGTTCTGATGATCCCAGCAGCTATGTTGTCGGGGACTTTATGCCCCTGGTAGGGTCACCCAAGGCAAACAGGTGTCTGGGGGAGGGACCAGACTAAGAGCGGCTTAAAGACCTCTATGAAGAATAAAAACAAAGGACGGATGGCTCCCTTGCCCGGACGCGGGTCACCGGGGCCCCCCTCTGGAGCCAGGCCTGGAGGTGGGGCACAAGGGTGAGCGTCTGGTGGCCGGTCCTTTGCCCATGGGGTCCGGTCGGGCTCAGCCCGAAGGAGCTAAATGGGTCCCCCCTCCCGTGGTCTCACCAGCTGCAGGAGGGGCCGTAGAGGTCGAGTGCAGATATGTGAGCCGGGCGGCGGCCTGGGTTTAGGACTTTAGGGACGTGGAATGTCACCTCCCTGGTGGGGAAGGAGCCTGAGCTTGTGCATGAGGTTGAGCATTTCCAGATAGATATAGTTGGACTCACCTCAATGCACAGCTTGGGCTCTGGAACCAGTATCCTTGAGAAGGGTTGGACCTTCTTCTACTCTGGCATTGCCCCCGGTAAGAGGCGCCGAACGGGTGTGTGCATATTAATGTACGACCTAGTACGACCGGTGTCAGAGCCTGATCCGCATTGCCGGCAGTAAGTCGGATTCGTTTCCTGTGTGGGTTGGAGTCCGCCAAGGCTGCCCTTTATCACTGATTCTGTTCATAACCTTCATGGACAGAATTTCTAGGCGCAGCCGAGGTGTTGAGGGGTGGGGGGGTTGGAGCATGAGATCGACAGGCGGATCGGTGCGGCTTCTGCAGTACACAGACGTTAAACCGATCTGTCGTGGTGAAGAAGGAGCTGAGCCGAAAGACAAAGTTCGCTCTATGTCCCTATCCTCACCTATGGTCATGAGCTGTGGGTTGTGACCGACAGAACAAGATCCCGGGTACAAGTGGCCGAAATAAGTTTTCTCCGCAGGGTGGCCGGAGTCTGGGCTTCCCTCCTTGAGCTGCTGCCCCCGCGACCCGACCACAGATAAGCAGCAGAAAATGGATGGATGGATGGATGGATTGGTTCTTGAATCTTGAAATGAAAATCAATTTCTTAGGAGTTTGACTAGTCCAACAATCTAGTCCCATAGAAAAACTTGGGACATAACAACAACAAGGAATGGGATGAAGTATGATGTGTGCAAATGATGCCCCCTTCATATTCCTGCCTACTTCCTCATGTATACATTCCCAAAGCTGGCCTTGTCATGTAGTGTTGAGCAAAAACATTATCACGATAAACCCAGTGCGCTGCCAGTACAATGACAGCTGTGTGACTTCCCCCTCTGCATCCCAGTTCATGACTTAGCTGTCAAGTTCATATAACAGGTGTCTGACTGTCAAGCATGAACAGAGTTGTGGTTAAGTGTCTTATCCTTCAGTCTGTGATGCTTGTTGGTACTTTGCTGTGACTCCAACTCCACAGTGACCATATCTCACATTGTGTGGTTGTGTAAATTGGCTTTATTGTGCAACAGATATTTATGCTTCTCTCACATTTAAGCAGATGGTCAAAGTCTTAACTAAAAGTGAATTAGTGAAGGAAAAAAAAACTGTTCGTACGATGCAAGGAAGTCTAACTAAAAAAGTATGAAATCCCAGCTTTCTAAAGCAAATTACATTCAAACACTCAGATAATCCTGCAGGGATTGAATCACTTCTGAAAAACATCTGCATGTATACATTCGGCGACACTTAAAAGGACCTATGAGCTCTGTGGGTGCTCACAAGGTTAGTCTTTTAGTAAAGCATAAATTACACTTCGTTATTTGTTTGTATAGAAACTGTAACTGAAAGCAGCCCAGAGATACTCTGTTTCCACTAATAATATATTTGAATAAATAAAAATCATTCTGCAGTTTCATCTGACAAAATCATCATGTTATAATGTGCAGGTTTACTTATCTATCAAGTAAATTAGAAGTTCCAAAATGATTAGAACAGTTGTTTAATACATCTCACAGCATTAGACTGACTTCAGTAGAGTAAAGTCAAATCTCCTCCCATACATGTATGCATGGAGGAGGATAGTGATCTTATTATATGGCCAAGTCAAGCTTTAACCAATATTTTACATGTGGAAAAAGCAAACACTGCCAACACTCACATCATCATTACAGTTTTAGTAAGTTTTATGAAAATATATGCATGTGTAGATTCACCTGCTAAGTTATAGAACCAGGAGAAAATGGTCCCTTATAAGCTGCGATATTTAAAAAGAGAAAAGGAAAAAAGCTTGGTTGATAAAATAACTGATTGATTTCGGTAATTTGGGGAACCAGAACAAAATTTAAAAAAAAATAAATTGTAATATAATCCAAATGTGTTCCTTTGCTGTGATGGACTGGTGATGTGTTCAGGTTGCCTCGAGCCTGCTAATGGCTGGGATAGACTATATGGTGTAAAGCAATCTGTCCCAACACCTACAGGTTAGATTGACATTACAGTTGATCAAAGGCCTAAAAGATGTCCTTTGATAATATTTCAGGGAGAAGTTTCTTGATTTTTGTGGTGCTTCACAACACATGCCCTTTATCAGTGAGAGCAGGATTTTTGGGTACATCTTAAGCCTTTTTGCAATCCCTCTGCACATGTTTTTTTCCAAGAGACCAACCATTTTAGTTTCCTTGTTTAAATGACACTCAGCCTTTCAGTTTGCATGTGCAGATGCTTCATCATGATTTGGTATGTGAAAAAGCCAGATGCTCTGGTGTTTATCCGCCACAGCTAATTAGCACATAAAACCATCACATTTGAAAGAGAAAAAAACCTGGTTTGTTTGTTCTTTTATTTATTACATTGTTAATTTATGTAAAACATGTATCTCCTGAAATCTTCCACTTAAATGGCCATGTGTTCCCTTTTTTTCTGTGCATCTGCTTTGATTTGATACACAAGTTGGATTTCAGGCCAAAGAGCTACATAATATTTTCAGCATCTCTTTCTAACCCCTTTCTGGCTCATTCCCTTCAACCCATTATGATTCGCTTTGGAAAAACTGCTCTGAAACAAGCTACGAGCCACTGTTGGGCCATAACATCAGCAACCAGGAGAGAAATAAGAGCATTTAAATGAATTACCCAATAAGGAGTTAAAACGTGTAAAGGACTTAGGCTGCCAGTTTCTGGGTCATAGTGATAATTTGTCATAAGGTTTGTTCACATAATAGCAAAAGCTGTTTTAAACGTCAAATAATCTTTTTAAGGAACAAAACACTATGGATAAGGCACATAAAGGGCAATGCAACAGATTTTTTTAGAACATGAACCACATCAGCAGGTTCTAATTTAAAGAAAAAGCTGTATTTAGGTTTTAAACTTAATGTGCTCAGATATTCTGTGTGAGCTGATATATTCTAGAAAATGAGAAGATTCATTAAATTGCTATTTTGGATCAGTTGTACTTTTGTTCTGTTCATTAAAAATTTTCAAATGGATATCTTAAAAAATGCTGTATTCTGCCTCTTTTTGCCTTTGATTTAGAAAAAAAAACACCACAGCACGAGTTAAAATTACATGGTATTTAAAAAAAAAAGAAAGCAATTAGCATGTAGTCTGTGAACCCTTAGTCTTGCTGTTCTTGTTATTAATTTGTTTCATGTTGACAGAAAGACATGTTACAGTATTTAAATCTTTATTCAGTTAGCTACTCCCTCTTACAAAAAATAATCTATTGAAACATGTAATTGTTAATATTTTATATCTTCTTTATATACACATATTTATATAAATAGTTATTATTTTTTTCTACTATGTCTTTTATAAGCTCTTGGTCAGCTTCTGCCACAACCTCACTCATTAGCAGCAATCATGGATATTTTCTCTACAATAAAGTTTAGTATGGTCCAAGTTTGAGTGGCTGAATTATTCCATTTTCTGGAAAATTTATTTCTTTTGTCCTTGATACTGAAGTTATTTTCTATTGATTTGCTTTCCGGTTTGGCTAAAATTTGGGTTAACCGTATCAATTCCAAGTTTACTTGTTAATTTATAGCAGCACGTTTAGGATGAACTTGGTCCTATTACTGGAGATGCTGTGAACTTCAAGAGATAGGTCAAATGTTTAAATGTATAAATAAATTAAAATAGTGAATAAAATAAGAACAATGGAACTGTTCACAAATGATGTTGTCACAATGCAAATTACCCTAAGTTGCATTTTCACAAACTGACTGTAGTTGTGTGTAAAACCTGTTTTCAACTTTTCACACTGTATTGAACATATGAGTAATCCAATTAAAAGTAAAGTGGTGTGTTATTTTTTTAGGGACATGCTAATGTGGTCCAGGTTAAAAAACAAAAATAAGTGGAATTGCCCTTGACACATAGAATAATAAAATAAATCAGCATGCACAGATTCCCACTGCCTATTTTTTCATTTAACTTACTGGAATTTGCCAGGCTCTGTAAAATAGTCATCTGCAAAATAAATAAATAAAAAACACCAGATGAGCAATGAGCATGAGTAATATAATAATAATAATAATAATAATAATAATAATAATAATAATAATAATAATAATAATAATAATAATAGTTCTTAACAGCATTATCATCATCATTATTGAAATTTGAAATGGTCATTTCTTTCTGTTCATCAATCTTCCCTTCATTAAGCATGACTGATATCCAGTTTCTATCTCAGTCACCTTCTTCACGCAAGCATTCAATCCTGCCAGCCACCAAATTCTGCTGAAAAAAACCCTAAAAACAAAACAAAGAAAAACTGCTTTCAAACTTGTTATAATTTATTCTCATATAAAATATTGAGGTTTCTTCAAAGTCTGTTAACAGTTCATAAAAGTCTGAAATTACATTAGTTTTGCTGTGCTCAGAACTTACCTAGCGTTGGCTTAACATTGACCTAGTTATGACAAGTTCTGCTTATACTACTACTACTAAATAAATAGTGGCATTATTTCTAGTCATATAAAAAATAGGTTCTCTTAATACAATTTTATTAATCTTTTTTATTATCAATAAAAGTGGACTTTCTCTGAACATATTTGTGTATTTTTTTTAACATCCTTTAGTGTTACTGTAATAACAATCTTTCTTTTTCATGTTAGTTTCTCTCTAAATTCAGTGGTCAGTAGTTGATCCTTGCTTCATCAGTGTTCTCAACCACAACCAGTATTTAAAAAAAAAACCCATCTCATTACTGCAACAGAAAATCAGACCCAGATGGAAAAGGCTGAGGTGAAAGGAGGAGGAGGATGGAGAGAGTGGGCAGTCAGTTTCTTCATATTCGTGGCGTAATAGAAGGGAATAATCTCCCAGAAGACTTGACCGCTGGCATCAGCGAACCAGCACAGATGTCCGAGGAGGCGGTTTTGGCTGTTAAGGATGGAGAGGATGGTGGATCTGAGGACTTAAAGATAGAGACAGATAGTGGCATGTTTTCAGATATTGATAAGTAACTGCTTGATTTTTAACTAAGTCACTACAACCTATGACTGAAACGGGACAGAAAGATTGAGAAGTCCAAAAAGAAACATTGTTGGCATCTCTTTCTATACCCTTAGCATCACACATCCAGGCCTTTAAATAGCCCAAGAACTGAGCCGCAAGCTGACAAATAGCCAGGTGGAGGCAGTTTATCTGTGGATGTTGCTGCAGGTGAGAGGGGGGGTCATGTGAGGCATAACCCGGTAGCGATCAATCCTTCAATACGTGCAGAAAATTAAATGATGGGATGAAAAAGATGGGGATAGTAAATCACTGTGGAGAGTGAGGGGAGGAAAATAAATGAAAGGTGAGGTGATCAAGAAAGTAAGAAAGAGGAGAGAAGATTATGGTAAAAGGTGAGAAGAGGGGGAGGACAGAAGATGAAATGAGCAGGAAAGAAGAAATTAGCAGAGGAGGATTTCCAGTTTAAAAAAAAAACATTATTAATGAGATGCATAAGATGTAATGAGAGTAAGCCAAGTAGAGAGAAAATGAGAAGGAGGGAAAGATGGTCATTTAAAAATGACGAGGATTCATATTTTTCCATGTTTGTTTGTTAAAAAGCTGCACTTTGAATTTTGCTTCAAACAAAGCGGGCGGCTGGAGTTTTCACAGCAGGAAGCAATGTCCTACTCACCTGCAGATCAACTCTTCTACTTTGATTCTTAGTCTCTGCTCATACCTAAGAGTTCTGAGAAATGCAGAGGAAAGTACACTCCCCTTAATATAGGGATGAAAGAAGGAGGACGTGTGTTTGGGTGAGTATGTGGTAGCAGGTGTCCGTGTACAGAGCGCTACACTGTTATCACAAATCCAGGCTCTAATGTTGGTTATGACCGCCATTGAAAATAACAAAGGTGGCATTAAAAGAAAATATCATTTGCAAGGTAAATGCTGGAGGTATAAAATGGCCTGACCTGATTTTAATTTCTCACTATTCCTCAGCTTTCATAGTCCAACTAAGCATTCAGTCTGAGATTTACCAAAGATAATTTATTATTCTTCACACTTTTACACATTAACAGGTGACCACACACATTAAACTTGACAAGGTGCAGTATGTTGATGTTGTTGGGGAATATTGTTGCAGTTTATTTGAGATTTGAATGGTAAATGGACTCATACTTATATAGCACTTTTCCAGTCTTAGCGACCACTCAAAGCACTTTGCACTATGTAGACACATCCACCAATTAAATGCACACACTCACGCCCCGATAGGCACATCGGGGGGCTAGTTGGGGTTCAGTGTCTTGCCCAAGGACACTTCAGCATGTGGTCTAGGGGAAGCCTTGAATTGAACTCCTAACCTTCTGGCTGAAAGACAACTGTCCTTCCACCTGAGCTACAGCTGCTCCTTTACTGATAATAATAGAAAACTGGACAACTCTTTAGCTGCATACATAGAGTTAAGCACAACATAATTCATTTCTATGCTAAATTATGATGGAATTATTTCTTTATTAGTTAGCTGAACATTACATAATACACATATAAGTCAATTATTTCAATTGTGCATGGTAGAAATTGTATAAGCAATTTTATAAATAAACAGGAATACCCTGTTTTTTTCAGTTACTAATACAATGCTTTTATGATGGGTAAAACAAGCAAACTGACGGAATAACAAAGCAGTATGCTGATGAAAAGGGAAGTTTGTTCTAAGGTAAGCCTCCAAGAATGTAAGTATAGTACATTAAAGACAGAAAGAATTCATAATTTAAATAGTTTTAAGCTATTCAGGCAAACACAAGCACGTTATCTGGAAGCTCAGATGAGTTTGAAAAGAGAGGGAAAAACAAGACTGTCTACACATCAACAGAACAGTCGAATATAATGAAACAAGGTCAGTGGTGTGAAAAAGAACTATTTTATTAAATTTTCTTCTGTAACAAGCTGGAATGCTTCACAATGCAGCTATTATCTTCACAGATAATGAACTTTGGCTTGGTCAGTCTAAAATTATGTTGTTTTATGTTTGTAATCAATGACAGCCTGGAACTTTGCTCTGTACATCGTCATCTCTATAGGTTGAGTTTTCCTCAAGGACAATATTATTTACAGATTACTGCTATGATGAGCCTGAATAATCTGAACATGCATGGTACCAAAAGCTAAAAGATGCACACCACCGTGGATTCTGCACAAAATTAGCTCTAATAGATGCCCTCCAAAAGAATATTGGTCATCATTGGATATGAGACATAAAGGTTTATCTGAACAATGATCATGGCAGAAATATTGATGATGTGATGAAGGCCATGCAAACGTAAAAAAGTAAACTAAATTGTATGTGAGCAAATAAAAGAACAAAAAGAAAACTTTCAACATTCAAATGTTGGACCTCTGCTTTTTCCAAACATATGCCATAAAGCTGCACCAATCAGTATTTTTACATTACCAAAAGATTATATAAATGTGTGTAATGTCAGAGATTAGTTGTTGATAAACAGGTATGCAAGCTTTAGACAACAGCAAATAAGTATCCAACTAGTGACAGTAGTTAAAGTCAGATTTCAAGCAGGCTAAAGTGGAGGACATTTTTTGGATCAAGCAAATTGGGAGTAGAAATGTGTGAATTCTGGTGGCAGTCAGACACATCTTCATATGAAAGTTACATAAATCTAATGTTAACCTGATTGATTTACTTCCTAACTACTGCAGATTCAATAAGTAACTTGAAAAGAGCTGCTACCATGATTAACAATATGTTAAATGTCATTAAAATGCCCTGGTTTTAGCGAGCCATTTAATGTCATCATATCTAAGGAGGCTAAGAATCCCAGAGACCCTCTGTCCCAAGTCCGTTTGTGATAGACGCTTTAGTCCCCATCACCAAAATCTGGGCACACAAGGGGAGTGTTATGAGAGGCACCTCAGTTTCCGAGTGGAGAAACAACAGGTCCATTTTTAGATCCCTGTGGGTTTTTAACTCCTTTTCTCAACCACCCTGCAGGGAAAAATTCTGCCATGTTTGCTCATAACCTCTGCTGAACATCTGCAGACATTCATTCTGTTTGTTTTTACTGGCCAAACGGGTTTGCTGTCAAGTGTGAGGAGCTCTTGTTTGACTGTTTGCTGTTGTTGCCCTGTTAGAGAAAACATTGTGGAGAAAAATTAATAAAGCTAAGTTTTTAAATTTTAGGTATACCACCAGAGATCACACTCACTTTCCATCTACATAGAGGAAATATGTAAATGGACCAATGAGTTCTTCTTTACTTCAGCCCGGCATACTTCTTTTTTATAGTTCTATTCCGATATACCACTGCTGGAACCCTGTTACAACATATAGGGTTTTATGCTGTCAAAAGAGCTTGTTAACCCATGTTAGCTCAAGCTAATTGCTTCAACCAGCTGGTCTCCTTAAAGCAAACAATTGTGTAATTATATATTATATATAATGCTCTATGCTCTAGATTTTGATTAATATAGGTAATAAGATCATAAACCAAAAGCCTAACAGCCACATCGTCTCTGTACACAGGTTGGTTTACTCTGAGTCAGGGTACAGAATCAGGGTCTGAGATCTATTTGACTATATGTCTATTAGATGAAAGGTTTGGAGTAAAGATGCTGTAAACATGTGGAATTGTGGTAATTAGGAAAAAAAATGTCTGTTTAATACCTGGTTAGCAGACAAAGTAGAAGGAAAGAGTTCAATTTAAATAAGCAAGAAAATTATTTCAAACAATCATATATTAAATTGTTCAAAAACAACCAAATCTTTCTAGAGAAATGTTCTCCAGCAAAGTCATGAAAAGATCAAATTAGGCTACAGAGAAACTGTCTGACTCAGTGAAACATTTTATGTTGCTTTTTGTTGCCGTTATGTTTCCTAGCTGCTGGTCTGATTGACTAAACTAAAGTACTCTTGGTGCCAAATGCTAAAGTGTATCTCTGGAGACACAATTAGACACACATTTTATCAAATGTCATCGCAGCACATATGTGTGCATCCCTGTGCACTTGTGTTACTTCATCTGTAGTGTGAGTCACAGCTGGATGTGACCATGCAAAGGGCTCGCTGCTAATGAGGTCCTCATTAGGTGCCAAGGACAGCCTTTCTTTCTTTTTTCTTTACGTTTCACCGTCTGCTAAAGTGCTTAGAATGAACTTTGGCAATTTAAAAAGCAGAAGAGCCAGACATGTTATATTTTAAAGACGTATCATACCATGTTGTTAGAAATGAGGAAGTCATTGCTGTGCTGAATAAATTCTTAAATTAGCAACTTGGTGTCAGCAGCATGCTGGCATTTATTCAGAACAACTAATCTTCTTTCCAGACTTCAGTTAGGCGGCAGATATAGGTATTTTAAATCATTTTTTTTATTTTATCATTCCTTTATTCTAGTGAATATTTGAAGCCAACTTCTTTTCAGTGTACTCAACTTTTTTATATTATTGAATGAGTTGTACATTCTGTGTATATATTTAATAGCAGTGACCTTTAGAAAATGTGTGTATGGATGGATGGATGGATGGATGGATGGATGGATGGATGGATGGATGGATGGATGGATGGATGGATGGATGGA
>JBAMIG010000008.1:7379358-7393981 GCA_037177335.1 Kiunga ballochi
GGAAGTCTGGGCTTCCCTCCTTGAGCTGCTGCCCCCGCGACCCGACCTCGGATAAGCAGCAGAAGATGGATGGATGGATGGATCCCCATCAGTATAAAACACATAAAAAATAAAACAAATAAAAGCAGTCTAAAATAGTAGAATTTTAAATCATAACGTGATCAAATTTCACAAACATCCTCTTGACAACAAAGACATCACTGAAGTTACAGTTATTACAGTGAATCATGGCCTGAACTATGAGGCTAAAGTGTATGTATTTAAGTACAAGTGCAAATATGCATTGAGTATTTATTGAGTATTTGCGATAGCCCGAGGAACATATGCAGGTCATAACTTGATGTACTAACAGAAAATAGGATACATTGACTCAATTTCTAAGGCTGCTCAGATGTCAAAGCAGTGTTCATTCACCACATACATTTTATAATTTAATAATGAAACTATATTTTTTTATTGTTGAAAATATAAAAAATAGACTTGTTTTAAATAACTCTCACTGTCAGTTAAAAGTTGGCAAACACTGTCCTGCATGATTAAAATGTTTTTTTCTTTCTATGATTAACATGGTAGTTACAGCAGCTGTCAGAAGTTCAGTAATGCTCACAAGTCTTTTCTGCTTCTTTTCAGCTACAGAAATGAATGCAAGTTTAAACAATCTAGTGCTGATAAATAGTTTAGGATTACCACTAAATTCATGAGGTCAGCTTAAGTAAAGTACAGAGTGTGCTCTTGTCCTGTAAAGGATTTTCAACTAATTACTGAAGATGTGTCTGGAAAAGTTACATGTCTTTCAGGGATTATAGGCTAATCTGAAAACAAAAGGCTTACTGTTTCAGGAAGAAAATGTAATTAGAGTGTAAAGTGAATCACCCTCTAAAACCAATTTCACTCTATCTTTTTCCATCTGATCTGTTTGACAGATCCAAATGTGCAACTGTAGATGTAATATGCCTCTTAATCCTGACTATGTTTTGGAATGTTATCTGATCACAGAGTTAGTTTTAATTTATATTACATGCAAAGTTTCTGTTACGTGTATGCTGTACTTAAAATACTACATGAACAATAGACATTTTTCCCCCTGTATTTTAAAATCCTTTACAAGTACTTCACAGTGATTCACTAATGTAGAACATGAGGAAAAAATAAAAACATAGGTGCATACATATCAAAATGTTTATATTTATTTGAATGTTCTGAGTAAGGATTCAAGTTCTGGGAAAATACAAAGCATCTGTTCCAAATGTTAAACTAATTTACAGCAGTAATGGAACTTTCCTCAAAAACTTTTCTAGGTTTAGTTTTAAATACAGAGGATATAAAGAGAATTGCTAGAAGCATCCTTCCTGCAAAGTATAATGTAAGCAATGGTGCAAGCCATGTATTATGGATGAGACTTTTAATGTATTTCAGACAGTAGGAAGTGATGGCGATTGCAGCTTTCTTGACAGTTCTGGACCCTCTGTTCGACACATTGCATCTGCAAGTTGGATGCATTGCAGAGGAAAAGAGAGTCCAGTAATGTTTGTGTAAACAAATCCTACCTGCAACATCATTCTAATGTTTACACCTGAATTAAAGCACACAGGAAGAGAAGTGATTATTGAAGATGCTGTTGTGATGAATTAATGAGAAGCTGTTCAGTATTAAGCTGCCCTCATCTTTTTATCTCAGTTCTGATACTTTTTAAGACTAATCTTAAAACCTCTTTATTCAGGATTACTGCATAATGTTTGCACTTTTATCTAAATTTGTCCTTTTTTGTTTCTTTTTTTTCATTATAATGTTTTATTACTCATTAGTATTTCTGTATTTTCTTACAAATCCTTTGAAGTGTTTAGCTTTAATGGTGTTTTATCTTTTAGAAAGCATTTTGGTCACTGGAGGGTTGTTGGAGAGGGCTGTACAAATAAAATATTGTAAATATTATCAGTCATTATTTCTTTGATGAAAACAATTCCAAATCGTCTGCCGTTGTTGCAAATTATTGTGTCTTTTGCCAGCAGTCATCTCTGGGGGGCTGTATGATGTGTAGTTTTTCTACCTGAGCACAAGCTTTTGGCCAGGGGTGCCAAGGTCCTGGCCAAAGGTTATTGAGGGTCGTTGTCCTGAGGATTTTTTATGTATCCCTGTTTCAGCACACCTGACTGCCATTAAATAATCCAAAAGCCAATGAAGTCCAGCATAATGACTGATTAACCTGGGTCAGTGTTGAAGCAGAAATAGATGGAAAACCTGCAGGATTGTGGCCCTTGAGGACGGAGCTGGACACCCCTGTTCTTGGCCATCATCCTCAAATACTGTACATCTCTCCCTTAAACTTTTTTAAAGAAATGCCTGTATGTGTGCAGCTCTGATATCCCTTAATTCAGCTTATTTCAATAAACTTTGCTTCGGAAAATCTCAAACATCACTGGCACAAACTCAACACACCGTACTACAACTGAAGCTGTCTGGATTAATCAAAGTGATTGATTGAATCCTACTCAAACTTGTAGATTAAATATTTTAGGCAACCAATCAAAATTAAAAAAATAAATTAACACAGTAGAAAAAAATTAAGATTAGTCATCGTCACTAGAGCAATGAATTTCAGATTCTCATTTGCATTTCTTCACATTCATTTGTCACTCTTTCATGTTTACTGTGTTTTCACTTTGAAGTTGTTCTTAATGTAAAACATATTTTGTTATTCATAGCAACAAAAAGGTACTCTCATGATGTGACTGAGAATTAGACATGCAGAATGGAGGCATGAGAAGGATATAATCATCAGTTTACATTCAGTTCAGTGTGGCTCAAATACTTAAAACATCAAATATAAACAGACTCTTTTCAAAAGATGTGAATATCATGGAAAAGTTTTTAATTTCCATAATTCCATTAATAAATTTCAACTTTCACAGATTATAGATTCAGGGTCCACAATTCAAACAATTTTAAGCTATTTTTGTTTGTTTGTTTTTTTGTTGTTTTTTGTGGCTCATCCCATGGATGATGGAGTTCTGGCCAGTTGTCAACTCTGCAGTCTTCCACATATTAAACCAAACTGAGGCAACTGAAACAAAATGAAGCATTTTCATGACACCGCTGACACCCTGAGAAGGTGATTTTAAGCTTTCACGTGAGTGTGTGACACTCAGTTTAAAACATTCATTCCCTGCAAAAATTGGGCTGATTTTTTCACAGTATTCAAAGTTTTTTTAACTCCTTTTTTTGTGTGTGTGGGGAGGGGGGAGGGGGGGGGGGGGGTTGACCTGGAAGCCCAAATTAAATAAAAATAACTAAATAAAAAATTGTGGTCCCCAAATCTATAATCTATGAAAGTTTACCTTATTATTAATTAAGAAAATTAATTAGCATTTTTGTGATTTTCACACATTTTTTAAAGGGTCTATGTTTACAATGTGTGTCAATAGTACAATTTATAATTTATTTTAGCACAGATCAGGTCAGAAAAGCACCAAGAACAAGACAATAAATTACATGTCAATGTGAATGCTTATAATTTACTCTGTATGAGAAAGAGATTATAAGATGCTTACATAGATCAGGTAGCTGGGAGTAACATGAGAAGCAAAAGCACTGACCAGAATATATTTAAATATTTAAACAGACAAGAGACAATCTCATCTTGCAAGTCCCGAAGAGAACAGTCACATGCACAAAGAGAGGGATAGAAAGTGACAGATCATTGTGTCATTTAAGATCACTGAGCACTGTAATAGGCCTGAGTTTTGTCAGCTGGGCTCAGCTCAGGTCGACTTGGCTACAAATTTCACTGCTGTCTCTCCGCCAACAACAGCACATGGGAATATGATTCTCCTAAACATCCCTAGAAGGTATCACTTTGCTGGCTTTGACAGAAAAAGAACTGATGGGTTCATGTTTCCCAGAGGCTTCATACTGGCATAATATTTGCCTGCGGGTTTATAATGGAACTTACACTGGAATGCTCTTGGCAACCTGAACACAGGGCACAAGCTGCTTCATTTGTGCCCATGATATTCTCACTGAAATATAGTCCAACTGTGTCCAATTTCTACTTTGAAAATTCACCATTTTTCTCCTTGGTGCAGGTGTCATTTGTCCATGTAGCTTATAAAACAGTGCATCCAGTATTCAGCTGTGTGGTTATGTACAATAGTAAATACAAATTCAAACAGTCCTAGCTGAGTCAGTGCAACCCGCATTATTTGTGCTCCATTACCAATAACTGGTTTGTTGCAATAATGCCAGCATAATGTACCTGAGTTTGTTTTGAAAGGTATTCAGGTTTTCACACTTTTCAAATTTCCCAGTGGCTAATGTGAAATGAGTCACAGCTAGAATCCTATCTCTTGGAAAAACCAACATTAATCCCGAGTAGCCAATGCAGACTTATATGATTTAACATGTGCTAAGAGATCATGCTAATTAAGAGTTTAAAGGGGACTGAAATTGCCATGTAATAAAAAAAAAAACCCTCAAAGATATGTAACTGTTTTAGAAATAAACCACTTTATCAATAAATCATTGAATAAAGAGAATATACAAACAAGCAGTTTGTAAATAATAAAATGTAAAATAAATGATTTTTTTATGATAATATCTAAATGTTTTATAAGTTTGCAATTTTTCTAAGCAGCACATTAATATACATATAGTTAAACATGTAAATATATACTAGTGATGGTGTCATAAGGTCGATTAGTAGTGATGTCCACTGGCCTAGCTGAAGATCACGTCATCAAGTTATCTTTTTGTTTCTCATCACAAAACCACATACAGTTCTGTCAACAGGAACATCCACCATGCAAAAAATAAGATAAACAAGAAGTTTGTTTTTAATATGCATTATCTATGTGTTTAATTAACATGCTTGTGACACCAAACTCCCACTGTTTTGTCCCCCCATCTTCTTACTGTTAGCTTTCATTATTGTTTACACTTATTAGGTGCAATGAACTACAGAGCAAGTAAGATTCTCTGTAGTCACTTCAGTTAGATTAGCAGCTTATGATGACATTGATATGCAAAAGAAAATTTTTGTTTCTTATCCTATAAGAATTGTGGTCACAGTTGAACCCATAATAGGCTCTTAGAGCTGGTCACACAGTGAATCCTCTAGCTGCATGAACATCTTAAAAACAAATAATCAACCTGTTCTTGTCCTTAAGTAACTTCATCATTAACTTACCATGTATATATTTTATTTATAAGCAGTCTTCTTTTTATTTTCAATTTTGTGTCATTATTACATGAAGGGATTTTATAATGATGCTATTACTTCTACAACTATTCTATCATGTGAATATATTGAATGTGCACAATATATGGTCAACGAGTGTCTTCATGTGGGTGTGTGAACTCGTCATAGTTCTTCACAAAAGTATTGGTATGTGCTACTCATACTTGGATTTTGTTACTCCACTGAATCTAAATAATTATTTAAAATTGTAACTTTGCTCTTCAGTCTACCAAGTAAGCATGCAGACCTTTTCACGTCATCACAGCTTAGTTGCAAAAAATGAAAACAAGGAAATAAAGTAGCCACTGCTGTTTTTCCTTGTTAATCCAAACATGCCAAAGAGAAGTGGGTTATGGGTAAAATGTATTTTTTATTTTTATTGTTGTGTGGTGGCCTCTAACACCTGCAGGGAATCAATTTACCTTTACTAAATTAATCTGCTTTCTCCTCCTCTTCTTGTTATCTCTTACCATTTGAGTTAGACAGCATATCTGAAACTCCTGACATCCAAGGAAAAACGCCTTTACATAATAAAAGCAGAACAGTTGTGTACACTTCAAAGCATTTAGGCTCAATTAGCAGGTTTTATGATTTTTTATTTCAAAATAAATTTCCATCCATTTGTTCTTTTTTTAGGATTGGGTATAAACTTCTGCATTGAACTGTGTCTGTATTAGAGTTAAACCTTTCTTTCGTTTTCATTCTTATTTTCTTTTTCAATGCCACTGAGTTGTTTAGTAAAACCATACTTTTAGACTTTTATTATATTTTAAAGGACAACTATTTAACACAGAACATGTTTCAGTGCAAACAGGCCTGGGTTTGATTCACTTGAACTTTGCTGATGCTGACTCAATACATCTGGAGTGACATACAGTCCTTAAACAACTGTATTGGTAAAGACATTTACATTACACTTTGTTCTTATACTTTGATTAATTTGTTCACACATGCCGTTATAATTGCAAATTGTTTAGTACATTATATGCATAGCTGTTGTTTTTTTAATTAATTAATTTCCATTTTGAAGGCAGAAAGATGACATAGGGGATTCTGTCATTTTGTCACTTCAAACACACCTAGCCGTCCTTGTGACTATTGATCAACTCTTGATTTGTTTGGCCTGTTGAAGACAGAGTTGCAAACAGTAATATCCATCTGTATTCAACACCAGATGGGCAGGCATAAACATGCTAAACTGATTATGTTGCTGAAGATGCCACAGTGAGCATGATTGGTTTCTAATAGCGTGCTACATTAGTATAACTGCAGATTAAAGCTCAGGTGTTTATTTAGTAATGGCAATTCCTTAAATCATAACAGCTTTTTTACTTTTTTTATGACACTTTAACTCCCCTGGCCTCTTATTCATTGGTTATTCATACCACAGGGAGTAAAGCAGAAGTGGTTTGATGGTCTCAAAGACATTTTTTTCCTTTTAAATTTCAAATTCAAATTCAAATTTCCTCTGCCCACCTTGTTTTCTTTCAATTCCCTGCAGATGAATTCAAAGCCTTCCTGAAGCGGCTGCCCACTGACCGGTTTTTGAACGTGTCAACAATTGCCAAGTTCTGGTCTGCTGATCTGTCCCTTCAGAAGCGATACACTCTGCTGGAGTCCAGCACTGCACTGGTTTTGGGGAAATCCCAGAAGATCATCAGAAAACTGTTCACACTAAGCAAACGCTGCCCCAAGCAACCTCACATCAGTCTGCCCCGAGAAAGGTAAAAAATAAATGAGCATATTATTTTTTTTTTACTAGAGAATCTTTTTTTTCTTTCCAGTCTAGTTTATGATTGCAGGTTTTTCTTATTTTATTAATTGTAAATCTGGTAAACATTTTAATTTGTTCTTCTCATAAGAATTTATTAATACATTGCTATTTTTTTCCTTTAGATGTTTAAACACACACACACTTGTCTCCACAGGGAGGGATCAAAAAGATCCTAAAAAGACCTCAGCTAGAGAGGCCAAAGCCTTCCAAAGCCATACAATTATAAGTGTCTGTTATACTTTAGACTTTCACAAGAAAATTAAAATAAAAGAAACTTAGTCAAGTTTATAGAGGAAATCCGTGTTGCTAAGGACAGTGACATCTGGTTTTATATATTTACTCTACCTATGAAAATGTGCTAATTGCATGATGCTACAAAAACCCTTCTTCAAATGAAGGGGTATCTATTAGTTTTTCATTTGGTCTGAACCAACATAGCAGTCTGTCCCATTATTACCTAATTCAATAAAGTTTCAGTATATTCCTGACACACTATTGTGTATCAGTAGACCTCCTGTTTTATAAGAGTCAAAGAAAAGGATCAAAGGGTTATCTGACGATGTGAAATACTCCTGCTTTGCAGGAAATTTGTTCCATTATGAAAGAACTTAACTGGTTTCACAGAACTCTAATCTTCATATGTACAACTAATTGGCCAAATCACATATAAATCCAACCCTCCTGCAAAAGACTGTGAGTGTTACTCTAATATTAATCAAAATTAGATTTGAAAAACTACTCTAAATAAAAACAAGCTCCTGGGTGACTCACTGTCTCATCATGCTTAAACAGTCAGCTGGTGGGATGGACAGCAACATTGTTATAACAGACAGTGTATTGCTTTCATCAGCTTGCCTTACAAATACAGTACAAATTTATTTAACTCTGACTACCTCTGTTGCTAGCTTAAATACATTACAGTGAAACATTAACTGAAATAATTGCTCCTCTCCAGTTTTGTCCTTATTGCACTACTTGAAATATGACTTTTATTTTAAAACTATTAGTTTTATGCTTCAGCCTCTTAATACTTAAGAAATACTAGATATAATATTTGTTTGTTTATGTTTTACTTGTGTCACAATGGCTCTGTGGGCACTATCTATTTCTCAGTTTACCCTTTTTGATGGAGGTTTTCTACTAATCATTTCAACCAAAATACAAGATAAAATGTTTTACCATTTTTAAAGTAACAACCTAAACAAATGAGTTGACTAAACTTCAGTTTTGTATGACAAGTTCTCTTTAGTTGAGTAGAAGTTATTTGGTAGACCCAGATGTGTTCAAAAATAATTTATTTTACACACATTAAGTTTGAATGATCTCTAAAGGAAACTTATATTGTTGCAACATAATTTTATGTTTTCAATACAGAGAATAAAAGGTCATAAAAAATAAGACGATATCTTTTGGAAGAATGACTTCTTGTACTGCCAGGTAACTGCTGTTTATATGACCTGCTCTACAGAGCAGTTTATATTTTGTCAAGGTAAATTGTTGCATTGCAGGTGTTATAGGTGCTACATACCACATAAATATAAAAAGAACACATTCCTAACATCTCTTTCTCTAACTTGGATTGATGAAGAAGACGAGCATCAGGTTCAGTATTTTTCTAGTTTAATTTATTTTTTTGTAAATAATGTGTGATATTTGTGAAGAGGTATACATTTTTTACATTTCAACCCCTCAAATGTTTACTAATTATTCATACTTACTGAAGTAACAAAAACCCATAAAAACTAGAACACCATATATTATATCATGAAGGATATACAGCTACACTCTCACTTAAAAACATGTGTTGAGCACATATTGTGCACAGTATTATTCAACGTTATAGAATGTCTGTAGAAGCAAAAGCATCATAATAAAGTCCAATCAACTACAAATGACAAATGTTTGTGTGTTTACAGTATTTGATTCACTTAAAACTTTAGACTCCAAGAATCAAATCATTAAATAAAAAATATAAAGATGAAATCTACAATACATTTCTAAAAGAGGTGTCTATGCCAGTATCCCCACAATGGTGACTGGTATAGTCAGGATATGTGTTTATCAATTAGGTTTGTTGGAAAAGACATTGTTGATGTGCAAGTTGAAAACATATGATAAAGTCAGCAACAACTGCCCTTTGCAAAAGTGACACTAAAATTAAATTTCTGTATCTGCTGTGAAAGTGGTCTGCAACATATCAACTCAAGATATTTTAAATAGTAAAACAATCTTGAAGTCATTACTTTGATATTTTATTCACTTATCAGGATTTTTCAGATTCATTAAACTGTGAGTGATGGCTGTCTGTAGGATATCAGCAAGTACGTCACACAACACCACTAAAAAGTATTATCCCTTCAGTTGTTTTATTACATAGGATTATAATTTAATTTCCATGAGGGAAAACCAATTACCTTTGTTTAGAATCTTCTTAAGGTTTATGACGTGTCTTTAGATGTGTCAGGATTTTCTTTTGATTCCCTCGCAGGTCTGGAAAGATTATCCTAATGCCTTGGCTTACTGAAAGGCAGTAACAAACAAAATGACAAAGAAAAATCCACTGGACCGTGAACGTTTCACAAGGATCAGAATTTAAAAAGCAGCCATGCACGACTCTCAAGTTTTGAACACAGGAGTCTAAATGGTACTGGCATTAAATAGCAACAGAAACTAACCAAAGCAGTTATTGAGCACATTCTTGATGTTATCAGTGCAATTACACAATTGCACTTGAAACACAACTGCTTTTTTTTTCAACCAAATATTTATTGATCTGCACTTTTTGTTCCCGTCAGATTGTAAACTTTGTCCCTTTTGCTGTACAGTTTGATTTAAAAGATTACACAATGTAACAACTGTAAAAATAAAATGAAAAAAGAAAACAAATCAAAACATGAATCCATTTTTTAACCAATATGTTCACTTGTTGCAGGCCTAAAAAGTTCTGTTAACGCTTGTAAGATGTTTTAAACACTTCAGGAATTCAATGTATTCTAAGCAAAGAAAAGAGTCATGATGAGAAAGGAAAAGGGCATGTTTCTAAGAAAATTATGTAATGACACCAAAACCAATTAATTAGCTTAAGGGAGTCAATACCTCCCAAAGTGTCAAATTTATTCTCTAATAATTACATTAAAGTATTCAGTCTGCTCAGGGAAGTTAAGCAACTAACAAATGAATTGGACAAACCATTCAGACAGCAGTGATTTACACTCCTAAGCAAATATAGGGCTTGTGAGCATCTGAACACATAAACAAGCAGTTTCAGTGCATATATAAAACATGTAAACTCAAGTTTGAATAGAAACATCTTATTTTCCAGCAGAATTTAAGCACTTAAATGCTCCAAAGTGCCTGTCTTTATCAACACAGTAGAGTAAGGTGGGTAAAGAGACAAATATTGTTACCAAACATATCACTGATAGCAAGTGTCGCAGGCCTGAGAGCACAAACTTGATTTATTGAAAGAATATGCTGTACATAAATCTTCATTATCGGGTTATCTCTTTTTCCTCTGCAGACCAGTAGGGTTTTGGCTGAACAGGGCTCAGTCTCTGCTCTACTGCAATGAACATGGAGTTCTGGGCTCCTTCTCTGAAGAGGTGAAGAGCTGCAGTTGCCCTGTGGATCAGCCCACCTGTCAGGGAGTCGTCCCGTGTGTTGTCGGCACCTCTTCCACATCCTGCTCCCTCTGTGCCACTGACAATGCAACGCGCTGTGGAGCCTGTCACCATGGCAACCTTCTACATCTTGGTTTCTGTCGACCCAGCATTGCAGCATCCCTTGACCATTATCTGACCTTTGACCTGGACATGCCTGATGCTGAGGTTTCTCAAAGCTCCTTATATGATTACTACACTGGCTTTTTATTCTCAACTGCTTTTAGTGTCTGCAGAGTGATAGGAGATTTTAATATATCTGTTTAATCACCATTAGTATGATTTACTAAAGTGACGTTGAACATAATACATCATTATTCAAACATTATAATAACATTTGATACTTTATCGCTATTGATTTGATTTCTCATAATCTCCCTAAAATTAGTCTGACATTTTAAGACAAAAAGTATCTAAGAACCAGTATGTTTGATTAACTATTTGTCCTTTTTGTCATTTTTCTGTCTACCAATCTCAGGTAAAATACCTTCTCCAGCGACTGGACAGTAGAATAGAGGTCCATGCCATCTACATTAGCAATGACGTCCGCTTGGGAAGTTGGTTCAATCCTGCTTGGAGGAAGAGGATGCTACTGACACTCAAGAGTAACAAAAACAAATCCAACCTCATCCACATGCTGATGGGCATTTCATTCCAGATATGCTTGACTAAAAATTCCACCCTGGAACCTGTCCCTGCAGTCTATGTAAATCCATTTGGGGGTAGTCACTCAGAGAGCTGGTTTATGCCAGTGACCCAGCCAGACTTCCCTGATTGGGAGAGAACTAAACTGGATGCTGTTGCCACTGCACAGTGCTACAACTGGACTCTGTCTCTTGGCAACAAATGGAAATCATTCTTTGAAACCGTGCACATCTACCTAAGGAGCCGCATAGTCATAGATGATCCAACAGCGAATGAAACTCTCTTCTATGAGCCATTGGACTTGGATGACCAGACTTCTAACATGGGCTACATGAAGATCAACACGCTTAAAGTCTTTGGATATAGCATGCACTTTGACCCTGAAAGCATCAAGGATCTCATTCTCCAACTGGACTACCCTTACACACAGGGTACACAAGACGCTGCCTTTCTGATGTTGTTGGAGATGAGAGACCGGATTAACCGGCTATCTCCACCAGCACCACAGCCACTTGACCTGTTTAACTGCCTGCTACGCCACCGTCTGAAGCTTTCAGCTGGTGAGGCGGCCCGAATCAAGGAGTCTCTACAGATCTTTAACTCCAAGCTACCGAATGCTTTTCCTGAACCTGAGCTGGCCCAGCTATGCAGCTAGCAAGTTGAGCTAACTAGCCAAGCTCGGGAGTTGAACACATTAGTTGGAGTTGATGCTTCAGGGACAACTTTACTGAGGTGGCCTCTTGGACACAGATCATCTGTATTAACTACTCAATGAACTCTGAAGGGTGAAAGCTGGGTTTTTCTTGGTGTCATTCTTAACTGGCTTTTAAATGTTCCCGTTGGGGATGTGGCAAACTGCATTACCTTACAGCCTGTTGTGAGAATAAATAATATTTGGACACTTTGAGACGCTGTGTTGTACCAGTGTGGAGGCATAGTTTTGCTATTACTGCCATGCTTTTGGCAAACTATGACTGGTGAGGCGATACGACTCTCCGACACTAATATGTTTTTTTGTGATTGAAACTACAGAGACAATGTCATAAAGCCTAACTATGTTTGCAACATCTATGCCTTGTAAAGATAAAGAAGATTTTTGATATGTTAAGAGGAACTTATAAGTGGTCTTCGAAACTTATTCAAAGGAAGAGGAGTTCCCCTTTTCTAACCCTATTTCCTTTGAATATAGAAGAGTTGGGTGGGGACTGAGGGGTGGAACGATTATGTATGTGGTGAATGAGTTATGTTATGCTTAAAAGCTTCAAATTTGATAACCCTGAACCATGTTATTGTCTTTGAGCATTCGTTTTTAATCTTTATTCCATTTTCTCTGGAATTTGAAAACTTGTAAGTATCTATAATTAACATCAGAATGAGACGCCTGTTAGTGATGTTCTGTTCATGGTGGTGTGTCTGTGCCAAAAGAAGGTAAACACATTGGCAAATTGAGTGGCAAAATATGGCTCCCAGTATGTTAACTTTGTTTTGCTTTTGACCTGAAAATTAAAAGAAACCATCTGACATGGTAACAAAAAAGATCTGCGAACATAGCGCTGTAAATAATGCTCCATCTAACCCCAGGTTGTGGACTGGTGCACATTGCTTTCTAGATAACTGATTGCAAAGGCCAAAAAAATGTTTATAGCAAAATAAACTCATGCCTTATATGGAAAGTCGATGTTAAAAAGCACATTTAGTTTGTGTTTGGTTTCCCAGCGAAGTTCGTATTGCTTTTTATATTCAATATTTCTACCAAGACAGAACATCAGACACATTCTCCAGAGTATGTAGTAATGTACCTTCTCCATGCAAATGCCAGTCACATTTCTGCACTAACTTGTTTTCATTTGGTGTTGTGAAATTTTTGAGTCACCATTTGCGGTTCCCACCAGTACTTGCACAATGTAATTGTTCTGCAAAATTTCCAGTTATACAAAATCTAAACAACTGATAGAAATTGTCCGGTTTTATTATGTTTTAAAAAGCTTTGCAATAGTTTGGTTTAGCTCAGGTACAAGAAATTATTTGTTTGCTTTTATTTTCTTTATTTTTTTTCTTTTTGTTGGTCAAAGTTCAGCTGCCTTTTCCATAGTAAGTAAATGATTACAAGGCTTGTGTAAGGCAGTGATGGCCCTTTTGAGAGCTTCAGACGTACCATGACGATACTTGATTGATGATTTTACATTTGCTTCACTAACTTCTCACTGGAAGTCAGTAAACCTTGTATGTCATTTTCAGCTGTTCTTCTGTGCTCAGCTTGCTTAAGTAAAAACAAAGTGGTTTATCTATTTGGGAGCCCTTTCTTTATTCTAAAAAAATCCATACTTTTTCAGCCAAAGATTAGATTGGCCTGGAGTATTTCAGGGCTTATTAACAATTTCTTGTTGTTCTTGTAACATCTCCAAAACTGTATGGAACTGCTGCACAGTAACAATGCTGGGTCACTAATATCAAATCTTTGCTAAGCTAAACAACTTTAACAACTAAGTGAAAGGTCATAGTATACTTTCTAATCACCTGTATGATGGTTTTTGCTCCATCTCTGCACCCGTATTATGGTCCTTTGTAAAAAAAAAAAAAAAGAAAAAAAGAAAAGGTTAGAGCCCTTGTTAAAAATATTATAGTAATTTTATTTGAAAAATTTCAAAATGTCTATGATTAACTGGGAACCCAGTGTACTCTGCATCTCAGCTGATTGTTGCACTAATGGCTCCAGGTACTTATGACCCTTCTTTGGAATTAGCAGGACAGACACAGACATAGTTTTAGGGGGGTGCACACAGGGGACTTGTCCCCTGCACTTTTTACTGTCCAAAAAGAAGGATTTGCTACAGGAAATTGAGACTTGTCAGCAGGCACTAGGACCAAGCGGATTGAAGCTCAGTTCACTGAGTTTCATTGCTTCTGCGGTTTCTTATATGATTGGCTGTCCCTGCTGTTACTCCACCTTGCCTGTGCGGCTCACAAACTAGTTCCACCATTGATCAAAGATCATTGTTGGTGTTTTGGAAGCAGTTTCTCTGGTAAGTTGCTGAAAGTGTAACATTTCTTGGCATAGTGAGGCATCAGCTGAATATTTATCAAGAAATGAAGTCAACTGTGGTATTTTATTTGGTTAGCTTTAGTTATTTAGTTGTGTAATTAACAAGCTGGTGCTAATTTAGACTAGTTGGCTAACAGGAGCCTAATTGCCCAAACACAAATTTCCAATTCTAACTATAGCTAAGTTTGTCCATCCATCCATCCATCCATTTTCTGCCGCTTATCTGAGGTCGGGTCGCGGGGGCAGCAGCTCAAGGAGGGAAGCCCAGA
>JBAMIG010000008.1:7401376-7422928 GCA_037177335.1 Kiunga ballochi
GCTCATGACCATAGGTGAGGATGGGGACATAGAGCGACCGGTAAATCGAGAGCTTCGCCTTTCGGCTCAGCTCCTTCATCACCATGACAGATCGGTGCAGCGTCCGAATTACTGCAGAAGCCACACCGATCCGCCTGTCGATCTCACGCTCCATTCCATAACTAAGTTTGTGTGGATGCTTTTTAAGGTGTGAATAAAATGCAGAATACACTGGATGGACTTATTTATTCTTCAGCTGCAGCATCTCGGAACCAAAAGCTACAGGTAGGTAGCTGATAGGAGGGAGAGTAAATTGTTTTAGTTCAGTTAGATAAGGCTGTTGTACATTTTTTTTTAACTTTGAAATGCAGACCTTTGAATATATTACTGTACAAGTAGTGTTTCTATTTATATCTGCTAGATTAACTTTTTTTTTTCCCAAAAAAGCGATGTCTAATTTAGGTATCTTTTAAAATTGTGAAAACTTAATGTGTTGTCCTTTCTTCTGTCTGCCAGTTTCTCGCTTTCTTCACATCTGCAGATTTTTATGTACAGCTCTTTATAGGTAAGTCTTGAGAAAGAAGTGTTTGCCGTCTCAATCAGTACAGAATGCAAAATTTCCATCAGAAGTGAAACATGGTAGGTCAGTGTGTTATTTATAATACCATTTTAAAGCTTATTTCTGACAGAATGAATTTGTTGATGAAGTGATCAGAAAGAAATATACATACATTTCCCCACAACAACCTCATGATTCCAGGGTCCCCTCTTATCATAGTTAACGTTATTTTATTGCCATTACTTAAGTGTGCAGGAACACCACTTGCATGTGTCAAAGCTTGGTAAACGCAAAGCAGACACCTGGCTTTTTAGGGAAAGTGACTATTTCATACAGAACTTGTTCCATAAAATCCCATTAAGTTTTTACCAAGCTGTTGTATCCCTGAAGAGTTTGCTCGCTGTCTAGATTTGTCTCCACTATTCCACATGTCACTGATGACAAAACCGTTGTTCACTGCTTCACCAACAACTCCCAAGAAACTTTCACATATTTACTGCAACCCTGAAAATCATTAGACACACTTCACAATGCTGCCTGTGAGAAGGAAAACATCTGAAGCAATTGCCCTTGAATTCAGTTGAAAAGAATAACTCAAATAACAGCAAATCAATTACTTTATTTTGCACATTCAAGTGTATCTGGTGTTTCTGATGTTCTCCAACTAAACTCTGAAACCCTGAGGTCTGTACTAGCATGATTAACATAACACAGGTATTTTTATTTGGGTTGAATTAACCAGCTATTTAGTACAATGTGTCTAGACCCCAAATGTATGGATAAATACTCTGTGACCCATATCAGGGTTTTTCCATTTAGATTTGTGCACATTCACAAAAAAAGGGTGTTTTTTTGTAGGTTCTGACCAATTGCAAACATGGACAAACCCTGCAGAGCAGTGAATTTTACCTTAGTGGAGCAGATTTTTATTATTGAAAAACCCAAGAAATTTAAAATATTATTCAGGCTAAAAGCAACACTGTTGCTGCAGTAAAAGTAAGGAAAGAATGCTGGCAGAAAATTGCTGACCCCATTAATGCGTAAATTTGTCAGATTATACTATACTAAATAATAGGACAATATAACTTGACAGCACTCAGATCACTGAAATAAAGCACAAACATTTCTTTAATTGCTCCATTTATGTAATATTTTCCAGTGCTTTAAAGATCCACTCCCATGTGAGCGTGCTATGTGTTAGAATATTAATTCCTCCACCATGAATGCACAGCTTGTTGTGCATTGCATAACTCAATGGTTCTGTACTTGCATCGTGTGTGAAAAAGAATTTTTACTATTATTTACCTGTGTTTCAGAAGCTATCCCAGTGGAGCAAAAGGGACTTGGGAGCAAGTAAAGAACAAATACAAAAACATTTATCAGAGTGGTTAGTGACTAAGTTTTATTACCGTATCTGTTGTATTGATGAAAGGAGAACAATTCATCTAGACGCTCCAACAGCTAACATATAAATCTCATCTCGTTTGATGAAAATCTGTACCATTGGTGCAGTATGTCATCAGGAGAGTCCAACGGGTTGGATCTTTTTCAAAGTACAATTATACAGCTATGGAAAACGCACAGGTTGACACAAGTCTGCAGAAAAGCAAAAATACAGCCTTTTTATGCTGTGCACTAAGAGTCTAGAAGTCCACAGAGAAGATGCCAGCTGGAGTGAAATTCGGTACTGGGACGACAGGGCAGTAGATGGTAGAGATCTCTTGTATTAGAGTGTCATCTGATATTTAGAGAGAAAAGACAAGACCCTAGTGTGTGTGTGGTGGGTGAATGAATGACGAACAGGACCTTTGACCAGTAGGAGCTTCTTTGGGTCATAGCCTCAATTCACTATTTAAGACCAAACAAGGCTTGGAGGAATCAGAATCGTCCTGACTGTGCGCTGAGATTTGTACTTTACTCATATTATTGATAGCTTAATAAACGCTTTTAATTTTTATGTTGTTGTCGGACCTTTGTCTTTCACTGGAACCCAGGGTCAATTAGGGTTCAGGATTTAGGGTTTTAGGATTAGGTCAGAGCAGTTGAGAGCGAAAAATATGAAACATGAGTCTATTTTCATAGGAGTCAGATTTAACTTACACATTACTGCCGAGAGTAATCTCAATATTTTCTAACATGGATGAGGGCCAAGGTTTCCACCCATAGACTAAAAAACATTTTTGGTTTTTAGATACTAGTTTTAGACTTTATTTCAATAAAGGTTTTGATTTGCCTTTTGACATGAATATAGTTTAGCTTGTCATTTATGTTCATTATCACTACCAACATCCAAGTAGTTATTAGTTGCTCTGTAAAATGTATTTTTTGTACTGTGGAGAGAGATAAGAAGCTATATTGCATTTACCAGGAAAACCTAGAAACTGCACAAAGAAAAGCTAGAGACAAAAGGCTAAATCAAGGCCCATGTGAAACATCAGATCATGTGGTGACTTCTGCACAAGCTCTGAGGTTATCTGACCTTGTAGCACAACAAGCTTCTTGTTGTTCTTCAGATGCTTTCTCTCCTTTTTAGAAAATCACTTACACATTTCTCCTTTTCTAATACTTTGACACTTCTTTGTCCTTATCCAACACACAGTCTTGCTCTGGGAATATTCAGTCACACATCATGGAAATTCCTCTACTCCAAATCTGTTACACTTTTATTTTCTCTTTTTTCTCCCTTACTGTGAATCTCCTGAATGTCAAGTAGAGTCATTTTGAAGAAAGGTAAAGTAACTCTCATCAGAACAGCTGGGCCAAAATAAAAGGATGGTCTGCCAGATTGAAAGGATCACTTAGGATCAGGAGTAAAAGTAACGTAAAAGCAAACTAAAAAAGTGTTTAAGTGATATTGTGTAGTCTCATTTTTCTGTTTTTCCCAGGTATATACAGTTCCAGTTCTGACGAGGATCAGAGGGCAAGAACACATCACAGCAGGTTTAAAATCGCTGCAATGGCTCCCCGTACATTTGAGGATAGATTTTTAAGTTCCTTTTATCTGTTTATGAATGTCTTAACGGGCCTTCTTATTTATCTGACCTCCTTTTCAAGTGCACGCCTGGAGTTAAGTGAGAAGTTTGATAATTCCTGTGACGCAGACGCACAGGGTGGATTTTTCTGGAGAGCAGGGGGAGCAAGGCTCAGATTGCTCTGCTCAACTCAGGCTGCAGAACGTCTATGCTTAATAATAAACTGTGTCACAACCATATTCCTAAGGTCTGAGTTTTGATTAACCCCTGGAGGAAAGGTGAGCATCAGAGCCAGTTCGATGCCGGTCCGAGTCTCTGAGCAACAGCCCAGTGTAAGTCTGGTTAAGACAGAATAATTGTTTCTGTATTTCTCAGAGAGTGTAAGAACACCTCCTTTCTGTGAGAGACTTGGAGCAATCTTTCTTGGAGCAGATAACGGACAAGAAAATCCACTGTTATGAACCATCGCAGACCCTGATGTCTCTCTGGTACCGTTCTTTTATCTGTTCCCAGGGTCAGAACCAAAACATACGGTGAGGCCTCCTTCCATTGTTACGGCCATCGACTGTGAAACAGCCTACTGGAGAACCTAAGTGCTGCAGAGATAACTAATGTTTTTAAAAAGAAGCTCAAGATACACCTTTTAAATTAAGCTTTTAACTGAATTAACTGCATCTTCAATTATATTATTCTCTCACATTGTTTTATTAACTTGAGATGAATTAATTTATGTTTAATTTTTTTATTTAAGTTATTTTTAAGCATTGTATGAAGTTCTGATCCCAACAACAATATTTTTTCCTCACAACCTCAGTACCGAACAAAATGTTTTTACTTCTCTTTCAGTCTTTATTTATTTATTTATTTAAAAAAAGAAAAGTAGTTGGAGTAACTGATGGACCCACAACATCCAAAACAACAATTTTGAAGACTTTTCAAAATGGCTTCCAGAACTTAGAAGCTACTTACTGCAAGGTTACACAGGCAAATGGAACCAAACTATTGCATTTCATCCACATTAAAACAGTATCTATGTTCTTCCAAACATCAGTGCTTTTGCCTGAAGAGCAGAAGACTGCTACACTGGCATTGCTGAACCAAGAATCACCACTAATTAGCATTGGTAACATCAAGCAAGGTCAGTGTTGTTCAATAGAGGTTGAGGTGACTGAGGTTGTTGGAAGTTTCTACTTTAAATGTGGCCCTAAAGCTGGTCCAAGGATTTTTAGAAGGTCTTACTTATCTTTTTCCACACCAGATATCACTTATGAAACAGGTATTAGTGGTGGGCATCCAGTCTCTCTGTAAACTGAGGATTAAACAGGTGTGAAAACTTTGTATCAAAAGATAATTATTTGATCTTCACCATCTTAAGAATAGGCCTGTTATATACACTATATACTGGGCAAAAGACAAATTCACTCCAAGGTTCACAGAATCAACCTTTGGAATCTTTTTCAATTCCACAAAGCATACCCAAAGTATACCTAAGTGGAAGCGAAAAAAAGTTGCATTTCTAACATTATATAGGCAACACATATATATATATCCATCCATCCATTATCAACCGCTGTGTCCCTAACGGGGTCGCGGGGGGGCTGGAGCCTATCCCAGCAATCAACGGGCGAGAGGCGGGGTACACCCTGGATGGGACGCCAGTCCACCGCAGGGCCAACACACAGAGACGAACAACCATGCACGCACACACTCACTCCTATGGGCAATTTAGAATCACCAATCAGTCTATCCCCAAGGAGCATGTCTTTGGACTGTGGGAGGAAGCCAGAGAACCCGGAGAGAACCCACGCTAACACGGGGAGAACATGCGACCTTTGGAATGGTGAAACATTCTATACCCTCCTGTCTAGAGATAAATAGTCTGTGAAATGGCATTTGTTTGGATTGTTTTTCCTTTTTCAAGGAATCTTAGTTTGTGGGTTTTCAATTCCCAGGATTTTTATTTGACATTTTACTGAATGACCTTATCGCCACATCTTATCTTATTCCTTTTTGCTTTAAAAAAAAGACCTTTTGCCTCATGGGTAACATACATGCACCTTTGGCGTTTTCAACTTTTGGTGTTGAAATGCAATATGTGCTGTGTAGACTTGTATTTGTTTTGTAGAAATAACTCCAGGTTTTTGACTGGATGAAAGCCCTTTAAACTTTCTGCCAGTCTAGTTGGACATACGTGTTGCCATGTGGAGCTAGAGACGGTAATAATTTTTTTTAATTCCCATTTGTTTTAGCTAAAGATGGTGAACTTTCATTAATGTAGAGCTTAAGTTGTCAAGTGGGAAGGAGAGAAAAAACTGAGCGTCATCTGCATAGCAGTGGTTGGAGAATCCACAAGAGCTTATAACAGCACCAAGCAAGGAGACATATGTTGAAAAGAATAGAGGACCAAGCACCAATCCCTGAGGCACCCTGTTTTCAACAGATTTAAGCTGGACACTTGTCCTCACCAGGATACTTTAAGAATCTATCTGTGAGGTGAGGTCGAGTATAAATCATGAGGACACATCCTGAGAGGCCAAGTTTATAGTGTGGAGATATCTGAACACATATTGGTCAGGAGGTACTGCAGCATCAGTATACTCTTCAAGCTATTCAAAATTTTACAACGGGCATAGGTGAGTGTGCTGACAAGCAGGACTTTGACTTGTAGAAAGAAAGCTGAGGAACTCGTAAAATTAAGGCAGGCCTCCATATACTGAAAGTGTCCATTTGATGAAAAATAATCCATACCTGTTAAATGTAAGCCTTCCTCTTGTTCTCTTATCCATTTCTAGCCTCCCTCCTTTTCCCTTATGTCCTTCAGCGATTGGAACTGAGCTGTCATTCTGTCAGTCCTCAATCAGCCTATTGATTCACTGATCTTTGTTTGACCATGGACAAATGCTTGCATGTCAATTCCTGTTTTCCACCTTTTCTTCCCTTGCTCTCTTTTCTCCCTAATCCGTTCACTCAGACTAGTTCTTTTTCTACAGGCAGTTTTGTCAAGGAGTTAAATAATTCATTAAATTTTTTTTAACTTCTTTCAGACAGTTAAAGTGGTGTGCCAGGGGTATTTACAAAGACAGCTAAAGTAGCAGAGTCCATGTGTGCACGTAAAAAGAAAAATTCTCAAGTTTGATTTGGGAATCACATTCTACCTTGAAAAGAGTTTGCTCAATTTGTCTCTGTTTTACTTTTATTTGAAGACAAATATGTTACTATATGAACCATTTGCTCACTAAAATGTTTGGATTATTTGGACTTGAACTACAAAAAGGTATAACAATAATCTATAGTGTAAATAGAAGGGTAGTACATTTTGAAAGAGTTTTATGACTGGAAAGAAAACAGAAAAATCTTCTAGTGTTTCCAAGTGCAGCCTCACATTGTATCACAAGCTTCTTGTTGTTCTTTAAATAAGATTTTAATGATAGAACTGTTAAATGATCAGAATCACATTGATTCATCTTCTGGGCTCCATGACTGCCTAGATTGTTAGAATATTAAAGAAACAAGAAATACTGGCAAATTGACAATTCATTTAACAAACAGGGTCTCAGAACAGCCCGGCATAGAACTTGGCCTTCAACGGTACACCTTGATTTTGAGGATTGTGGGATGAGGTCACCCTATGGCACTGGCCCTGTTCAGATTTGCTAAACATGGCATGCTTGTAGCAGGACCTACCTGCCCACTGTCTTTGTTAACAAGCACTGCTATTCAGACAGTACTCAAACAACTGATTGCATCTCTGGTACCCGAAGCCCAAAAGAAGAGTCAGCAGCAGACTAGCAGTACTTTGGCATTGTCAGAGAATATGTGGCAAGTTTTTATGAATATCTTCTGACCAAAACATTCCCCTTTATGTTTGTTGTTATTGAGTAAAGATGAGCCAATTTAATTATGTGTCCTCAAAATGTGGACTGGTGACCTGTTGTGTACCAGGGTGCACATGAAAAATGGCAATGTGAGCATTCACCTCACTGCTCGACAGGATAAACAGTCCTCTGTTCTGTGCCAGTCTTTGTTGTTCAGTCTCTTGCTCACACCAAAAACACACACAACAAAACAAAACGACAAAAAAAACCTCCTTTCCTTTATAGATGCTTTTCAAAAGCAACTTTTACCCCCCTCGGTGACTGGACAGTTCTGTTTATTTAAAATCTCATACATGGCATTTACTATATATTATAGTTTGCTTCAGCTCCACCAGAGCTAAAGGTGTCAAATCCAGGTTTCATAAAGTAAAACGCCTCTCATTTAAAACAGGTGTTTTCACAAACAGTCTAGTTTACCTGGCAGATTAACTGTGCTTACTAAATTCAGCTGGTCTGGTGACTGTCCAGAACAGCTGTTGGACAGGATTTTTACATTCTAGACCAGGAAATTCTTATAGCATAGTTTTTCATTGATTATAAAAAAAAAAAATCTAAACTTCTTTAAATGTTATTGTAATGTATTTATTTTTAGAAGTTTATTCAGTGGGGAACTCAATGTGTGTGTGCACATGCATGCTTAGTACTGAGAATAACTGGGCATTCGACTTTTAAGGAACTTGAGAGATGGCATTTGTGTAAAACTTGCTAAGCATGCGTGTGCGCGCACATACACACACACAAACACACACCTTGTTAAAGCTTTATTCAAATGATCGGTATGAGCACCAAATTGTGTGACAATGATTGAGTACGAATCAGCAGTATGTATGCTTGTAGTGCTTGAATGTGTTCACCTTATCATTCGAGGTAGGTTATTTGCTACAGAACAGAAAAGGCAACCTTTTAAATATGTCATTACTCATCAACAAGATACTTAATAAACATGTGATTCTATGTTTTGTTAAGGAAAAACAGGCTGTTTATGTCATCTTGTCTAAGCTGAAAAGCAATTTTCGATCTATTTTTTTTATTTAAAATGCTGACAAAGATAAAGTTTTTTTGCAACTCTAGTGAATTTGTAATGTGACCTTGTCTGTTTTCAGATGGACATAATGAATGTGTTTGCCAAGTGAGTCTAAAGAAGCAATATGGGAATAAATTAATTTTGGATGTTTTTGCAAGTTGGCATATTAAATTAACAAGGTCAATGAGATTGGAACTTTAGTTTCAGCCATGATTGCAATGCTAGTACAAAAGTTATTAGTTTAGGATAACAACCTGATCGGCTTTTCTCAATGAGGGTCAAACAAAGTCAAATGTGAGATTGTCCATCTTTGAGGTGTCTCTGAAAACATTAATCAATTCTGTGATCACACTAGTAATGTAATTAGAAATTATTTACAAACTTTGAAATCTATATTGTTATCAATGATTGTGTCAAATGAACAAGAGATGTATGAGGTTAGCATATTCTAATACACACACAGAGAGAGAGAGAGAGACACGCACACCCATACACACACACACACACACACACACACAAGTTGTCTTCACCAATTGTAGTTCATTAATTCAAAAAGTCTGACTTTCTAAACATCATAAATCACTGCAGGACTAAACAGCACAAAACCTCTAACCTACTCCTTCCGTTCAACTTTTTATGTGCCTCATCGTCCCTTTTCACTCATTTTCCTTCCCTCACCCCTGCTTCGTCGGGAGGTCCACAAAGTTTGCAGTGTGCAGTCTAAATAGTGCTCTGATGGATTAGCTGTCTTCCATGGCCCTGAAGATTAGCCCAAGGGCAAACCCACTCCTGTTTCCAGGATGCCATGTTGAAGATGAATAACTGTTTATTAACCCAATGCAGAGTGACTCTTTCCCCACCTCATTACGAGTAGAATGAAAAAAATACAGGCATCTCAAGCTGGGCGGTGTAGGAGTCTCTGCCACTCTCTGTTGCTCTCTCACGTTTTCCACTGCAGATAAACTTGCAGCCTGATGTAATGTGACAGTGCGCATTTGGTTCTTGTTTGCCGCTTGACATCCCAGAAAATTGGCTTTTCATTTATTTCCCCCCCACCCCCTTTAAAAAAATTAAACAACCTTCTGCATTTTTCATATTAAAACACATTCATCTCATTATTGGAAGGATAAGATAATTGTGAATTTATGCACGTGTTATAGTAAATCCAATGACGTCTCTTTTATACAACTTGTACCAAGTGTATGAAGTAGTTTTGTAATATTTATTGCAGGTTTATTTTTTATTTTTATTTTTTAACTAAACATCTTTTTGCAAACACGTGACATGCAATTTTAGGAGAAAAAGTATTTTACGTAAAGGAGAAGCACCCAAGTTTCTTTTATATTAGTACATAAATAATTGGGCTGGTAGGTGAAGTAGTGGTTAGATCCATGGCCTTACAGGTAGAGGGTCACCTGTTAAAAACCTTCTCTAGAGGTGGGGTCAAACAGGTAGATTCTGTGTGGAGTTTGCATGATTCTCCTCGTCTATGCATGGGTTCTCTCTGGGTACTCTGGATTCCTACCACCCTACCAAGATGTATATATTAAGTTCACTGATAACTTGTGATTGTCCCTAGGAGTAAGTGTGAGGGTGAATTGCTGTTTGCCTTTGTGTTTGCCCTCACCTGTTTATTGTTAGGATAAGCTTCAACTTCCCGTGGCCATGAAATGGATTAAGCAATTAGAAAATGGATGAAAAAAAGTTGATAAATATAGGGTACATGACACCATAAATAAATTAAGAAAAAACTAAACAAAACAAAACAAGAACAAATTGCAGAATTTTTTTTTATGTATCAGCTGAGAATATGTGAAAGGCATCACACACATCCTTTACCCCTTGTAACACCTTTTTATGTTTTCTGTGGTTTAGGTCTCTGATGGCCCTCACTGTGATCCAGGTTAACATTTCAAATATAAATAACAGAATTCCCCAATGTGCAGCAAAACTCAGACGAAAGTGAAGATTTTTGATAACTCTGTCTTTAAGTTTGCATGTGTACATAGGAAAACTGAGTTTTAGCTTTATCGAACGTCACAGCCAACAATTTTTGTTAATGGTGGGCAGCGGCATGAATGCAATCAGAGGTGTGTTGTTCACTGTCATGCAAACACTTTTTGTTTGCTTGTTTTTATGTTGTTCATTGTGTTTAGGAGCAAAGGAGAAATGCTCTGAAGTCAAGTGGATTCAGGTTTTGCAATATGCTGCTACCTATGTTTACAACAGCGTTCAACAGTGTATTTATGCGGGTTTGTGAGAATACAAGTTTTTTTAAAAAACAATTTGGAATTTACTGAATTATTTTTGAAAATAGAGTGTAGGGGGGGGATATCTGTTTTTAAAATTACTTGGCTAAGTGTGGATATGGCCTAATGTAATTCTAAAACTCTTGTAAAATCAAATTTGTTTTATTCTTAAACATGACTCTTCTCCAGATTTAAGGGTATATTTCTCTCTCAGAATCACCCGCATACACATTTTCATATCTCAAAACAAAACTGTTGCATCTACTTTGAGTATGCAAAATTAACCAATTCATCCTGCTACAACTGTGTACTTCAAGGGAAGCATAGACTAACAAATCTCTCTTTATGGCAGATTACAAATTGGGGCGCAAGGCAGATAGCATATATTTGTTTTCTCATGAGATTTATGAGAGCAGAGAAGAAAATAAGAATAATCCACTTTACCCCCACCCCCAGACCTCATTACAAACTTTGAACATCCTTCACCTTCTCTTGGCCCTAATATTCATTAACTGTAAAGCCCGTTTGAGATCAGTGAAAGTGTCTGGTCCATCCAACCAGCATGTGTTAAGCAGATTGCACATTATTCACTGTTTTAGTTATTTTTTATCTTCCTAGCAATTGACTTCAGTAAGATATTAGTCTAACAGCAGCATCTGCTAAACAACGCTCGATATTTTAAAACAGTTTCAGTGTCACATTGATCTGCCAAGCAAGCAGAAGCCATTTTACTCCACTACACATGATATACTCAAACAAACATTGTGTTTATATCCCTAAATACCTGCATTGAGTCATAGTTAAAAGCTGATCAATGTTACATAGACTGCAAAAAAAAAAACCTGGCAAAGACAAAAAATAAAATCTGATTATCAAGAAAAAATTATTTAAAAAAGTCACTTTCCTTTGACGTTTCTCTTAAGAACTGTCAAGGATTTGGAGAAATTGGACTCCAAAGCAAAAAAAAAGGGGGATAGCAGGCAGCATGCAGGAAATCTTAAATAAATAAAAACAAGAAACAAAACAAAAAAAACCTAGTTACAACACGGTAAAGGAAACATGGGAAACATAACTACAGTACAGAGAAAACCGAAGAATGAACTGGCAACTGAACTGAAATTGAGTAGTATAAACACACACACACACACACACACAATTGAAATGGATAATCTAAATACAACCAAGTGAACTAACTAGCAAGCAAATAAACAGGAAATAAAGATGGAACAAGAGACACAAGCACAGTAAAACAGACAGGTTTTTTACTCCTACCTTTTCTTATTTTGATGGGCAAACCCTGTTTTGACTTACCAAGTTATTAATCAGCTTTGTAATAAAAACACATCTATTTCCCGAATGTATGTCTGGGTAAGTTAACCCAGAGAGCTAAACTTGTTTAGAAGTAGAACAAAACTATTGCCTGTATGCCAGGCTTGTTTAAAAAAAAAAAAAGGATTATGGTTAAAATAAATCCGAAGTTTTGGAACAATTACATGGTAAAACTATTTTTTTTAATTAATAGTTTTGTTTCAGTGGATTTATGCTGATTAAATTCTAAAGGACCTTTTTTTGTAATGTCCCAAATGTCCCAACATTACCTAGTCTGAGTGAAATAGAAACTATATTTATTAGATTGTATCAATTCTATGTTCCGTTACAGTATAAATCTAAGGATACATCAATAGACAAAGAGTGGTATAACAGCACTGACTTATAAAACGTAAACACAGCATCTTCTATTATCTGCTTACAAGCAACAAGATACAATGAAAAGAGCAACAAGATGTTGTTTTGCACGCAGTTGTCATCTTCAGTACACTTAATGTCTAATAGTCAATGCAACATTGCAATGCACATTTTCACAGAGGACCTAATCAGGCAGGCAACTGGCTATAATAGTATCATAAAAAGTGTTTGTACTGAACCATTTTACACATTATACACTCAGACTGCAGGTTGTTCTGAAATGTATACTACCAATAACTAACCTTTGCACTATCCATTATTATCCAGCAGTCTCTGTGATGGAGTGGCTGCTGGTCCAGGGTTTGCTGGGATAGGCTCTGGCTACTACAATACTGATTTGGATTATTCCTTCTGGAAAATGGATGGATGGCTTGAAAATGAATGGATGAGTAATCCAGCAGTCGATCTACAGCCACCAGAACCACGTGTTTTTGTAGTTGTTGTAACAACTAAGAAAATAAATAGTTCTGCAAATGGTAATCATTGGAAAATACAATTATTACATGATGTAATTCACAAGCTTTTATCAAAGTCATCATTGCTGTATTACAATTTAGTTGCTTCAATATTTTAAACAAAATTATACAGTAACACAAAATGTTAGCCTGCAAAAAAAGTACCTTTGCTAGCGTGTAGCCTCATGAGGGCAGAGAACTGCCAGCTGAAGCAAGCTGCCCTCTAAGATTTTCTGAGATGATCCGTCTTTTCAAGTTAGAAGAGTTACTGTCTACCTCCACTGCTTTGGGGAACAGTGGAGGTATTTCGAATGGAGCATGCGTTGATTCATCCCCAAGCCAGTCTTTATGGCTGCTGGGCAGTACTGGCAGCAAATTGTAAGACAAAATGATTCTGGTTGGTACTGCAGTGTAACAAAATGTACAGCCTGAGCAAAGAACATGCACGAGAGCTGTTTTGTTGTCTCTGAAGATCTGCCGACAAATAAAATACAGTTATAAAATGACACATTGCAAATGGATACATGAAAACTAAATTCTTATGAGTAAGAGAGAAGGTTCTGAGCTCACTAAATCACACAGAATCAGACTTTTAGAATACTTTGTCTTTGTCTTGTCAAAAACAAGATTGTTCTAGCTCTTCCTGGATTTTCTTACGCTTTCTTTTTCTTCTTCCAGTATAGATAGAACAAACAAAAATACTGTGATGATCTTACTAAAATACTAACAGCCGTCTGTGTGTCTTGATCTAGTTGCCAAAAGCAGAATACTCCATGATGAAACCGTATGAAAGAAAGACTGGCATCCCTCTGCATCAAGGGCAAAAGTTTGAGTTATCAGCCTTGGTCAACAATGAATTCCACTTTACTGCTTCCCAGCAGACAAACATCTCCATCAGCTGTTTGGAAAATGGAGAAAGAATCAGGCTTTTGTGATGAGTTGCTGTCAATAACCCAAATTTAAAGAACCCAAATCAAAATAATGATCAGTCCAAGGACCACAAAGAGTGGATATTGCCTTGGGCCTTTGGGTGGAAACCTGGTATTTTGCGTCTTTGTTAGAATGAAAGCTATGGATCTGTTTGGTTCCTGCTGTGAAGTGTAACAAAAAAGCATTGCCTTCAGAACATGAAACACAAAGAGCACTTACTAGTGCATACAAAAATAAAATGATACAAAGAGACACAAAGAATAAAGAATATAGAAATGCATTGGTGATAGTGTTTGTGATGGAAATATCTTATGAAGCTAAAGGGACGGACAAACAAACATACATAGTTGAAGATGCAAGGACACTTACAATACCAGCATGTCCTTGGACTGTCAGGAAATGCAATGAAAATGTTTTCCACTTTCAGGTGCTCTTGCTTTGCATCAACAGGCACATTCTATTATAAAATGACTTTTTTTCAATTTTTTTAAGTTGACAAATTAAAACAAATACAAAAATGCTACTGTATACATAGATCTTGTATATAAAAACGTCTTGATTAAAACCACATTCCCACACATAAAAAGTACTACTTTAAATATTCAGTACACTTTGTTATATGTTATATATTGCATATTCTGCACCTTTTAATAGGTGCCCGAAGTAAGTTAGAGAAAGTAGGTATGGATAATTCTAATAGTTTAAAAGTTTCACTCTTCATTGATACTTGAAAATACAAACAGAAATTCTTCTGTTTTTTTTACTCTTTACTCTTTCTATCTCTATCTCTCGGTTTCTATCTGTATCTCTCTGTTGGTGCATGTGTGTCTAAATAATATAATAACTTTCTATTTAGGCCCAAACATTGAATTTATTTATTAATAATTTATTTATTATTTAATAATAAATGTATTATTTATTTTATTAAAATTCTATGTGGCACCAGGTATGGCCAAAAAAAGCTATCTCATTTATACTGTAAATAATCATACACTGAGCTTCCAGGTATGTTATATTTGTTTTATCCTTATTCTGCAGCTATCTAAGAACAGCTCCCAGTTGGGATAAGAGTGACTGCTCTCTTCTCTATTGTGGGAAATTTTCAATGAGTCTCAGATAGTTTATTTTGCTATATTCAAAAGTGCAGAAAACACATAAGAGCACGACTTGACAGATAAACTAGGCCCACATTGTTACCATAATGCAAACATTGTGAGAAAATGTGCCTGTAAGAGGTGAATGTGAGACAGTCCAGTAAAGAAATATGTGAACAATAGTCTTGTACTTATTTGGATCCATCCATCCATTTTCTACCAATTATTCCCTGAACAGGGTCGCAGGGGCACTGGAGCCAATCCCAGCTGACATCAGGCAAGAGTCGGGGTACACCCTGGACATGTCGCCACACACTCACTCCTATGGGCAATTTAGAGTCTCCAATCAGCCTATCCCCAAGGTGCATGTCTTTGGACAGTGGGAGGAAGCTGGAGTACCCGGAGAGAACCCACACTAACACGAGGCAAACTTGATAGTTTAACATCCAAACAAAGAAATTTCTTCACGTTGGTGATCATGTCTGTGTTATTTTTACTTTATTTTGGCAAATGGTGCATACAAGAAACCCATGACTTATAAAAAAAAATCTACCAGAACATCACATGTTCCCATAATGGAAGCTGTTTCTCTCAATCCTAATAATTTGTTTCCTTTTTCCCTGAAGAACTAATTATAATGTAGTACATGCAAATTTCCTACAAACGCCTCCATCTTTTCCTTTATCCTGAGTTAGCATAATTGCTTGTGGTTTTATTGACAACCCATGACTTGTGCATTATGTGTACAAAACTATGTAGCCATTTATCTTGGCACAAAGTTGACAGACAATCAAAGACAACACCGGAAAACTTATGAAAAAAAGGTCAATTGTGAAGCCATGACAAACTTTCATATTGAAAGACACACTGGTGATTTGACAGAGAAAGTGAAACTGTTCAGCATTAAATGAGGAGAAGTGATTCTAATATAAACATCCAATATTATGATTTTTTTCAACAGTTTCAAATGACTGTGAGAGGCCCAACAAGGTTTTCAAATTGCATTTCCAGAATTTCTGCCTTGGTCCTTAATTTTAAAAGATTCTCTTTTGATCTCTACAGAGAACAGGCTGTTTCTGTCTCTGAAACTTTAAATGTTCATGAGCGGTGCTGGTACCATGAGGATTGGTTATATCCTTTAATGAGGTTGCAAAGGGAAGGTTCTCAAACTAGCCTGTTTGAGCACATATTCACTAAAAAGTGGAGCAAGCAGGTAAAAGAGGTGACATAATTTTCACATAATACACAGGTTATGAGGACATATATGACTGTCAGAAAACCTTTTAGAAAGGGAAATTTGCATAATATAAGACCTTTTAAAATTCACTACATTTATAGACCAAAAAGAAGGGAAATTCAAACTATGATTTTATTCCATTTTAATAAGTTAACAAGTTTATAATGTTAAATAAAGACACTGTAGATGTTAAATGATCTGTGCTGTGCATCTTTCATCATGTCTTCCTGCACAAACGTGACCAAACCTGTCAATAGGACAATTATATTATGCAACATGGTCCATAAATTATGTCAAATGTATAAATATTGTTGAAGTAAATTCTGCTCTCAGGCACTTGACGTCCTGGGCTAACGCTCGGTCATCAATTTGTTGTTGCATTAATGCAGCAGAGTCCTCATTCAAAATAAACTAAGCAAAACATTCTATGGAGGACGTGCAGTCACCTATTTCCGCTTGTTGATGATGCCAGCTTGGTGGATATGCGTCCAGGTATAACCATTGAGTGCCTACTATATAAACACAGAATAAAGCATGGATTAAGCCTAAACACACTCACACAGCAAGTATCTGTGGATGGTACCAACAGAAACCTCTATCTCATTATGTCTCGGGTAAGTTTACGTCAATCTATCATTAGTCTATCAGCATATCCGTCTCTAGTATCAGCCAGAATGTGCCGTATTTATGTGAAATCTATGACAACAAATAAACCCACAGATCCCAGTTAAATTATATTTTATTTCATAGTATTTGTGAAACCACAACACAAAAAAAAAACTGAAATTCAGAACATACGTTACCAGCTGCTGCAGACCGAGCTGCAGGTTAGATTAGCAACACGTCAAAATGAAGATAAATAATCCACTAAGCGCTTCGCGTGGGAAAACTAACGATTTAAACAGTTTAAAAAATGTTAATATATTAAGAAATATTCTATATTTAAATCTTATGTAAGTGACCGTGTTAGAAGCGGCGTAATGTCCATTGATGTGTCCATTTGAAGTAATTAATAGACTTCATAGAAGCATCCGCACTTTCACGTTATCCATTTATGTCTGATTAATCTGTGAAATGACAAGTTGTTCTTTTTGCCCTGCCTGTTAAGCCCGAATGCGGAGCATGAAATCACCATTTAGACCAGGAAGAATACTCCACACACTACAATCCGATTTTAACTGGTCTGAGACTGGACTACTTAGCATCCAAAATAGCAGAAAAACCAGGTCAGGTGACCCAGAGATGTCAGCTGCACGGGATAGCGATGAAATGATATCTGATTGGATTGCAGTTTTTCCTTTTGTGGTGTCTACTTTTCTTCTATTTGTGTTGTGTTTACTCTCACTTTTTCTGTCTTTTCCGATTGGAAAATGAGCTTCCTCTGCAGGGTGGCCCGGTCTCTCCCTTAGAGATAGGGTGAGAAGCTCACCCATCCAGGATTGTCTCAGAGGAGAGCTGCTGCTCCTCCGCATTGAGAGAAGCCAGATAAGGTGGCTTGGGCATCTGGTTAGGATGCCTCCTGGACGCCTCCGTGGTGAGGTGTTCCGGGCATGTCCCTTTGGGAGGAGGCTCTGGGGGAGACCTAGGACATGCTGGACTGATTACATCTCGCGGCTGACCTGGGAACGCCTTGGGGTCCCCCCAGATGAGCTGGTGAATGTGGCTGAGGAGAGGGAAGTCTGGGCTTCCCTCCTTAGGCTCCTGCCCCCACGTCCCGACCTCAGATGAGCAGTGGAAAATAAATGGATCTTATGTTATACCAACACATTATTTCTTTGTTTTAAAATAATATACAGAAAATGAGTTTGTCAGGCAATTTAGGAAATATTGATTAATCACAATTAATTCACAGCTACTTTATAAATAATTAAATTAAAATTTCAAATGAAAAAATTAAAAAAATTCTTTGACAACTCTGATACACTCACACATCTCAGCTGCCATTATCTGCTTTCATTTGGATGATTTTCTATCCTCAGGAGAATCTTTATTTGACTTACTGTCACATTCATAACATATGCCATTTGTGGCCCTGACTTCATCACTGCATCTAATATACCGCACTGTTTATTGCTGTGCAGTTTTAAAAAAATGAAAGCATCACTCGTTAGATTATTGCTTCCCCAGAAGAGAAAAATAGATATTGTTCCACATGCGCTCACTCGGAGAACATGATATTGTCCTTTTTATGACTTCTCTCGTTTCTTTATACAATAGACAAAAGAAATATGAATTTCATTCCCTGAGAAACTGAGCTTCAATTTCCCTGCAAGAGATTGTGGTGAAGAGAAAAAAAACATGAATATTTCCCACTAGAGTGGTTTGTTAAACTGCCTGTGAAATGGATTTTAGCTGGAAAAGCAGAAGCGGGCAGCACATCTAAACTCCGATATGGTCTTAACTCCAACCTCAAAATCAAGGGTCATCGTACATCAACCTAGTTATCAATGAAGCATTGGCTTATGTAAACTTTTGTTCTTCCATTTTATTTATTTAGTTTTTATCCTCTATCAAGTTTTTTGATGCCCTTTTATATCTAAATAAAAATGGTATCTCCCTAATTTTTCTTTTATATCATCCACATTTAATTATTCTCAAAGGGATCTGCACAGTGCCCGTGATCTGTGCAAAAATGTGTAGCAACGTGAACAGAGAATGTTACATATTTAGTAAAAGGACTATTATTGTATCGACATGGGCCTTTGCATGTTATGTGAACATGGTGGTAGTGAGCAGAGCAACAGAGGAAAACATTGAGGAAATCATTGCTTGGCGTGAAAAGGCTGAGAAATGAGACGAAGAGACAGAGATGAGGAAGAGGAGATTAAGGGGGAGAGGCAATCAATAAGTAATCTTTAGTCATAGGCAGAGCACAGGCTCAATGCTCAGGATTACTCAGTATGGGGCCATTACATGGAGAGGCTAGCAAAGCAATTATGAGTCTTGAGAGGAATTGACAACGAGATCTCCATGGGGATGAGATGATAGCGGCTAAAAAGATGGAAAACGGAGACAATGTGCACTGGAGCATGAGCATGATGGGGAGAACCAGTGAAAAAATATCAAACAATCATTATCTTGCCTACCTGCTCTTCACCTGACACAATAAGTCCCCTATCTGCCAGTCACTGGTCCTATCAGGGTAAAACATGGAAACGGTCCAAAAAGCTTTCTATCTTGTGTCCACACTGTGAATAGAAACATTCCATTTCCTGCAATAGAAAGCAGCCAAATTAAATCTGCAACGAAGCATTTACGAGTTATTTAAAAGGTAAGGCATAAGTAATAAATCCCAAATCCTAACAATTTATTGAAACCTCAATGCCTTTCATTTTAACACACACTTGGCCTCATCACTTTTGATGAATGCCATGTAAAGGCTATGAATATTACACACAGACCTTTAGTGGTACCCTACTGTAAATAAAATGCATGTTATTTACTTGATCATGACAAGAAGGTCACATGCTGCTGTTGTCTAATGTAACCCACAGTCAAAGAGGACATAACTTATTATACTAGTTTCTCATTCTGACCAAACCTTTTAAACTTCATCTACACTATGCATTAATGGTTTGCTTTCAGATACAACCTACATATTTGAGGATAACATTGGGACAGCTATTAATGTTGCATTTACACTGCATGTCTGTAGAAATGAACATATAATTGTCAGGATCTGATGGTTCGGACACACGAGCTGGACAGGCTTAAGGAAAATAATTCAATTTATTAACAAAACTTAACACTAGGAAGGCAATACACTACAGAGCAAGATGCTTTGACAGGGATGTGAGGAAAACAACGAACTTAAATACGCAGGTGAGGAGAAGACACAGGTGAAACACATGACGGTAATAGGGGACCGGGAGGAGGAGAAGACAAACGGGGCGGGGCAGATGACGGTTCAGGAAAACACACAGGGATCAGTGGAAAACCAAAACAAAACCCGAAAAAATAAGAAAACCCAGGACTAGAGACCGGAATCCTGACAATAATAATATACAGTAGATGTCATCAAATTAAAGCCTGGGTATTTGGTTCCCTAAACTTTTTCCCAGAGGTGTTTAGGTACACCTCACATCAAAATAGATATCAATAAACATGGGGAAATTAAAAAAAAAAAGTGGAATAAAAAATTGCATCTTTTTTTCTTTGATGGTATGACTTAAAAAAAAGGTTTGCTTTTGTTCTTTCTGTTTATTACTTCACCTGTGCCCTAACATGCATTTACTACCAGTGCATCTCCTGACTGATGTGCAGAGCAAAGAGAAAATATCTGCAGACAACAGGACTGGCTGATAAAAAGCAGCATTTCCCGACATAACAGACGGAGAAGCACGGGAAGAAGATACTGTTTTTCAAAATGGCTATATGTAAAAAGTAGTTAGACAATGACAGAAGTCAAAAGAGTCAACATATACTGTAACGTTTGCAGGATAACATCAACTCTGGAAGACTTTAGGTCTGTGATCTGACACTAAGATGGTTGTTGTTCTGCTTGCAGGAGAGCTTTTTGTTTGGTTTGGTTGCAATTTATTTAATACATGTCTTCACAACAAGCTCAAAAGCTATGCTGAATGTTGATTAATAATTCATTTGTTTGTAAGTGAAGGCTATATTAGTTAAATGCTAAAATAATTTAACTTTAGAACTGTAGGTTGGTAGCAAAGCAATTTGCCTGAAAAAGCAACTTAGTATTTGTCCTTTGGATATAAATTATTATCTATTTCTTTTTTTTTCTTTTTTTTACCTTTCATGGCAGAAACACTATTTTAGAGTTGTGTGGTATATAAATTCAAAACATTATAAACCTTATAAGTACAAATATCTAACAAGAAATATGGAGAGGGACAGAAAAAATAGTCAACATCACATTCTAAATGGCTCAAAATATAAAAGTCAAGGAGAGATTAGCTAACATAATTTAGACATTTAGAATGTACCATGGGTCTAATAAGGTATTGCTGTCTTTACAACACGTTGTCATTCATAGCTTGCCACAAGACTGACTTTTGGCCAACAGCTTTTCCTGTTAGTGTTTATTGCACAGGGAGTTATACCATATTGGCAAATATCTTCTTTGGCATTAGCAATGTGCTGTCTTTGCCAACAATAAAAAACAGACATAAGCATAACTCTCTAGAGCTGGCTTTTAAGCAACACGAATCATTTAAGGTGTGTGTAGGGGAGCAGGGAGATAAACATTTAGCTCCAAAGCGAATCGTACTGACAATCTAACCTTTAAGACTACAATATTCATTGTTTTTCCCAAAATTATTACCTTTCACTTCCATTCCATGATTTGAATAGCTCTAACAGAGTTACACACTGCAAGTACTAGGTTAATGTTGTTGCATATATTTGTATTAATCTTTTTATGTGTATTTTATTATGTTTAACTACATTTAACTGATTCATATGATATTCAT
>JBAMIG010000008.1:7427978-7449312 GCA_037177335.1 Kiunga ballochi
TTGAGCACATGGAGCTCATCCACAACAAGCTAAGCGTGCCTCATGTGCACCCAGAGAGTGGATTTTTGGAATGAATATCGGCAGATCATACAGAATGCGTAAAAGTGCTAAATATGCCGAAAGACATTCGTGGCAGCGAGTGGGGTGAAACAATGTTTTCATAGTTATATATCATTGATTTATTTTCTATGCCATTTAATCAATTTAGAGTTGTGGTGACTAATTAAACCATTAATTAGCAGGCAAGAGGCAGCGTACACCCTGAACAGGTAGCCAATCCCATTGTTTTAAACTAAGTCATGAATAACCAGATTTCTTTTGGCCACAGTTGCTACGTGATTTGTTGACAAAATGAGGGTCAGAAAAAAAGAGTGAAACATCTTGCAGATAACTCCAGACTATACCAAAGAGCTATAGCCTCTATACATCAGACATGAAAATCCCTCACCTCATCTGTGTGATTTGTGTAGACCTGATTTAATGTTTTTGTTTTTCTGATCATCTTTGGTTTTATACATTAAAGCTGTCCTGACAAATAGTGACTTGTAAGTGCACTAGAAGGATGCCTTAAATTGAAAAAGACATTTTCCTACTAGCGCTACAGCCACCAGGAGATTAGCTACAGTAAGGATGAACTACAGAGCACGCTGTCTGAGGTCAACAAGTTATTTGAAGCAACTTGCTTCAGCTCGTGCTCACCATGCCAGTGATCAGCAGAATGCTACTTTTCCTCTCATAAAAGGGTTTGAATTTTGTGGAATAATATAAATCCAGAGGGAAATTTTACATCACGTTTATCGACCAATTTGCATCCATGAAAGACAGAAGAGCAGCCTTTTGGATTTTGTGGATTTTTCTCAACTAGGGGAAGTGAAATGTGCACTATTACTACCCCCCTTTTGCGAGTTTTGCCGCAAACACAACTTCTTATGGTGTGGAAATAGTTTTATTCTGGATCTGAGTTACTAAAGTCATATTATTAGAATCAACTATTATTTTAAAGTGTAGATGAGCTAATTGATAACAGTCCTGGCCACATCTGCCTGTCCGTCCTGGGAGAGGATCTCTCCTTCAATGTGGGCTCCATAAAGTTTGTTTAATTTTTTTCCCCACAACTGGGTTTTTTTGGAGTTTTTCCTTATTGCGATGGAGGGTCGAAGGACAGGGATGTCCTGGCTCTACTTAGTTTAATGTAGTTATTACTTGTGCTCATTGTCTGCTATGTGTGTAATGTCTGCTATGTGATAAACTGTGTGTGTGAAGCCCAATGAGGCAACTTTGTTGTGATACTGGGCTATATAAATAAAACTGAATTGAATTGAATTGAATAGAAAGTTTTTGCTTTATGACTGTTAAGTATGTAAAGCTTCTGTGCTTGATGTGTGACAAAGTGTGAGCATGACACTAAATGAGGCTTTAATTTTTAAAAAGCATCAATCATAAATGTCTATAAAGCATGGGAATAAAACTTTTAGAATCAATATATGTATTAAATGTTTGTATGAATGCAGAAAAATTGCACAAACTCAGGTGTCCAATATTATGAGGAAATAGTATGCTCTGATAATATGTAGGTCCTGTTCTTCATATAAAAATTCATGTGTCTGTGCACCCACCACTAGCTTCCTCAGGGATTTTAACCACAACACACAACTGGTTACCAAACAGTTTCTCGATAAATTGACAGATGATGTGGCCTTTTATTTTCTAGTTGTCTGTGAGATGGCTGGTGATTGGTTGGTCTTCTGACAAACCTGGAGGTTGCAGGCAAATATCTGTTGTAGTAAACCAATCATCTCCAGGGGAGGGCACCGGCAGGTTGACAGAAAAAGGACAGATGATTGGTGGTTTGACAGATGTCCGTAACGTTGTGTTCACTCTATTGATGACATAATAGGCTTCATTTTATATTTACTTTTAAGTTTTCTTCAAGCTAGAAATTAAAAGGTGTTGCTCCCGTAAAAGTTAAATAATAATAATAAAAAAAATTAAAATTTGTAAAAATATCAAAAAGTTGATTTTTCATTTTAATATCAATTTATAAGCCTAATCGCTACAACAGACAACCTTAGAATGTCTGGTAAGTGGTAAAAATATGGGAAAAATATAACAAAAAGTGGGAGAAAGATAGAATCCTTAAGAACTGGATCCAACTTTATGTGGGAGATTACCTAAAAACATTTTGCTAATTTTGTGTGAAAGTCCAAAATTTGAGCTCAGCTCACATAGGCTGCTTGGTACAGCATACTGCCAACAAATTATATTAAAAAATTAAATTAGCCACTTTATAGCCTATTGTACATCAATGCCATAAATCTTTTAGTGTAAAGTGGTTTTTAATTTACTTTTAGTGATCAAAAGATCAAAATGCAACGGACAAAATGCATTCTACTGATCAATAATCAAATTGACCTATGCATGTTCAACAATTTCTTGAGACACTGGAGATGTTCAGTGTTACCTCATTGTGATGGCCAATGCCCCACAATGCTTCCTTACCTGGACAAAAGGTGTGGCAAAGGGCTAAGCAGTCTTGCATCCAGGTGCCAGCTAATCAGGCTGTACCATGTGCTGCTGAACTATAAGGGGAGGTTTTAAGTTTAGTCAGTTTGAGTTGTGTCTAGTTATTGTCAGTTGTTGTGTTTTTCCCTGTGTGTGTGTTATTTGGTTTTGTCAAAGCACTATATAAGTATCCTCATGCCTCTGTGAGAGGACGTCAGTTTTCCTAAGTGGATTTGTGTATTCTGTTTGAGCACAGTTCTGTTTGGTTGACTTTTTTTTTTTTTTAAAAAGCAATTAGTTTTATTCATTTCTTTGGAGTTTTGTTGGAATTTAAGAGTAAATAAAAACCCAGTTTTTGAAATAACCTTTTTGTCCTCGTGACTTCTCTGTTTGACACTCATAATAGATGAAAGCACAGATATCCCAACCGTCAAGCAGCTGTGTGTGGTAATCTGTTACATGTTTAAACTGAGCAAAATTGTGTCAACCTATTGCTTCAACTTTGACCTGTAGTCTACAGAGAGTTGGGTAACAATGCATTGGATCAGGTACTAATTGCTGCATTGTTATGATGGGAATAAGAATTTTGTATACACACACCTGCTCCAGAAAACCAACCCAGATTTTCAGCTGTTCAAATATGTGTGCCATTTAATACGGCCATGTGTAAACAAAGCAGTTGAGACACTTCCAAAAATATCATGAATACTTTGCTTATCAGTCACACAGTTTGTTTTTACACAGTTCCTTTTACCACAAAGTATGCAAAAATCTACAGCCCAATCAATTCTAGCAAAGTCCCTTTGACACTTGTACAGATTTCAAATACATGATGACTTTCCATGCATGACGCTCCACCAATGGGAAAACCTAAAGCTTCACTAAAGCTTCACTGATTTCTGCTGGAATTCAACAAGCTGTTTCAGCAGGACAATGCCTTCAAAATGCTGGAATCTCTGCTTTTTTTTTTTACTATTACAGAGTAGTGAGGCTGGAAAATCCCCCATATTAGACTGTTTGAAATCAGTTTAACAAACCAAACTATTTTATCACCTGAAGATGTTGTTCATGCGCTTATCTTAAAAGCACTTGTGAAGACAAAAAATGAGCACACAGTTGAGAAAATATGAAGAACAGGTGCTGGGGATGCATTCAGTCCAGCTGGTTTTTTATCACAAGCAAAACAGCAGCTCAGATTACAGTTCATTCTAACTTTACTCTGGTGCTCTTGCAATTCTACTCACAGCATTGAGATATTACAGCTAAAAAGTATGCCTTTAGACAGGGCTTTCTTTGTAGTCTGTCCTAGACTCTGGACAGACCTATATGAGGTTCCATTTGTGCCAAAATAAAGTTTATGCCATATGTGTAGATGTTGTTGGTCTATGTTGTTGCTGTCTGTCTTTAGTCGATGTCTATGGTCTTCATGTTTATGCCAAGTGCAGTTGCTTCATGTATATGTGTTTGTTGCATATGTGTATGTTGCATATGTGTTTTCTGCATATGTGCATGTTGCATATGTGTTTGCTGCTTATGTGCATGTTGCATATGTTTTTTCTGCCCTTAAAACAAACAATAAAATCTTGAAATTAATTTTAAAACGTATAAACACTTAGTGCAAAAAAGCTAAAATTAGGGTGATATGTTTACGTTTTCTGGTACCAGTTAAAAGTCATGCTATGGAGTTCTCGACTGACCGATAAATTTAAAACAATTACTATACAAATAAACAAGCAATTTGTGTGGCAAACTTTATTATGTGCAAAGGATTAAACAGTCAATGATCAGCTGTGTGCTGGCATGGAGGACATGCACATGCTGTTTACAAAAGCATGTTTAATGGGAAAGTGTATTGAATTGTTAAAAGAATAAATACATGTTTTTTCATTGAGAAGAAGTCTTTACTTCTTGAATAGTTCTCAAGCTCATGGTCATATCTGACAGATACATTTTAATCTCAACTTTGGTTAAAAACAACTATTATAATTTGTTTGCAAGAAATGTTTTAGAGTAAATAAAATGAGCCAAATAAGCCAGATGTAGTTTATACTTGCATGTTTAAATATGTAAGCGATGCATATTTATTAATAGGAGCATAGAAGTAATATGTCCTCTTAACTCCTTGCATTTTGCCTTAAACTTGAACTATTTATCATTTGATATTAAAACAGTGAATAAAAAATGTTTAGGGAACATTGTGCAAGGCATTTGCTCACTCTTTCCTATACTGAACCGCAGGTCAAGGGTGAGAATGATAAACCTACTTTCTCCACATATTTTACATGTTCAGTTTTTTTTAAACACTGGTGCACAGAGAAACTCGATGGACCTAGTTAGTTGTGCATGTATTTAAAATGTTATTATTTAATTTATATGTACAACAAAGTTTTTCAGTTTAAATGGACCATTTACAGTGTTGATTACTTTAATGTTTAACTTTTATGCTTTATCATTTCATTTCATTTTTAAATAATGACTGACTTTTTCTCATTTACAGTGGATACGCTGCAACATAAAATTGTGTGCAATAAAAAAAAAGCTTCACCAATCAAGGACAACTCTGCCTGAGGTAAAACTCTTTTAAAGTTGTTTTTTCTCATTTCATTTATTCCTCACCATATCTACAGTCTTCTAAAGAGAGCAGCACTTCCTGCAGTTATACCTGGAGATAAAGGGTTTCGTTGGCATAGTAAGGGGAGGGCAACATGTCAGAATAGAGGCAGAAAAAAGCTCAAATTTCTTTTCAGTCTCACCTTGACATATCAGTACAAACATCCTTGCAGAACCCGTCTAGTACTCATCATTTAAGTATATTTCATGTTTGTCTTTCATGCATTTTAATCCAGATGAAGCGTGAAGACAAAATTAGTCTCTATAACAAAACTATGAAAAGAAGATGGAATGAGTTCAGTACTTTATTCTGAGTTTAAATTAATCTCCATGTAAACTCTGGGCGACAGTGAATAGGAGAACCGTTTTTCTACCTCACCTGCAGTAAATCTCTCCACACAGCACACTTTGATCCATAAAAGGATCAGAACCTTACTTAATGTTTTGGTATTCAGCCAGAAACTCCATTTTTAAGTGCATGAAATGTTAGGTCACTTTGTCCCAAAACAGAAAAAACGGTTCATGCAAAGTTGTTCTGCCAGTGCATCCCTTTGTTATTTAAGTGTATTAAAGGCACCCCCTAATAATGCATTCATGACAAAGTTATTTTATTTGTCCTTTACATTTTTTTTTGACATGATGCCATCTATCCGAGAAAAAACATGTTTTACAGCTTCAGAGATTAACCTCTTGATTCCAGAGAATTAAAAAAATAATAATAATAATAATAATAATGAATGATTAGAAAAAGATATTGCTTTGTTCTAGAGGGCATTGGCTGCTGGCAGGAATGACCTTTTTGATTTTCTGCATTGGACTTGATGAAACCTCATGATGAACATGTACTGTCTGACATTGATGCTGTTGCCTCAATATATGGCTGCAAAGCTGATTGCACTTTACACACCAGACTTATAGAAAATGTAAAATCTTGGTGCAAATGTTGAATGATCTTAGGTTCCTTTTTTGTGTATTCCTCTTTTTTCATTTGGTGTAGATGGTCTCTGTGGGGCATTTTCATTCCAGTCTTTGTGTAGCTGCACTCCAAGGTAGTTGTATTCTTCCACCACCTCAACATCCTCTCTCTGGATGTAAACAATGAATGTTTCCTTTTGATCCTTCTCAAATCAACAATCGTCTCTTTTGTTTTTGTGTAAGTTAAGGCGATTGTTTCTGCATCATCTCACAAATTCACTGAACTGTTGTCTGTATTCAGCTTGTTGTCCATCACTGAGATACCCCACAGCTGTAGAGTAAGTCTGACAGGACTCAGAGTTGAATAGCATCTCTGTGATGTACAGTGTAAAAAGAAACCAGTCCCTCGAAGTCCTCCTGTGGTGTGGACTATCATCTCATCTCAGATGCACAATGTTTTATTCTTACAAACTGTGGTCTGTTTATAAGATAACCATACATCCAGGTGGTTGTGGAGATGATATATATATATATATATATATATATAAAATAAAAAGTACGTAAGACATCTTAGTACTATAGTAAGTATAGTACTAAGTACTATAATGTAAGAACTATAAGTATAAGTCTTAAGTAAGTACTTAAGACACCAAAGAGGTTGATTCTCAAAGTGGCGGGAAGGAGAGGGTAGGAAGGGTAGTAAGGGGTTGGGTGATTGGGCGAGTGGAAGGCAGGGGTATACATGGGTGGGGGGTACTGATAAGAAGATTGTGAGTGTATCTGGATCGGTGAGGCAATGATTCCTGAGGTGCATGACTTAGGTCTTAATGGCCCCTTCTGGGTGGTTGTCGGGGGGTCTGGTTCTCCGTGGGCAGTATGCTGGCCCTCTGCTTTGAAGGAAGGGGGTCACCACGCTTCCTAGAACACTCTTCACTCTGTATATTATGTATGCTGACAGAGTTGCTGTGTTGTCCTGTAGGTTTATTCACAAACAGCCATTTTCAGTTTATTTTCTTGTTTTAATTGAGATATATTGTGTCTTTCTAGATTGTTAACTTGTGCATCTTACAGGCACCAACTTTGTCTTTGACCCTGCAATGGCCATGATGTTCTTTGTTGGGTTCCTGAACAGGTGTAGCAGGTTGCCTGGAATCTCTAATTGGATTGCATTGTTTCCTGTGTGGTGTATCTTTTTTTTACTCTCTCTCTTCTGTATACTTTCCTTTCTCTTGCTGTTTTCCTTTCATCCTTTTTCTATCTCCTCCTGTCAGCAGTACTATATAAATTTAGTAACAAAACAATTATTCTGAAAATAATAATAAAAAAAACATTTATCAAGAGTATCTTTATATCTAATAAATCTCTTGGCAAAGTAATTTTTAGCACAACACTGCAGTCAGACTATAATCAGGTTTGCTTTAATACAGGACAGGTTTTTGTAAGTATGCAGAAATTTAAAGGTAAATAACATACAATCTGTGCAAATGTAAAAGTTATCTCAAAACACTTACTACAGTCAAATCTAAATTAATTTGATAAGAGAATAAACTAAAACCACTTTTCTTTCATTCGTAAACTCTTCAGTTTTTCTTTTTTCTCTAGTTTTGCTTTGCATTTAGTTTTTTCAATCGTTATTTTTTTCTCCACTTTTTCTTTCCTCCATTCCTTCTTGTGCTAATTTGCTTTTTTCGAACCATGGCCACAACATTCACAATTAAACCTTTTACTGCCCACCAGAGCCACTCCAATCTTTCTCTCCTTGTACTTGACCCAGGAGGGGGGAAAAAATCAACTTTATTATCCTTAGGCTTCTTCCTATTACTTCTTACTATTCCATTTTCTTGTAGATGCAGATATTCAATTGGATTTCATCCTTTTTTAAGTCAGTTGAGCCAGAGAGCTTTGGGTCCCATGTATTGATCTTTAAATTGGTGATGAAATAGGCCAGGATCTGATGGTCAATTGGCTAGTCTGGACTCTATTGGCAGGGTCTGCACTGATTACACTCCGGGATCTTGGGTTGCTTTTTTTTTTTGGGTGGCACTTGTCAGCAGGAATGGTGGAAGCTGAAATAAAATTGGATAGAATGCTAGATAGCTGTACTACAAACATTGGTACAGTGCATCTGACCTTACCCAAGCCGGTTATATGCACACATCTATAGCTGAGCATTTGATTGACATTTTCTGGACATTATTCAGACAAAGGGGTAAAATTAGGTGATTTCCAATATGCCAGATAGATTTCTCTTTTACAAATTTAGTCAAACTGTGTAGACTCCATTAACCTGTCTGGTGTTCTTACACAATACAGTTCAGCCAACATATGATGGTGCTTGAAAAGGGAAGTCTTCCTATTGTAATGTACTTTGTGATAGAATTGCTACCAATTGAACCTCTCTAAACAATTCAGGATTTGATCACCACATGTTTTGGTCATGGCTTCCCTGGTGAACCTTTGGATTGGCCTTTCAATCAAGTGTTATTCCGATTCAACAACTGCTATTCTCAAACAACCTTTTGTTGTCCATGTTCAATTTAAGGAAAGATCATGTATCTTTTTCTTTCCATCATAATGGTATTTTTAAAAAGCATTTTCCACATGTAAAAGGTTTTAGCTGATATGAGAAAAAGTGTTGCATACAGTAAGGTTGCTTGGTACATTCAGAACAGATGGGACTAAGAGAATAGAGAGAACATTCATGGGAGAAGCTAAGAAAGCAAAAAGAAACTCAGAAAAGGTGTAACCGAGTAAATCTAGGACTGGCTTTTTGCTTTAAGTCACTCAACAAGTTTGCTGTCTTGTATTGTTTCACTAAATACTGTGTGTGTTCTAGAAAATTGATCTGCTATCAGATTATATTCTGAAGATGAGCACATTGTGAAAGAGAAAAAAAGCAGCTAATTTAATTTTAAATAGATAGGTAAAACCTTCAATGAATGCCTCCCAGATTTTCCAAATGACACCTTAGATGTAGGTACCAAACATCAAATGTACCAAATCAAGAACTGACAAGACAAGTATTCAAAATACTGCTACCAGGTTTCAGCCAAAATTATCAAAATTGGTTGATGTGACTCCAGTCCTGCCTTCCGGTCTGTTTTCGAGAGTGCAATCCAAGATTCTTAATCTGACCTAGTGATCTCTTCACAGACAGGCACCAGCTTATATCAGAGGGCTTTTGAAGCCATTTCTTCCTGGCAGGTCCCTGAGGTTCAGTAACTGGGCTTGCTCATGGAGCCCCGTACAAAGTTAAAAATTGAAGGAGACAGATCTTTCTGTTGAGTTGACCTGAGACTCAGGAAGTCTCTTCCTCTGGACTGAAGATTGGTGGACAATGTGGTTGCTTTGAGAAGTCATTTAATACATCTTTTCAAATATCTTTTCTTTGTACATTTTTTGTTAGTTTTTATATTATTGGCTCTTTTAAAGCTCTGTACAATTTGACAATCACTACTTGCATGTTGTCAATACTACAAGTACAAGAATACTAGACATCTGCAACTTCAATGAATTCATAATGTTGTTTTTTTCTGCACACCCTAACAGCCCATCCCCGATTTTACTTCATACTTTAACATCGAATAGCACTCAAGCTTTCATAATCAAGTTGCTCATACTTTGTTTAACATTACTTCCCATAGTTCAAATCAGTGGAAAAGAAATTATCTCAGCTCTCGAAACTATTTTAGTTTTCCATCCTGTTGGTAAGCTGGATACAAGTTTTTTTATCCTTTTCTTTGAAGAATGCAACAGAACTGTAAAATGCATAAAAGTCACTAACATCAACAAACTTTATTCCAGATAACTTCATTTGGTTTATTTTTGGCATTTTCTGACATTCAGCCATTTTATAAAGATTATGAACCATTCAACAAAAAATATTGTTTTTGTTACTGATATAATAATGACTGGGAAGCACTTCATTTTTATAATATAACATCTCATATGGTTTAGAAAGGTAAATGTCAATGTCTTGAAACAAAATCTTAAATTGAACAAATTCATCAGTAGTGCCATCCACATTTTGTTCACAGATTTTTCATTGCTGAAACAATTTTTTTTTCTGGAGCAATATCAAATTATGTAGTAACTTACAGTCCACTCAGCAATCTTTTCTGCAATGTGTCGCTCATTCAGGAGCATTGTTCTTAAGCTATGAGACTCCATTTCCCAATCCTTTCAAAGACACTGACACATAACCCCCAGATAAGCTTCAGTAGCGATGCTTGTCCAGACGTCAGCTGTCAGTGCAACGCTATCAGTCTTTGTAAGGATGCTCTTTCATTTGTATTGGTTTCTTCATTTTTATTTTCATCTTCTTTGTGAAATGTGTTTTTGATGGAAGTTCATACTTTGGGCTGAAAGTGGAAATCATCTTGCTGAAACCTTCATCCTCAAATATAGAACGCTGACATCTGTAACCATCGTGTTTAAAAAGCTGTCTGTTGACTGTTGCATATTCAGTCAAGCAAGGGGGATTTGCCCACACAAAGCTGTTCATAGAATGCTGATTCCTGAAATGTGGAGGAAATTATTTATTCACCCTAAACTGTACCTATTTCAGTCAAAAGTATCGAGAAGTATCTCTTTAAAATTGGAATTAATTTGAATACCCATCAGGTGAGACTTCATGTCAATTGTTTATTTCATTATCATTCATAAGATATACCATAAACAACTGTAAATATAAAACTTTGGAAGATATTTTAATAAGTTAAGTAGAGAAATTTTTAGTCTATGCACCAAGTGTATGTATTTAATTTGTTTTAAAAAAAGTCTTTGTTTTAAAAAAAAGTTTTTTTCTTTTAAGCTGAAAATAGACCGGCTCCAGTAGGCTGATTGGAGAATCTAAATTGCCCATAGGAGTGAGTATGTGTGTGTATGGTTGTTTGCTCTGTGTTTGCCCAGTGATAGACCGGCAACCTGTCCAGGGTGTATCCCGCCTCTTGCCCATTGACAGCTGGGATTGGCTCCAGTCCCCCCCCCCGCGACCCCGTTTGGGGAAAAGCGGTAGAAAATGAATGGACGGGTGGATAGACAGGCTCCAACAATATGTAAATATGGTTTTGAACAAAACTGTCAGCATGATGCTGACCTCTTATCTATGCAACACAATTTATCAGTGCTTGATCCATTTTATACTGTTTTCTATGGTGGCTGACAGGTGCAAACGGAACGCAAATACAGAAACGTGCAGCTTGACGAAAAACGCAGCAACAAAGAATTCACTCCCATAGCAGAAGTAGGCCTACTTTGTATTTGCACTGCATTTCTCTATTGCTGTGTTTTTTGTCATGCTACTGTCCTGTAATTTGTGGCAGCAATGTATGAGAACCTTTTAAGCTTGGGTGACTTCGAGTCTCACTTTGTGTGGAAAGAAAGTTTAATAGTATATAAGAAAGCCCTGTGTAAAGACAGAAAAAAGATTATTATTCATCATTGATAGAATAATAGTGCCGTTGAGCCTTGTATTCCTTTGACTCTTCACTGTGATGACTTCACAGGTTTATTCTTAAACAAATTGGTTATATCATAGAGAAAATCCATAATATCCTTCCTTCTATCGATGGTGTTTCATTTGTACAGCTTTGTAGATGTCTATGGAGAACATGCAGTCATGTGTTTCCAGTTGATGACGTTGCCAGTTTGGTGGGCAAGACTCCAGTGATAACAATTGAGTGCCTACCATATACACACAGGATAAAGCATGAATTAAGCCTAAACACACACACACAGCAAGTAACTGTGGATGGTAACAACAGAAACCTCTATCTCATTATGTCTCTGGTTTACGTCAATCTAGTGCCCAGCTACATTATATTTTATTTAATAGTATATGTGAAACCACAACACAAAGACACAGAAACTCAGAACATACGTTACCAGCTGCTGCAGACCGAGCTGCAGGTTAGCTTAGCAACACGTCACCATAACAGTTAATAATCCACTCAGCGCTTTGCGTAAAAAAACTAATGATTTTAACAGTTTAAAAACCTAAACATAATAATATATATTTAATATTTATTTCTAGCGTAAGTGACCGTGGTAGAAGCGGCATAATGTCCTTTGATGTGAAGTAATTAATAGACTTCATAGAAGCAACAGCACCTCCACGTTGTCCATTAATGTCTGATTAATCTGTAAAACGATGATTCGTTCTTTTTGCCTTGCCTGTTAAGCTACTACACCCAAATGCGGAGCATGAAATCACCATTTTGACCAGGAAGAATACTCCACAGACTACAATCTGTCCTGTTTTACGTGGTTTGACTGGACTACCTATACCTCTTAAATAGCAGAAAAATTAAGTCAGGTGACTCAGTGACGTAAGCTGCACGTCCTCTGTAGAACCATATTTTTGTTTGGACTAATTCTATATAATACAGCTCTGAAAAATTAACCAAAATAACTTAATCTAAACCTTCAACTTGTATTTTAGATTTAATCTCAATCAGTTTGATCAAGGAAGTATTTTTCTTATTTCATACATCTGTACTGCACTAAATCTGATCAACATTTCTTTATTAACAAGATATGTACCTCAATCATTTAAGATAGCTGTAATGAAACCTTTTGTATATGTAAATTTACTTTGGTTAAAAAATTTCTTTGTGTTTTGCTCAATTGCCAGGGAATGGAAAAAACCAAACAAATACCTTAGTCTGTTCAATATTGGAGGCTGGAGTTGGACATCCCAGAAGACATCATTTCCATATAATACAATCTCAATTAAAAGAAAAAAAAACATGTGGGGAGCTAATAATGGTTAAATATTCCCCATATCCTGGTATGCATAAATTTAAGTATCATGAAAGATGAGTCAACATAGATGCTAACATGCAATGCCAAAACCCAAATAGCTTTAAAAGATGCAAAAATACAGCTTCATAAACAAATCCCACCATTGTGTTTTCCAAACCACAAGTCTACTGGGGACAGGGCCAGACAGAGAAAGTGTGAATTCTGACAGGTTGAGTCTTTCTGGGTGAGACCCCACAGCCATCATGCATGATATTGACCTATCGCTCCATTTATGAGAAGGCCCCAGGCATTTTACACATTTGTCTGCCACAGTCTGAAAAGCTGCATATGCTCTTGGAAAAAACACAAAAAACCCTAAGGTATTTTGTATACAGTACATGTCTTTGTATGTGTGTCTGTTTCTTTTCTCCTTTTTTTTCAAAATGTATGTGAAGATTTACTATCTTGCAAAGTCAAAAGAGAGCATATTTCCCAAGTAGCTTGACATGTCGAGAATATTTTTAGAGGCACCAACATAGAATCCAAACAGTACTCTCCTTTGTGCACACACATATATGTGCTCATCCATTGTCATTGTTAAAGTGTTGACTTTGACTGCAGTGGGCCACTCTCCATTGATAAACATGAATTCAACATATTGTGATTTATGGAAGCTAAAACTGAATTCCTCAGCTATCATCAGAAGATCTGTGTCTTTTTCTGAATTGATATTTTTAATCCTAATTTATCTTGGCAAGTTCTTTGGAAAAAAAATATTGTAATTTTTTTGACACCATATTGACTTTTAAGTGTTGCATAAAGTGTGTGCTTATACTGGGAACATGAGGGCTTTTTACAGCATGATGCAAACTCAAGTCAATCATATCAAGGTCAGTCAGTTAAAATTCAACAAGCCAGGTAAGAAATAATTTCAAGAAGCACTGAGAGTTGTCCGATAGACACGCAAAACATTTTAACTGTGTAAAGGGAACCTTTAAGAGCCTTTTCAGTTATCTTTTTCAGTCTCAGGTCAATTTGGGCGTCTTTCTTCACAGCTTCTGTATACACTTTTCTCCAAACAAAAAAAAATCTTCTTTTTAAGTTTTAAGTGACATAAGTTTTAACTGCTTCTTGTTGCTGTATTTGGAGTCTGTTTGTATCTGGTGGCACCCAGACAACCAAATATGTCGGAAAAAAAACTTTGCGGCAAACTTTAATGTGTTTAATGTAGAAGCAAATAAGTGAAAGAGTTGAAAGGAAATCCACAAATTTCCAGACTGTGGTTAATGACACTGCAATCCTATGATGCTCTTTTGGATATTCAGCATTACAAAAAATATTAAACTTTTCTGCCAAGTAAATTTTTTTTCTTTTCTTTTCTTTTCTTTTTTTTTTTCTTGCATCTAGCAATTTTTTTACAGCAACACATTTTAGACCAGAATCATTTTGTAATATATTTTTAAAAGCATGGTACATGAAAAGATAGAAGTGCTGAGTCAAGGTCAAATATTTAATGTGTTTTAAATACACAGAAATTACATATTCAACAATTAGCTGTAAAGCCAGAGCCAGCATCACCCAGTTATTGCACCAGTTTATGGTTTGACAGCTATGTAAATGAATGTCAACTACATCCCTTCATAAAGGAAGTTACATGCAAAAACCTCTTCCTACCATCAAGTGCCAACTACACAAGATGTAAATAGCTAACTTAGGAGAAACCACATAAGAGAAACCACCTACAACTGTATGACTGAAAAGAATTTGCTCAAATACATGAAATATAAGCCATTGGATAACATATAAAAAAAAAATATTGGTACATAAAATGTAGTTATTGAAATACAGGTTTTAATGACATTTTAATTAAAAATGCTTAAAATAAAACTAGAAATTTGCTTTTGAAATCTGGGACCTATGCTATCTGCAGATACTTTTCCCACAGCTCTGTTCTGCTTCAGTGTCGACAACCATAAACTACACTCAATTATTCAGGTGCGAATATCCTCAGAGACATGTGCAGAATGGGGAAAGTAAATTGATATTTGCTGAGAATTGGAATTTCTCAAGTGCAGTGTCTGGGGTGTCTCTCTTGAGTGAACAGAGTGAGAGCCTTACTAGCAGAGACAGACTAGGGTCGGGTTGAAGCAAAACAAAACAAGATGCTGAGCCACTGCAGGTTAACTAGCTCCCAGTCCAAATGCTGCCACCTCCCCTCCGTCCATCAAAGCTCCCACCCTCCAAAATGAACCCATCCAAAGGAGCAAATAGCCCAAGCAATCTGGGAGTTCCAAGGGCAAAGAAAGTAGTGACAGTGTGATATAAGAGAGAATGTATTACAATACAGCCAGACAGAAGAAATAGAATGGATTAATTTTGCTCTTCCAATACAAGTTATATCTTTTTGACATATTCTACCAAATCAACTTTGCCTCAAAAACAGGCAGAGTTGGAATTTTTTCTTTGTTTTTTAATGTCTTAATTTTCTATTTTTCTTTTGAATAGATAATGATTAGAAAGCAAAAATAAGAGAAGAGTTGGTACCGTAGTTTAATATGGAGTATGCAAAATATTACTAACATTGTTACACAAATCAAGAATCACTACACCAAACCTAATTGAGGATTTGCAAAGAACATATCTCAAGCACACACACGATATTAAAAAAAAGAGTGTAGAAATGGTAGCCATTATAACTGTAACTTGCTCTACCATCAAGCCTGTGACACTTCTGACATGATCACTAATTTGGTTCAGAAAGGCCTAACTTTGTCTTTGTTATTAAGAGTATTAATATTAACAAAAATATTAATAACAATGATGTTAATATCATTGTTGGTGTTTTTTAATGAAATCAAGTTTAAGTTAAGTTTAAAATTAGGAATTATTTTTTAGAAACATTTATTGATTTGGGATTAATTATATGGTTTCATAGATTTGTAAATTAGATTTATTAGTAGTAAACAATGTAACGTGTACATAACATTACTGGTTCCTAAATAGATTACTTTTGATTACACATGGTTTTAATAGTTAACCTATTCATGTTTTTTAAGTTGTTGAAAGAGCGATAGTATATTTTAAAGGCCCATTTGTGTTCAACACAGAAGAGAGATTTTCAGATGAACAGAAACAATTGCTTCACTGCTTCTTAAGGTACATAATTTGGTCCTTGATTCAGTAAGCAGAGCAGTATCACCAAAACCTATGGCAGCAGTTTGGAGCAGTAGTTAACAGTATGTGATCAGAAGACAAAAATATGAGTATAGCAACTTTAGAGGTGATGGGAGCTTTTGAAAAAAAGATGTATAAGTGTGTTGATCATGTTGGGTGGTTGTAAAGAATTTATAATGGTGCCATCCTGCAAATGCATAAAAGTTGGATGAGTGTGTTGTGACAACCATCTATTACATGTTTGAAAAATACATACCTATTTGTATACCTAAGGGGATTTAAATGGCCTTTAGTTGTTTTATGCTTTTCAGTTCTTGTTCTAGTTTATAAAAACAAAACAAAACTTTGAAATGGTCAGGGAAAAGAACTAGACTAAAAATGCCTCCATAAAAGTAAATCTTTGAAATACATCTAAACAGTTTGGAGCAGGAAGTTGAATAAATCAGCCCTGATAACCAGAATAAGTTATTCTTTAACAGTCTAAAGAACCACAAATGAAAACATCAGTCAATATTTAATGCCCAACAAATTAATCTAAGACATATTTTATTTGTAGCAGTACTTCACAGAATGCAAAAAGGATTCCCAGGTCCTGACCAAGGGAATTGTGTTCAAAAATAGATTTATATTTACTATAATACTGAAATGGCATCTGCTGTTCATTCACCCAGTCCTAATACATTATTCCCTTTCGTGGGCTTGAGAGATGCAGTATGAGCATATAAAAAGAAGAGTGTTACCATAGAAACACATCATTAGTTTTTAAAAACAGTGGGTACATTGGACTAAATATAGTGCTGGTGAAACATCAATGAAGAAGAACCAATAATCACTACGGCATGAGGTAAATTGATTTTTAAACAGCTTTTGTGTAGGTCCACACTCTGAGGGATAAGTAAAATAGGTTACTTTACCTATTTAGAATTTGCAAGCCTTTATTTATACAAGTTTTATTACTCTTTGAAACAGGAAAAGGCTTTTTTTTTTGTATTGCATTGTGTTTTTGAGTTTATTTTGCATAAAATTTTGTCAATTTTCCAGCATTCTTACCAACAGGCATCTCCAGTGAATAGGTAAATAAAGTAGCCTTCAGGTCAGAAAGAGGTGTTTTCAGGTGGTATATAACTTTTACTGAGTATTTAATGCATAAGCAACGGTAGGTTACCAGTGGAAGTCAGAAGACTTTCCATCTGTGCCTGATTTTTTCTACTTACATTCCTTCTTTGACTTCATATCTAACATTTAGTTCCTTCTGCCTTTCACCATACAGGAAGTTGTTAGTAGTTTTTCCATCTAAGTCTAAAGCTGACAACACTGTCATAAATGTTTGACAGGAAAGTATCTGCTACCTGCCTTCAAAGGGAACAGCCATGCCTGCCAACCTTTGTTTCTGAACACCTGGATTAGAGACTGATATTTCTGGGTTTTCCTCACAGCCCTTCTCCCACGGTGCCGTCAGTTCAACTAAAACGATTTATGGTCTTTGGCTAATTGCATAAGAATTGTCAGGTCGAGGAGCTGTGTGAACCGTTTCTGGGATGTGCAGCTTCCTTCAACCTTTTTTTTCCCCAGGAGATGGGTGCTTGGAGACACTGACTTGCTGTTGTTTATTCATGGAAGGGGCTTAACTCCCTCTGTGACAACTCATGTCTGTTCAGATTCTCAATTATCCCAATGCTGGTCATCTAAGGTATTTTAGTAGGAATAAAAGTGGCAACTGGATTTGTTTTTATTTGCTTTTGTAAGCCTTTCAGATGAGAGGTGAAATATTTCAAACAGAAAACAAAAATTCTTCTTCAAATAATCCATGTGTGTGGGTGGAGAAAGGAAGAATGTTATATATAGGATGCAAAAGGAAAAAGATGCAGTAAAGCTCTATTTGTCAGAGATTTGCCCATGCAGGTTTGCATTTGGGCAAATCCCATTTAGTCCAAACATCATGAAATTCTTGTTCCACCACTTCCATCCTCTTCTGTGTGATCTAACAAACCTCAATAGCACCGTAATGTATCTAAAAAAAGCTTTACATTGTCGATGAATGTTATATTTAATGTATCTTGTATTATATTTTTACTGCAGTTTATTATGTTGCTGTTGATAATGGGGGCATATTTATGGTTGTTGATTTGCCCATATTGGGTGTCCGATTATGTGGTGTTGATTATTTTTTCTTACAAAGCAAACTTTTTTTTTCTTTAAAAAAATGGCTTTTTTACTATATCAACTGGAGTCTTCTGAAAGGATAGCTGGATGATGGAATGTGTGAGTGAGTGGATACATAAATATACTTGTTGATGATTTATGTCTGTATGGCTAATGAAGGTAGACCCAAAATAAAATTCTGAGAAGCGAGTACAACAGTGTGCTTAATCGGGTGTGTGAGATTATTTGCAACCCATGTGACAAATGGAAAAAGAAATATTTCATGGTTTTTATAAAAAGAAATTTGAACATGCAGTTCATCATGTTACATCTGTGGAACTGAAATGGTGAATTTCAAGTTTACAGGAGCCTTTTTAATGATGTGCTGTAGAATCCATCTTAAAAGCATTTCATCCGAGTAGGGATGTGTGTTGACAGGATACAAGTAAACATCATGTATGACACTGGATACCTTGTAAGTACATGGATGGTGGAAGCAGTCTTCTCTGCTGTTTGGATGTTAAAGATCTGTGAAGACTCACAGAATTGGTGTAAACTGCAAATTAGTTTTAGTAAGACATTCAGAGCAAGCACAAAATGCTTTAAGCTTTTGTGGAATGTGATAATCTAAATTACTGTTGTTGTCTCCCTACACAGTGCTTCGCTTCTTCAGTGTTAGCTTTTAGGTGTATTCAGGCTACTATGTGGCCCATCTCAGTAGCTATCAGACAGTGTTGGAACACCCTGGACAGGTTGCCAAATACATTACAGGGTCAGCTCAGAGATAAGTGATGCAATCAGCCACTCAAGCTCACACTCATTCCACAGATCGGTTTTACAATCACCAAACAAATGCATGTGTTTTAACTGTAGGAAGAAGCTGGAGTACCCAAAGAAAACATGCAAAAGAAAACCATAGGGGAGGATGGGGAAAAATCCACCCAAAGAGACCCCAGCCTAGGATCGAACCAGGTTTATGAGCATTACAATTCTTAATATCTGTCAGACACCATTCATCCAAATGATGTTTGATTACAAATATTGTTATATTGGAATCAAACAATTTACCTTCTGTTTTGTTTACTGTAACAGAACAGAGTCTGCCTATCAAGTATCTAATCTGGGATGTTTTTATCCAGTAGGATCAACAGACTTCATCTATCTGTTGCTGCAGTTTAGTCTGCTCCTCACTTATGTGTCAGAGTAAATAGTAACATTTAATTTAACAGTTGTTACAGCAACTACCTGTGAAAAGAAGAATAGTGTCCATCAGATCTATCTCCTATCAGAGTGGTTTTCTAGTTTGTTTGTGTCGCTCTCATTACCCATGGATTTAGGATTCAGGAAGTCTCACTGTTGCCAAAAATCAATTATCAAACAAATTTGCAATCAAAATGCCCTAAGCTGACAGCCATGATGAAGCAAATGGTTGCACACAGATTAGTACAGAAATTGAGAAAAATAATACCAAAAAGGGTTTAGACAAGGTTGCCTAAATTTGGAATATGTCATTGATTTTGACAGTAAAAATAAAAGCCAATAAAAAAGGCACATGTCGTGAAAACTTTAGATAGTGAGAAAGTATGGTGTCCATTACAACTGAGGATGGGAAGTGAATGTTTGGAGGAGTTGGACACTGCAAATGGTACCACCAAGGAAATGTTCCTAATCCTATTTTATTTAACATTCTGCTGAACTATTTGGTAGCCTGGGGGAAAAAAATTGTTTGGCCTTTTTTTATTTGGAGATGATGGAACCAGGAAAGACATTTGGCATATGTTTCCATTCATCGCCAAGAGACTCTAAAGTATGCGATGGCTCAGACTAATGATGGGGTTTGAAAATTTCCACTGACAAAACTTGGTTTATAGAATTTGACTTAAAGAGGATACCAGAAAAGCATGGCAGATCTATGGAAAAAGATGTTGAGAGAATCAAGCAGTTTAAATTTCAAAGGGTGTGACTGGATGAGATAATGACTCGGAAAACTCATATTGAGAAATGTGGGAATTGATTAATGTCCTTTGATGCCTATCAGGAGTATAATTGTGTGCTTGTACAGAATTAAAGTAAATGATACACAGAGCCAAGTATTAGATCCATCATTGATTATGGCTTTGCACCATATTGCTCAGCTGCCACTTCAGTGATAAACAATCTCGACGTAATTCAGGCAAAAGCCTTAAGAGTGTGCAGCAGAGCATTTGTTATTACTCCAATGTCAGTACTGTTAAAAAAATAGGAGATTAGCCATTAAGACTTAGAAGAGTTAAACTGGGGTTTGATTTTCTAATAAAAATTTTAAATGCTGGATTAAACTATTCTGATTAAATTAATTTGGAATATCTCTGTGGGGTAAACGCTGGATTTCTGGGACCAGCCAAGAATGTTTGAAAGTTTGAAGAGCAGCTGAAAGATGTTACAGAGGAAGCAGGTGTTACATTGATGGATGTCAACCAGTCTTGTGGTAGCCATCAGTAACCTACATCTACTTAGCAATGACAGGAGAGCTAAATGAGCAAACAAAAGGCAAAATTAAGTCACTCATGGCTTGAACAGAAACAGAACTGGTTATTTACCAATCTTTGCAGATGGGTTAAAGGAACCAGAGAGGAATCATGTTTTTAGTATTTACTGACCATAAAATGAACTCAGCTGTACACTTACAGCACAAATGTCAGTATTTCAGCAGATATGACATTTTTAAGGGCAGACTGATGGGGGAAGAAAACTAAATTAAATTAGTTTACATAAATAAAGTATGCCAGCAGACCGCTGTGATTCAGCAAAAGCTTTTTTTTTTTGCAATTCAAGAATAGAATTTTAATACCAGATCCAACATACTCTTGGAAATATGAATATACAGAATAAACAGGAGTGAGGTGGGGTTTCTGTGGGTATCTGGTGATGTGTTTATACTGAGAAATGAAAGAGCGGATCTCTTTTCGCAAAAGGAGGAAAAAACACTGGAAGACAACAGAAGAAAATATGTTTTTAGATAAGAAGAAAGAATGATATTCCTCTTCCTGGGCAAAGCCTGCAGGTCCCCCTCCATGCACACCTAGTCACAGAGAGCATTGTCTGTTTGCTGCGCTTACCTGTGCCATTTGAAAAAACTTGATCTACCACAAACACACACCCACAGCACACCAAAAACACATTAAAAAAACGTATACAACACAGTTCTTTCAGGTTCCATAGAGGTAAAGCCAAACTAAAAGTCAGAAAAAATATCTGGATCCAAACG
>JBAMIG010000008.1:7452261-7467145 GCA_037177335.1 Kiunga ballochi
GAGTTGGGGGTGGGTACGGGATCATGAGGTCCAGATGAAGAGATGGTAAGGGCCCATAGGTCAGGACGGGAGCACAGTAGTGTTGTAATGCAGTTTCAGTGGAAACAAACATGGTGGATAAACAAGAAGAAGCAGTAACAATTAACTTCCTCCTCTTCTTGTCTGAAAAAAGAGAAAACTCATTAGGCACAAAGTCATGGAGACGGTGGGAATGTGAGCTAGCTGTAGCCTATACATTACAGCATGAGTAGAAAAAAAAGTTACAAGTATTGCAGATAACAGCAGGGCTGTGCACTACACAGTAGCACTTGTAATTGCAAGTCAAAAATTATTATAAATGTTACCACAATCATTGCAAACTACCAGGGATTACATTTTACACCACGTCCACTCGGCTCCTCTTGGAGTAGCCTACAGACTACAGGACTTCTGGTCAAAATTGTCTTACACGTTCATTATTCATGATACGTCTTTACGAGACCTCTCAAGAGGATAGCACTAAAAAAAATCCCTTTGAACACACCTTAAGATCACAGGAAAGCTCTTAAATATGGAATATTGCAATAATTCAATTGTGAAGTAACAAAGGAATAGATAATTTATCATTTTAAACAGGATAAACAGAATGTCAGGTCCTCCTCACAGTAGTGTTCCCAAAGGATTAGGGTCATAAAACACTAACTTAAACTAGCTCAGTATGGTCCCTTCAATACCAATAGCATGTTCCAGCCTCTGTAGCAGAATGTTGTGATCACTGGTATCAAATGCAGCACAAAGGTCCAACAAGATAAGAACAGACAGAAGACCTTTATCTGAGGCCAAGAGAAGATCATTAATAATTTTCACTAGTGCTGTCCCTGTGCTATGATCTAAATCCTGCCTGAAATTCCACAGATTGTTTCTGTTCAGGTGAGCACATAGCTGAGTTAAAACTATGTTCTTAAAAATGTTAGACATGAAGAGACGGTTGTATTTCGGTCCATGATCAGCAAAAACTTCTAATTCAAGATTAGTTTTTCTAAATAAAGGTTTGATTGCAGCTGTCCTAACAGACTGAGATACATATCCTATTAAAAGAGATGTATTGAGTACAAATGTATTAACTAAGAAACATATTTCCTTGAATAAACTAATTGAGATTAGATCTAAAATACCAGCAGAAGGTTTAGGTGAAGCAATTATTCTGGTTAACTCTGAGAGCTGTACTGGACAATGTCTATTTCTAAAGCTGCTGCAGATGAAACATAATCAATAAAGGAAAGGATATAATAGATTTTCTCTAATAGAAACAATTTTCTTTAACAAGAATCTCATGAAGTCATGACAACTGAGAATTAAAGGAAAATATAACTTGACAGCACTAAGGCTCTAAGTCAGCCTGACTACAGTGCTGAAGAGAAACATGTTGTTGTTCTTGTTCTCTTCCATCAATGATGAACAATAATTTGTTTCCCCTTACTTTTACATTATTTACTATTAACTACTAATATACTTTCTTTCCAGAGTAGGTGAGACTCATGTAGACCAGATCCGTGTACTTTCTTTTCTAAGTGCCTTGAATAAAATTATTAATTAAACCTCAGGTCCTGCTGCTTCTGACTGCTTGTCTTCTTTTTTATTTCTTTTTTAGAGGAACAACATTGTCCAGTGTTGAACTTTTTAAAGATGTCACTATGTCAGCCAATTCATTAATTTGTGTTAATAAATGTGTTTACTTCAGTACATTAGTACATTTTGTTCTTTTAACTCATTCACTGAAATTACCAAAAACTTTAAAAAAGTAACCACTGCATTTTTTAGATTTTTTTTATTAAAGCTAACAAGTGAGGTTTTACAGTGTAAGTGAGGATAATTTTCTTGCACTAAACATAAACTTGCCTACAGTGTGTTATAAAGCCCCTACCTATATATATATTTTTACTCCACACAACATAGTGACATCATATTGTTCACCTACATTTGTACTTTAATAACCTGAGCTCAATTCCAGAAATTCTGTCCAACGCTTTCTTGGCAGCACAGAAGAACGTTTTCTTCCATTTGTGGGTGGTGAAGGTGCAGCCAGAGCAAGAGCCTACTTCCTCCTCTGTGAAAGCTCAAAACACATTTAGCACCTGGGATTACATCCTTTTTTGTTTGTACTAGATATAGAAAAAGGAGTAAATTGTCAATAGTAAGTGATCTCTAAAATTCACCTTTCTAAAACATGTTGAACACAAATGAAACAATCTATCTTTATTCTTAGTTTCCTATGATCAAGGTTCTGGTCCCTCAGCTGACAACAAAGGTTAACCCCCTCATACAGGGGGGCCCCACAAGACTAACTCAGTGCAAGCAGAGTTTCAGAAGATAAAAAACTTTCCAATTTGGATTGAAAATGACTTTTTTTTCTTTCTCTCTTTTATTTGTGAAAATATCATGTAGGCTTATATAAACTTGCACACCTGAAGTATGGTAATCATGATGAATAGAGCTGAATTAGATCAGAACACATTATATTGCAACACTATTAAACAATTTCAGAGATCACTGCCCAGCCATTAGCAGGAGAGGCAGTCCATCACTGTTTATTTACACACAAAACAGAAAATAAACTAAACAAAAAAGCAAAGAAAACACTTTCTTTACAAATGACAAAGTTTTTGGCAACACATCTGACATTTGATATTATTTTTTGGTTTGTTTTAAAGACGTTGAACTTATTTACTCTTCAGCTTTCTTGTTATAAAACTGACATGACCCATCAAAACATGTCTTCTATGTGTCACATTATCTTGGTGCCTCCTGTCAATCCACCATTACTCTCACTGAAGGAGCTTTAGCTCCCTGTAAATACACATTTTGAGTGATTCCTTGATGTAATCTTCCTTTTTTGTGTGTTAGTACTGCACACAAGCTTATAAACATAAACATGGACAGAAAGAAAAGTATGGAGAAAGTGAGCCATGTGTCCAAAAGGTTTGTTGAAGTGCAGTTTTGGCTCACATTTTGTTGTGTTTATATGTACTTAAAATTATTAAATACTTATAGGAGTTCATATGAATAAACAAACAAGGGAATATTTACACATTTCTCTTTTATAGCTTTTTTTATGTGCTCTCTGTGAAATCCAGAATACAATTTAAAATTCTTCTTCTCACATGACCAATCTTCATTTGGAATCAAGTTGCATATTTCCCAGAAGGAATGTGCTTAATATTACTTAAAGGGTACTCTTGAATACATATCCGTGTCCTAAATTTAAAGTATTAATAAGATATGAGTGAGTGCTTCAAACATATTCTTCTTTTAGAAAGAATTCAAGAAGTCATCATATTTCCCTTCAAGAAATTAATCAAAACATTTTGTCTAGAAGAAAGAAAAAAAAGAAGGAAATTGATAGCTTAAAAGGTTTCAAGGCTGATAACATCCAGCTACTCTCAAAAAAGTCACAATTATTACACATCAGGTCATGTTGTGTGGTTATTTTCTGACTCTATCAGCCCAGAACCTTGAGCAGATTGAGACGGAGGCTGATTGGACAGACTGTGGTTTCCACTTAGAATATATGAACAGAGAAGATGAGCTTTTATGGGCAGATTGAGGAGGAAATTGAAGTACACAATGAATGTCCTTGAGACAAGTGAGTTCAAATCACTGTTCAGGGGGAATTACTGACAACCTTTGTGTTTCCTAGCAACAGACCTTTAAATGTGTGTGTGTGTGCAAATTAAATATAGCCTACTTTTTCTCCTTTTAACACATGTTTTAACATCCATATTCGTGACAGTTTTGCAATTTATATTCCTTATGCCTGGTGATGCTTCTAATTCTTTAAGAAGGGCAGGTTGTAATCTGTGCAGCCTACAGTTCTTCATAACAGAGGCCACATACACTCACTGAATTTTTTTGTTTTACTTCATAAGGCTAAACTGTAGGAGGTGGCTGTACATTGTAATTTATCATCTATGGCTGCTATCGCTGCACTTATGTTTGCTTAAGTGTTTATTTTATACAAATATACCATAGACTCTTATTGCAGTTTTGATGATATAGGCAGCATCTGTACTGTTCTTTATAATAATTGTACAAAAGCAGCTCGACACAATGACTTCTTTAAAAAGGATTCTGTTTTTTATTATTAAAATATTTTCCCAGTTTTGCTCATTTTTTTTATATATGTAACAAGACTGGAATACCGATAAAGAAGCAAAATACTGTTAAATAACTTTTATTTGGAAAAATTAGTGCTCCGTCAATTAAAATCAGTGGTGTAAAGTGGTAGCATGTTAATGTAGTTAATACACCAGTCAGCAAGCAGGACAAGAGAGAAGACTTGGCTTTTGTAGCTGATGCATCAAGACCAGATTCGCAGATAAACAGGTGGATCACTTTTTTGGCACACCAAACCACAAATTAGTACTGGGCTGTCACAAACTCAATATAATTTTTTTCTTCTCTTCCTCTTTCGTTCTTCTTTGGAAAAATCTTTTCCTAAGCAGTGTTGGGGTGATAGTTTTGAGAGTTTGCACTTTATCCAAACAGCAAATTAATTAAGTATGGGACTGAATTTACTGTAATTCTAACCATTTGGACTGATATTGATCAGACAATTATGTCAACAACGGCAAATAAGTTGCATTGCACTGAGCCGCCAGAGAGACCCTCATTTTACCCGGCCCACCCCGTGACGTTGCCTAAGACAGAGTGCATCTTCCCCGCCTACCCTGTGACGTAGTTCAGAGAAGTGGTGTAAACAGCAGCTGAGGCACGCACACATGCACCGATACACAGTTATACATAGAAATAAAGATCTTATCCATCACGGCAGTGCGTCATGCTGTATCGTATGTCCTGGATCCAGAATCTGACCCAGAGTTTCAGGTGCACAAAGCAGAAGTGCTCCGGAGGCTCCAGCAAGACGTGTGCTGGTTTTAACACTAGAAGGCCTGCCAAATTCAGGTTTTCCAGCAAGATCCCCTCCTTCTACCGAAGGTAATCACCCCACTTACTGGTCTATTGTTTTGCTTCCCCCACTTAGATTACAAGATACATGCAAGCATCTAACTTAGAACAAGTTAGATGCTTAGATCCTTAGATCCATCTTTTTAACAGCTGGACAGCAAAAATAAATAGATGAATGAATAAATAATAAGACTAGAACACGTTTGTGTCTGATTGTTTTCCTGGTGCTGAACTGAAAGTTATTTTCGTTCAATGTGGACAATGTTGCTCGCTTTCCGATGGAAGCGGTACAAACAGTTTGTTGCCTGGGTGGTTGGGTGTTGCAATGTGTCTTGCTTTCTTCTACTTTACTACTTAGGCATAAAGAGCAACTAAATGTGCACGAGTCATCATATGCAGGGTAACAGCTGCGTTACAACAACAAAACCTAACGACATGTGTGTAGAAACTGTTTGTCTTTTATGAGACAATTTACAGTTTTGACTGACTGACTCCCTGCTGCCCTCGTACTTACTGCTGCTTCTGCTGCTCCTCTGATGGTGGGTATCGTCCCAGGTTGTAACATCAATTTGGGAGTAAATTCACTTTTAAAAATGCTAAAGTTCTGGAAGCCTTCTTCAGAAAAGTGTCGCTCGCAAATAAAAAGATGTTTCCGCACTTTGTGTTGTGGGTTCCCAAATATGAACACTGACCACTTTTCTATAGTTTTTCTTCTTTCAGCAGGTTATATAATGTGCCAACGTTTTCACAACCAAAAACTCAATTTCTCCAATTGGTTATTTGGCTATCCACAACAAAAATAATGGTTCAAAAAGAACCAACCGACAACCAAAAACAAAGCAAAACAAAATGGGAGGGAGTCTGCAGTGCTGGCTCTAAATTAAAAAGCCAAAGTGTCGATGTGAGTGCTTGAAACAACATCATCGGCCGCACATTTCAGTGTGCCCCCTTCACCCATCCTAAGTATAGAAAAAGAAAATAAAACTCAAAGAGTAACCCATTGTCAATGCCCAATTTGTCTTCAAACAATAGGGGGAATCATCACACTTCATACATGGTGTGCTTTAGTGTCTCTGCTCTGTTGAGATCTTTCTGACAGAAAATAAATGCTTGAATCAGTTTTTTTTTTTTTGTGACAAGAGGTTACCAGGTTTTTGTCATAGTCACACACTGTGTCAAGCTGCAGGGCTAATGGACTTTCTGTTGTGGGGTTGAAGTCATTTCAGTGCCAAATAGCATCTTGACAAACTGTGTATGTGTGTGTGTGTTTGCTAACCTTAACCTTATATGAGTGACTCACACTGCAAGTTTGGTGGAAGAAATTCTAAGGAATCATTTTCAGTGTTGCATATGGCCATATACTGTAAAAAGGAGTTTTTGCTCTGGTGTCATTTAGGTGTCAGCTTGCATAACCACTTGGTTGCAGTTTTTTTTCTTCCTTATTTAAAGGACCGATCTAAGCTTTCATCACCGATCATATGACTTGTGCATCAGTGACATTTGTGGATGGCAAAAAGATGTAACGCAGAGGTACTGCTACTAGATCAGTTGCTACTCGTGCCAAAAAAAATTCTCCACTCTTTTTGCAAAGACCCTGATATATGGTAACCAGCAACAGAAACGCAGAAAAAAAGTTAACACTGTGTCCAGAGCCGGTTACCTTGGCAATGTGTCACAGCAACAGGCATTAGGTAATCTACTCAGCCGCATTATTCATTCATTTATGATAATGTACATGCTTGTTAGGCATTATACCTTACATTTTACACATAATGATGCTTGTCATACACAATGTAATAAGTAATGATACCAGGGAGGTAAACACAGTTAAAGCAAATATAAAGTAAAGCAGATCTTACATTAGCAGATAAGTGACCACACAAGTCGGAAATATGTTTGTGTTACTCGTCCACAACTTTGCTTCCTCAACAACCATCTCTGCACCTTGTTCAGCGGGTGTGCCAAGAGTCTGATTGGTATACTCGCAAGCCACTTTCTCCACTGTGTTATTGTGGAACTCATCTCCAGTTTCTTATGGCGTGTCTTCTGTATGAAATGTAGATGCTATATCTAGCTGGACTTACTTTTTCTGTCTTTCAGTAAATCCTAACATTGTTAAGCTAACTTGCTTTCCATTAGACATTGTTTATAGTTATTAGCTAAGACTGCAAGTATTCCAGCCATGGATTTACTTCCTTTATTTTCTATTTAACACAGGCCTACAAAACGTTTAAGGCATTATAACATCCATAGTCATGCTTTAGGCAACAGTAAAGTATGACTGGACTGAATGGTATGAAATTGGAGCAGGGGAAGCTTGTGTGTGTGTGTGTGTTTAGATATCTGTGCACTCTCTGTGTAACTGTCTCACTGACTTAGTTGAAGTTTCCCAAAACTAATTTATCAATAAACTATAACCTGATAGGCATGTCGTATTCAACTGTGGATGGTAGGTAATTAAAATCCCCTGGAATCATAGTTTATATTAAATACATTGATGTCTGACTATTATGACACATATTTACTGTATAATCTCCAACTAATATACCTATACTAAAAACAATATGTAGGTTTGATTTCAACATTGTTAGGGATATTAAAGTGGTCCAGTGAGGTCCAGTAAGCAGGTTTTCCCACAAATAATTAACATTTAGTTTCAATATCATGATATGAAGCAGACATATCTGAACATGCAGAACTTTAGTAAGGAAAATAATACATTTTATATTCTAAATATAGTCTAGATATCCACTACCTGAAATGTATCAACTTGAGACCTAAAAAGAACGTCTGCTCATTAAAACATTGTTTACAGTGCATCGTCCGAAACTAAATCTATATGTGAAAATGTTCACTTATTTAAGATTGATAGATTTTTTTATATCAGAGAAGGGTCTGTATTTTAACTTATTTATTTTTATTTTAATATAAAACATGTTACAATGAGTGTAATCTCTTTTTTGTTGCATGGTTACGTACAGAACTTGGAGTACTCAAATAAGTGTTTTGAAGGCTGTAATCCTGCTGGTTTACAATGTATCCCTGCTCCAACACCTAATCAGTAATGAAAATGAAAGAGCAAAGGCTATTAATGGGTCATGAGCTAGATCATGTCACTTTTCATCTCTACCCAATTTTTTGGCCATGCTTCATCTCTTTGAGCTTCAAAACAGCAATTTGTGAAGTTTTTTTTTATTTATTGGCAGCTATTAGAGGGGAAGAAGAGACTAACTAGCCAAATGAGATATGTCATGAGTTGCACCTTAAACTGAAATGATGAACCCTAATGTTGGTAATTCCAGGACATGTAATTGAGGTTAGTTCATTGAGCTTAAAGTATCTCCACTTTTAAGTTCAATGTGTGTGTAATGAAGGAGGGGTGATGAGGGTGGGTAGGGAGAAAGATCCATAATTAATGGTGCTAATACTATAGGGAAATCAAGAAGAGCATATTCACAGGAATCCATGAAGAGCTACAGAAATTTAATCCTCATTGCAGTCCATAATCTTATCCAAGGAAATCAGTAACTCAACTTGAAGATGAATGTATGTATTAAATAGATAAGACATTAATTAGTTTTGGACCTATTATTATTAAGGTACAATTAATCACATAATGGCTTCAAATGCATTTGGAGGACATTGAGTTCAGTTTAACTGGAAATCTATGTTTAATATCAGTTTAATTTCAAATGTAAAATTAACACTACTTTTAAAATCATGTAAACAAGATATAATGGCACAATTTAGACATATATCGAAACAGAATGTGTTTACAAATTAATTTTCAAACTGCATTTAATAGAAATTATTAGTTGTTTGTCACTCATGTGGAAGTGTTAAGAGTAAAGCAGTGATTTACTCTTGTGCACCAAACCTATAAGTTTTTGCTGGGTAGATTGGATCTCTTATGTGGTCTCAATGGCTTGATGTGTTCAGCTCTGCATTTAAAAAATCACTTTAACAAATCAAAGCAAAAGTTTTTATATCCTTAAACATAACTAGTCGGTTCTTGATTAGAAAATAAGTCCTTGTATTTGCTCATTTAAACACAAGAAAAGAAATAAAGATTGTAGAAATAATTACTCAACAGCCGTTTGGGGTATTAAATTGCCTCAACCTGCTTCCTCCTCTGTCAAATCAAATCAACACGTCACTTTTTTTAGGTCGTCACCTTAAACCAAATAGTTTGTGTTCCTCAACCTCAAGAGAGTTTCCTGCCTACATCTTAATAGTATGTTAGGATGTAATAATCAAAGTAAAGGTGAAACAGAATAAAGAGTGGTGAAAAAACTTGTAAAAGGAAGAAATTTTACTACTACAATGTGTTTTTCACATGAAGTGCAATTAAGTTACCAAGTCAGCTAGACATCTTTTCAAACTGGGCAAACTAAATTGCTAAGAGATGGAAATTAAAGAGTAAAAATAGAAAAAAAAATGTATGCACTCATTACAATCTACAATCTTTGATTCTATTTTATTATAATCTACCAGCAAACACTTTTCTCCAAAAAGGCTTGCATCTCTGAGTGAGAGCAGCTTAAGGAAAAAATTTGACAAGACAGAACAACGTAATGAAGTGGTAGTCAGACTGCTGCTAGCCCACTTGTACGCAGGTGCTGCCGTGTAGTGCTAAAAGCACACACACACCGTCCTTCTTTTTATTTAAAACCTGCAATTATTTAATTTTGACATCTTACAGTTTCTTACAATTTTATCTTGGGCAGAAGTGCAAACATCAGTTCTGAGCTCTGCCAAAGAGCAAGACTACTTTTCTATCTCCTGAGGACTACAAGAGTTAAAGTAAGGAATTCTCCTTGAACAGGCAGATAGATAGTTCCACCACAAAGAAACAGAGGAAAAGAGTTGGGCTACTGATTTCTCACCACATTGTGGTGGGAGCACTAGCATCTTTCCCTGGCAGAGTATAATTGTTAAGAGGGAGTGTTGCTTTGGATTAAAAGTGAAGGTGGACAAGAGCCATTTGGATTATTGTTTTGTAAGCCAGAAGCAAAGCTGTACATTTGGAAGCCAGTGAAGCAAGATTAGAAGCAAAGGACATGAGCTCTTTTGAGCTGGTTGAAGACCAGACATTTTGCTGCATCCTGAATCATTTGCATATGTTTAACTGAGCATGCAGACAGGCCTGCCAGCAAGGGAACACAGTGAATGTGTGAGATGACCAGAGCCTGAACCAAGAGCTGTGTTGTGTTCTGTCAGATAGATTCTGATTCTCCTAATGCTGTAAAGAGCCAATCAGCCTGTATAGGCAACGGGGGCAACATGGACCTTCAAAGTCAACTGGTTTTCAACCATGACACCAAGATTCTTGGTAGAAGACATAGACACAGTGTGAAAGAATCAAACTTCAAGTTATGCAAATAATATCCTCAGTTTTGGACAGATTGAGTTGAAGATGGTTATTTTTCATCAATGCAGGGATATTGGCAAGTCATGCTGATATGGGACGGTTGTATCATCAGGCGGAAAGGGAAAGAAAAGCTGATTGGTAAGTTAGAAGTGGTAGGAGAAGCCAAGCAAGCTAATTACTACACAGAGTCAAGACATGTATGTTAAAAAGAGAAGAGGAACAAGCAACAAACCTTGAGGCACTCCTGTTGTAAACACAATGGACAAGACACTTCCTCTTGCAATTATTCTCTGAAGGATATTCCTGTGAGAAAGAACATGAACTATAAAAGGACAGATCTTGAGAGCTTCAAGAGTGTGGAGAGGAGGATCTGGTGGTTCATTGTGTCAAAGACAGTGGACAGGTCCACCAATAGAAAGATTGATAACATACAAGTGGATTTGATATATCTTCGGCAATCAGTAACTGACAGGAAAGCAGTTTCAGTAGAGTGGCACTCTACTGCCAAAAGCCAGACTCATATGGATCAAAACCAGTTGTTGCAGTGGAGTAACTGGGAGATCTGACTAAAGACAGTACGCTGAAGTACATTTGATAAAAATCAGTCAGATCTTCTGGTAATATAGGACTAAAATAATAGTATTGAGGGTGACTACAGTTTTGTGGGATTTTCTGCATTTATTTCTCATAAAAATATTAATAATGATTTAACTTTTTTAACGCACATGCCCTGAAAATATCATTCAACATAATGTACACTGTGGAGAAGGCAAATGGCCTAAAAACAACAAGGTAACAAAGCAATCTCAGTTCAAGTTTCATGTCAGCCTGCATACAAATCATTTATTAATTTCTACAAGCTTAAATGTCATTTTATATTATATTCACTTTCAATCTGCTTGCCTGATCTTGTCCAAATGTTGTCCAAGAGTTAAAAATATTCTCAACAGAAATTTGTAATTTACTTTCTTTATCTATTGGAGTCTGTTTCAACATGATGTGACATGCATGTTAATCCACTTCTGGCTTCACAGAACTTCACATTCAGCTAACATATCATCCAACATCATCTTATTCTCATTTATTACAAAAACACTGTTGTAGAACCTAAAAAAAAGACAGAAAGAAAATCTTTTCAAGGCCATGAACATCTAGGCTGTATTACCTTCCACGAGTCCTCAATAACTGAATCTGTGACATCAGCGTTATTTGAGAAGATGAGATCAAGACAGCATGGGGCAGACACTCATTGTCAATGTCAGAATGACCTCTCATCAGATGAAACCAGGTTTTCAGAAAAACCTGTGCCTCTGTTGAATTTTTTATCTTGCTTGTGTCTTACCACATACAAAGATAGTGAACGCTTCACAAAATAGAAGTCTTAAAGAATCAAAAAGCTCCATTGAATTCAGTTCAACTCAGCGGTAATATGTTGAGTATATCATACATTCAAAGCATGAGACAGTTATTAAAACAAGCCTTTGTCTATGTTCAGACATAACTGTTATCTGTGGCTCCAATATGGCCTTTTTGCAGAGGGTGAAGAACATAGCCAATCCATAATTCACGGGCTGGATGAGGGGAAGTCAATGGTCTAGAATATTGAGGAAGGAATAAGAGAAATGTATACCCCCATAAAAACTTAGATTAAAGGTTTATAAAGTATTGTGTGGCTTGCACTGTCATTGTGACAATAAAAGGAAATGAACTGCATCGCTGACAGGGCAGAGAGGGAAATTACAAAGTTCATTATGCTGACTTTAAATCTTCACTCAACTGGGAGCTACATCTGACACTCTGGTTAATGCTGCTGTGCATCACACACGCACACACAAACACATACAAGTGTGCAGCGACATTCCAGTCATCTGGATCCGTGTTTTGAATAATTACAAATACTCTTAATGTCTCAATTATATCAGACTCGTTCCAGTCCTTGTGGGTGCTTTAATGGGACATTGTGTAACATTTTCTGTTGTCTTCCAGACAAAGGCCCATCCTGTGTGTGTGTTATCATTGGTGTATAATGAGCTCCACTAATAAAATATTATAAATGAATAATTTTGAATTAGTTTATACTAGTAGGAAAATGTCACCTAGAAACTACAACTGCCAGTAAGGCACAAAAAACACCAACGCACAATATGAAGGTGTTTTACCTGCAAGCCAGTGTACAGTGACTGAGACACCAGAGTTGCAGACCAGCAAAAGAGGCTTGTTGGAAAGATCTGTTAAATTGTCACTTGCCAAAATGCAGGAGCATGCATTTACAGCAGGGTAGGAGCCGTGTTTACTGTTGCCAAGACGAACAAGGCCCTTAATGGGCAAACTGATCAGAGCATCGACAAAAAAACATGATCAACACGGGGCTAGCCTACCCCATATGAAGATTTTCAACAATGAGAAAAATGGACCATGAAGCTGCAGCTTTCTCCTCAAGTGAGTCAAATGTAGTGCCTGAATCAGTCTGAAACATTTTTATTAGCTTTTTCTGACAGTGTTGCTCATTAAAATAGCTAGAGTAGAGCCTGCATGATGCTCATTGGGACAGATGTTTATGTTTACATGGTTTTTAAGAAGCTTTTAAAGTCACAGTTAAAGCAGCCTATAAATCCCTCACCCTGCCTGCATTTCACTACCACACACACCTCTCTGTTCAGTGTCTAATGCACAGCAGCTAGTGTTGTTGCAGTAGGTGTTTGAAAAGGTGAGATGATAGAATGTATCATTCATATAAATGCAAGTAACAACATTGGATGGCTCAAATGTTTTAACTTTATTAGTAGATGACATGTTTGCAATGTGTCATAGAATCATGTCACATGAGGTAAATTTAAAGACTCTGAAAGTGTGTTCATAAAGCTTTTAAACAATGTAAAAATCACAAAAGTGGGAAATAAAATTGTGAAAATGTGACCATTTTATTGTTGATACTTTTTAAACTAATTTTCAGAGAAATCCGACCTCAAAGTTAAGGATTAGCATCTCTTGGGGAACCAAGTAAAGGGTAGTAACAAGAGCTGTCCATTTGCATTACTTAGCATAAAGCCAACCCCCACAATGCTATTAAAAGACTGCTCTGGGAATTCACTTGGAAGAGATTCCATTTCTATTTTCATCAACTTATCATAGAACCATTTCTCATCATATGAACCTTTTCTAACTTGGTGAGTTGATAAAATATAAACTAGTTGCTACTCTTGGAAAGACATTGCAGATTGGAAGGGTATAATTTACAGCTTTAAAGTATCACAATAAAACCTTTTTGATATATTAGGGCTATTTTTATCGTGTGACACATCTTCACCTCTACATTCAGCACAAGAGAAGTCCATTTGCTTACATTGGTTCATTTCTATGCATGAAAGAGAATGAAACTGCAGTCACTCAAACTCCACTACTTCATATTTTAAACAGAGATTTAATATTTTACTATTAAATTAAGGTTTTTCAACATTAGACAGCAGGTTAGTTTCATAAACAAATTCTGATTTATTGTAACCTGCAATCCTCTTTCTTTCCTTTTCTGTCTCAATCTTGAATGCTTTTTAAAAATTGAAATCCTAAGTCTAATTTTGTACTTTATGGTATTTGATTTGAATAAGATATAATTAAATGACCAGACAATGCATAGACCTTGGAAATAGATAAAGGTAGCAAGTGTTTAAGGTGCACTAATGAATTTTCAGCAGCTGTTGGTGCTTTTGTTTGCAGCCAGTAGAGTGCTTATTGTCAGACATGCTAAATGTCAGACAATAAATCAAAGTAGGCTTTCCCACCCCTGAAGCAATACTACATGTGTCATGCCAGACAAATAGAGCACAGCTGGTCTCCATTTTTCCACATTCTCTCCAGACCATTTTACCTGCCAGTCACTAAATTAACTGTCATTCCACATCCTGTCATATCAGCAGTTGCCATCAGTGTCACCACATCCCCACACCGATTTGCTCACCTTTTCCTGCTTTCTCTCCCAGTTTACTGTACACACCTGTCTGTGTGTCCTACTATGCCTTTTGCAAGGTCCTTAGAGTCCAACAGATCTTACTATTCTGACAAGTTCGCAGAGGTTTTGCTTCCTTCTTTATCTGACCTTAAACCTCTGAACTTCTTTCACTTTGTGTTTATTTCTTAAACCCCGCTGCTACTACTTACTGGTAACTCACCTCTGGCAGTCTTATTTAACTAAACTTATTTCCTCTTCTGTTTCCATCAGAGTTCATGAAACTGCTTAAACTGGCTGAGAATTATACATGCTCTATCAAATCACATGAGATGTTTTTGCTACATTGTTACACACAGAATTAAAATTGAAATAACATGAATAAAATGAAACATCCCTCATCTACCACTTATTCCCTGAACGATGTCGCTGGATTATTATGTTTTACATAAAGTTGCTAATAAACAGACAGAAAATATATAAGATAAAGAAAAAGCATAATCCCATTGATAGCATGAATAAAAAAGACAAATTTCCATTACCAGAATAACTATACTTAAACAAATACTATAAGTTAAAGCAAAAGGGGGCTGCACAGTGACGCAGTTGGTTAGCACAGTGGCCTC
>JBAMIG010000008.1:7478201-7493384 GCA_037177335.1 Kiunga ballochi
TCAATCAGGTTGTTGAACGTCACAGTGATATTCAGGCTGCTGATTGGACAATAATATTAAAACTCAGACCGGCAAAATAAATTCTTTTTTTCTCTCTTTTTTTCATGTGGCTTAAGGAGGGCGACGCACTATCGCCCACTATGGGCCAGCCGTCCCTGGTACATGCAGTAACCTCATTGTGTCCAAAACATAGACTAGGCCTATATGACATGTTTGGCTGTTGTTTTATGACAACGCAACGGAGATTTAATTACTGTTGTATGTGGCTGTATTGAGGACATGTCTGTCACCTCAGTAGTGAATTTTTATTTAGTTTGTGTGCATTTTAGTCTATCTATCCATTTTCTTAAACACTTATCCAATTTAAGGTCACAGGCATTTAGGCAAGAGATGGGGTACACCCTGCACAGGTCGCCAGTCCATTGCAGGGCATTTATTTAATTAAAAATTTTATTGGAGTAAAAAGAAATAAATGAGATTTCCAAAATTATTATGGAAAAAACAGAATTTGGAAAAGAAAAGAAAATGGATTTTTTCAGGGATCTGTGAAAAGTGGCAGAACACACCAGCAACAGGTGTGGCTCATGCTAATGAGCAGATAGCACCTGAAAAACACTTAACAGGAACAAAGGTGGTGTGCCGTCACACCTTTACATTCATAAAATAAAAGTTCTTAAACTAAAATCCATATTTAGTGTTAAGGGCACCTATATTACAGGATTTGTGACATATTGTGGCTCAACTATTTTAACTGTCACTCATCCCAGCAAGATTCATCAAACTGATGGTGTTAAAAGCACGGCAGCGATGCAGTTAAAACACAAATATATGCAAACCAATAACAATAAAAAAATGTACTGGTCAAACTGTGACGGTATTTAGGTGAATGATTATATGCTCATCTATATCCATGACGTGAAAACCACACATATGGGTAGATTTGAACTAACAGCAGTAATAAGCCATCTCCAATAATTATTTGTAGAAACATAGTCCTCTGAGGTTATTGTGTTCCAACCTAAGTATGACCTTCTTTATTTAGATCAATTTGATTATGGGAAAAACTTCAGTTTATCGATCTACTGTTTATGCAATTGTCTAAGGATCATCAATATCTTTCTACGCACGATATTTCAGATCATCAGTTTATTTTTAGGATTCCTAAGAAGCTAATTAAATAAGGAGCCACAACTTGTGTCTCCTATCCAACCACGTGTGATCAGTGTTCAGCATCCAACCTTATGTGACCATTAAACTGCATCCAACACATGTGATCATCATATTGACCTGAATGCTAGAGCTGGAGTGAATCATAACCTTATCTTCTTCTTTGATTTGACTTAATAAGAGATTCCACAGAGTTCACATTGAGCAGATTTGTGCTGGATTATAAGAAACTGCAACAAAGCAACAAACCTAATTCCTACCCCACTGCTTTCATTTTTAAACCCAGTAAATCAATCATGCGAGATTGCCAATTTCACTGGTCATCATTGATTTACAGAATGCTGTTACTCATTTTCTTCTCAACAAAAACTGTTCTCACACAAAGCAAGTAGGTTGCTGCTGAAAAGCACAGCTGGTGGTTACAGAATTAAATTCATCTGTTTCTCCTTGCCATGTTGCCCAGGCATTTATATAGAAAAACCCTCTGTGACAGCATGGTACACGGTCAGGGAGCAAAGCTCACGCTGCTCTTCTTCATGGACTCCTGACTTTTCTCAACTTAACTGCATTCTGAACAGAACAATATCACACTTTTGCCACAAGATAGGATCTGTTATTGAACTCTTTCTAAGAAGTTTTCCTATAAAACATACTTTTTTGTTTGGGAATTTGATTTAAATGCAAAAAAAACTGTTAAAAGGGGATATGTAAAGATTAAATGAGATTAAAAAGTTACATTAAATTTAAGTGAAAGCGTTGAAAACTCTTCAAAATATCTGCATAATATCTTCTTAGTATGTTTTTCATACAAATTTCAATGCCATCCTAATCAGTAAAAGTAATGTTGTGTAAACTGATGAAACGGTTACAAAATACAGACTGTTAGGCAAACACTTAACAGTTCAGACTTATAGAAATAACCGAACAAGCTTTGATGTGTGTGGGGGGTAGATTTTCTTGCACTATGAGTGAAAGGGTGTGACTGGTTATTAATATAGACAGTAAGAAATCCCATAGTCTGTTTGGAATCGTTTTAATTTGGGATTTTAACGTAAATAGGCAAAAGTGTGTGATATCAGATGTCATGTTATTTCTGGTGTGGCTCAGAATTTCAAGCCCGAAACCATTTCCTACATCTGCATTTGGAATAAAATCTTTTTTCTAAATAAAGGAGGCCTCATCCCTTTTGAGAAAATATAACTACCAAACATTTATGAGGGACGTTAAAACAAAATGCATGTTTCTCATAAACTCATACAGTCTAGTGAAGTACGTAAATGCATTTAAATTAGAGAGTCTCCTTGTGGAGTAGTTTATTCATAAGCCTGCTCTGGTATTATGTTTAATGAAACACATTTATCATTGCATTTTGTTTTAGTATGTTTTTGACGCTTAAATTATCCTTCTCACTTTAATTTGTTTAAAAGCAAAATGATGAAAAAAGGATCTGCTCATTCAGAAAATGTGTCCTGTTTCAGTCTTTTGTACTTTTAATTTTTCATTGGATTTCTCTCACATTGCATAGGAGTATTTGTCACTATGAGGCTGAACTGATTAGATTTTCAGCATTTTTGGATGATAACTTCTGTCACCAGGGGGGTTTTATGTTAAAATTTAAATTCAGAAAGTATTTGTTTGATTAGTTCGAAGTTTCAATCCTAAAAGCAATAAATGAGGACTTGCGACATGACATACTTTTAGCTTTCTGAGGTTCTTAAAATTGCCACCAGGGAGAGATTTGTGTTGAAATGTGTTTTTTTTTTCTCTTAATTTAATACATTTTTGGACATAACTGATTTCCTATTACAAGCTCCCCATGGTAAATTTTAGAACCTCTGGTGTTTGTACACTCCGTCATAGGAAGTGTGATCACTAGTTGCTTTAGTAGTATTTGGTTTGACATAAATCGGACACTGATTGATGAGATATAACCATAAACATGAAATTTCAGATAAGCTCTCCCTGGTGGGAAATTTGGAACCTCAGGGGTTAGTACACACAACAATAGACATCATGATAACTAGTTGCTTCATTTGCATCTGGTTTCACTTATATTGGTTGATCAGTCATCACAGACTCAGACACAGGGGGAAGAAAAACTTGGTACCCAAGGGGGGACTCCTGAGCTAAGAACATTAAACCTATTGTGATGTCATTTGGTGGAAATGCACTGTGACGCCCCTCTTTAGACCTAAACGAATCTGACCTGGTGCTTGTATATCTACATTGAAATGCACACTTTTCATTGGATTTCTGGCTTGCTGTTATTTGTATGTAGTTAATTGTGTAAAGGTTATCTTTAATTAGGGTTAGGAGATTGATTTGGAGAGTTTAAAATTTTAGCTTGAATTTTATGTGCTTATATCTCCATCACTACTGTCTAGAAAACCACTTTGGTTCATGACCAGCAAGAAAACTAACAGCATCTGATCAGCTTCAGCTGTATGTCATGTCATGTTCACTACCATTTAACATGTTTTAAAATGAAGATCACCATGTTTTTATAATCAGTGTTGCTCCTCCTACATTAGTATTCCTCTCAGATCACTGCTAGGTTCTTATCCTCACACTGTAGCTGCACAGTTTAGCTTCACTGACCGGCACATGCAGAAATAGCACAAGAGTGCAAAAACAAGAATTCAATTAAGCTCTATTAATGAGCAAACTATTTTGAGTCAAGTTTATTTTTAAAGCTTTGACAGAAATAAGCTGTAAAAAAAATAAAGAGAAAATGCAACACCCTACCCGCACAGTACTTTGCATTATCACCTACATGTAAGTACTCCAGGTGCTCTTCATCTTTTATTCATTGTATAAAGTAGCATACACCATCAGCATCACTTGCAGGCCCTGCAGCTGAGAAGTGATCTTACTAACCGCTTCACCATCTGTCATCCATCATTTCACAATCATGCCTGAGCTTTTGCACACCGTCTCAGCTCATTAACGCTGCCATCATATTGAAGTCAAATGCTTCAAAGTTTAAACTTTTAGGTTTGAAGTTGAAGCATTTGGTGGAAAAAAAAGATGAGTCATGAGTTTTCCACATTTATGGCCCATAGCATCATTCCAGTTCACATTGAGAATCAGACCAGGGTAACTGCAGGGACTTCATAACTGATCATCTCAATTCCTCAGTCATTGATGTAAAGGACTCATAAGCCAGGAACATAGACCTCCTTCACTTTTTGTGAACAGATATAAGAGACATAAGGCATGTAAAGAAGAGTGTTTTATTGCTGATTAAGCTGTCATAGCACTATCAATCAATGGACCGCATATTCTTGGTAGAAAATCCAACAGTGAAGTGTTGATTCTAAGATGCACCAATAACAATTAACATTTATCCTCTGAAGTAATGACTGTCATTCTTCTCCTTTATACACTGACATCCGACGAGTTTTTAGAAAAGAAGCTGTCACCTTCAATGGGTTTCAGCTGTTACTTCAGTCTTATTTTAAGAAACATCCATCCATCCTCCACCACTCATCTGAAGTCGCAAGGGCAGTAGCCTAAGGAGGGAAGCCCAGACTTCCCTTACCCCAGCCACATTTGCTAGCTCATTGGGTTGTGCCTGGAGCACCTCACCTCTACCGAAACATGCCAACTAAAAACGTATTGCCTTAAAAGACAAGAAACTTTATATCTAAAATCAGAGTAGACATAACTAAGCTAATACAACATTTTCTCCATGCTGCAGAATTCCATTTGAGCAAATTTTACATGCATCTTCTGAATAATGTTCATGTTAGAAATTTCAAATGATTACAATTACAATTGGATTTTCAGTTTAGTAATGACAACCTTTGAATAGTATTCTTTATCTCATACTTCTCTCTTAAACCTTATAGAGTATCAAAGTTTTAGTGAGGTACACTTTATCTTTATAAAGCAGTAACATGTCAGAGATACTGTAAACACTTTTATGCTATGTAAAGTAGGTTATAAGAACATATAGTTGTGCTAAAACAACACCTGAATTTTTGTAATTCTTCATTTTTTTCTTCTTTCAAACTTTCAGCATTAAAGGAAGCAGACTAGACAGAACAAGGACAGAAAGAGAAAGTAAACAGAAAACTTAGAGGAGAAAGAAATGCACCTCGAAGGAATCAATGCAATCACAGATTCTAGACCATTTGTTATGCGTGTACAGAAACACAAAGTGCACCTTATGGTTCCCTCAGAGCAAGAAAAAGTCAGTAACTGTCAGAGGAAACAGAGATAAGCAAAGAAAAAATAATTTAAAAAACAACTAGAAAAACACACAAAAATAAACTGGGGGAACTGGTTGCTATACTGAACAAAGCCAAAGGAAAACTCAGTGACTGTGTCAGAATGTATGATATATGGAAAGAAAAGTGTTTGTAAAAGCAGTAACAATGCCAATGCGACCCTATTTACACAAAGGTCTGAGGCATGCCAGAAGGACCCTGAAACCCAGCCACCCCTGAGCCCAAACCCAGGCCACCTAACAGCAAAGTCCACCTAGCCAGAGCCCCCCACAGTCTGTGAGCACAGGCTACAGAGGAACAAGATCGGCAATGCCAAACCCCACTGGGCACCAGTCGCCTGGGATGGACATGGACCTTGCCCCAGTGCAGCAAGACTCACTCCTGCAATACTAAAAGTTTTGTATCACGTTCTATCAGGACACATTAAATCATTTAGTTAGTTTTAAAATCAGTCAAATCCAGTTTTACCTGATCTATTACTTTTCTTATAAATCACAAAAAAAATGGAATCTTAAAAAGTAAACAGAACTGTGTTTCACTCATTTATTAAATATCTTGTAGAACCTCCTTTAGCTGCAATAACTTAAAGTAATGTTTCTGTATGACAGGTTTCATGCTGTGGGAGAATAAGGGTCACTTTTCTTTACAGCATTGCTTTACATCAGAGCTGGTTGCATTAGCTTATGCAGCATTCTTCCAACCAGAGCTCCCAACATACCACCACGATACTTCCGTTAAACTGAGGTCTGGAATTTGCCACCATTGCAGCACCTTTTTCAGTCATTCTCTTGTAGATTTGCTACTATACTATACATTTTTGTCTACTTATAAAACTCATATCATCAAAATTTTAGTTTAAATTGAGATGTTTATGGGCAAATTATTGATATGAGCAAATCAAAAGAGTGGAAATAAAAGAGTGGAGAAAGACCAAACCATCCTTTCATTACTGCCATGTTTGATAGTTTATATAAGACGTTTTTGATTGGTTTTTGGTATCATCTGAACATACAGTTCTGGAGGTGATGTAGCTTGTTCAAATGAAACTTCGCAAACATTACTGAGCTACCGGTTAAAAAAGAGGATTTTCTCCTGGAACACCTTCTGAAGAGATTCATTTTTCAGTCTTTTGGAATTGCTTGCCATAAATTTTAAGCCTGCAAACTGAAATCTGTGAAGACTGATATGTAGCTTCCAGGATTATTTATTTATTTCTATGCACATTATACAGTTTGACCTTGGATTAAAATTGCCAGGAACATGAACATGTGAAATTGATATCCACTCTTGGAAAGACTGGCAACTGTTTTCAACTGTTTTTGTCAAATAACTCCCTCTATAGACTACCGTACTCCATAGTGTTTGAAAATAGCATTTTAACCCTTTGCAGATTGATGGACAGAAACAGTCATCTTCTTTAAAATCACTGTTTTCTTTCTTCCTCTGCACATGTGAATGCTTTAATCAAAAGCCTGTTAAAAAGTCTGTTTATATGGACAGACTTCACACCTGCTGATTATCTGCTGCATATGAATATCAGCACCTGGCTGCTAATTATCTAGTTAGCTCCATTGTCCACGGTGCCAGCCTTAAATTGTGCAATACTGATTTGATGACCCAAAGCAACCTTTCAGTGTGCGATAACCGTTGTTTAAATAGTTATATTTGTTTTGTTTTTTACTTTACATAATGTCCATGGAGTTGCCAAAGAAGCTGTATTTTTCACTATCTGTCTTGTTTGTTATAGTATTTGATATTTGTAAGTATTAAAATGTAAAATTCTATTCATATGAAATATGAAGAGAATAGAAATTCCAATTTGAGATGCAATTTTATCCTTAGTGCATTGTGCAGGTTAAATGGGGTTAAGTAAAGTGTGAAAAGGCCTCTAATGTCAGATATTGATTCCAAAAGACAAGCACTGCAATAAATAGCCTGCCAGCACAGGGAGTTTGTGGATGGAAAAAATGAATCTCTATTATTTCATGCATATTTAAAATCTAATGGAATGTCTGGTTAAAACAGTTCTACATTAACACAGTCATCAAACCTTAAATCTGTAAAAGAAAAAAAAGAAAAGAATAATGATCAATATTTCAGTCATTAGTATTGCCTGGAAGCACATATAGATTTTGTTCATTATAACTAAAGCATCCATTTGTTGTGACTCTGTTAAGTATAATGTTGTGATTGTGCACCATTCCTAAGCCAGTGGGAGGACACTAAGCACAGATACATATGTTTTCACCAAACATATCTCTTCATTTTTGAGCAGAAAATATTATAATAATATTTATTATATTACAGAAATTATTATATTATTGGTAAAAATAACTTTGATTTGCTAAATAATTTCTGTTTCCCTTTAGTTGTGTCGGCAAACAATGAAGAACTGTTCTCTCACAGTTTTTATTAATTTATTCTCTCACTGTGCACACACTCACTATTAATAAATATATAATTAATAAATATATTGGTATGTAAGCAACAGGAAACTACTTCAAAATTAAGATACAGTGATGCAATATTACTACTACTCTTTTTTTTTCCTCCATGACGTTCTTGTTTTGGGATCTAAAAGGTCTGTTGTGAGTTCCCCGCCTATGTTAAACCCAAACAGAGTTTAAAATGGATTGTTTTTTAATAATTAATAAATCTCCTCTGTTGTACACGGTGCCTGTTAAACATACACTTTCACTGTGTTCTGCTTGATTAAAATCAATACCATCACAACAGGAGTGATATCCCTCATGCCATTATTTTAAAACACTACACAAAAAGGCTGTTTACATTTTTACCAACATAAAATGTACCAATAAAAAAAATTAAAGCAAAGTAATTATGTGATATACATGAATGTATAGACCAGGCCTATGCAAACTCTAAAGATGCTCGAAAAAAAAAGGTTCATCAAACTTGATTTTAGACCAGTCCAGTCAACAGGTTGTAAAAAGGGATCATTGCAATAATCATCATCATCACAATCTTATTTTGATAACAATTGATTCCTTCTCATAATAATGATCGGGTATGAGTCATTGTGACGTCTGGCTTTTAATGAGTATCAAAATTAACTTTTTTATTCAGAAACTTGTTATTTAGATTTAGAAATCCAAACTCTGCATTTCTTCCCACAGTTTTACCTTTCTTAGCATAGAAATTCAGGTTGATCATCATGTTTACTCACTTTTAGTTTATGGTTTGTTTGTCTTTTTTTTGTTTTCTCATTATTCTTCTTTCTTTATATTATTTATATATTATCCCATGTATAGACTACATTGGGTAAATACAATACATTTATTTTCTGTCATCTGAATTTCTTGTGTCATGATTTAGATTTTAGTTGTTGTTCTTTTTGCTCTGCCTGTTAAGCTGCTACACCCGAATGCGGAGCATGAAATCCCCATTTGGACCAGGAAGAATACTCCACACACTACAATCTGTCCTATTTTAACTGGCCTGAGACTGGATTACACCCCCCCAAATAGCGGTAAAAACAAAGTCAGGTGACTCAGTTGCGTCAGCTGCACGTCCTCCATAGATGTCATTTCATTCGTGAACTTATGAGCACGTGCTGACTACATGACATCACATCAAGAAAGGTTGCACCCAATTCAGAAAAATAAAAACAAGCTCTAATAAAAACACATCTTCCCCTTGCAAAATGCATGAAACAATGTACACCTAATTCTTTCGCCCACTCTGATTCTTCAAACATGGCTCTTTTTTTTTTTACCTTTTCCGGAATATGAACTGAACCTTTTTTTGCTCTATGGTCCACTCACCTGCAACTTGCCAGCTTCAACTTGTCTTCCGCTTCTTCATTTCTTGATTAAAAGCATGTCATAAACCAATGTGGTGCATACTGATACTACTGCAGCAGGATATTAGACACCGGAACCGACAACATTCTTATTGCTCAGTAGTGTCTCAGAACTCAGGTGAGGGCTGATGTGTGACATATGATGGAAATTCAGGCAACAAAAAATTTAGTATAAACTACCAATTACAATAGTTGTTCTTGGAAAAACCACAGGAAGCATGTTTAAAAACACTTAGAGCAAAAGGAGAATTATTTTTGGTTTTTCTGGTACAAAACCATGCAACACTGCTTACATCAAGCTACATTTCAGCTTGTTTTGTGAACATGAAGCTTCAGAAAAGGAATTTGTTTCTGAGCCAATTTGCAGGAAAACTTTAAGGCTCTATGAAGACCACTGCTGCTTGTTAGTGTCCAAATTCCTGCAGTGGTGTGATATCCTGGACTACAGTTTTTTCCTCCACTTTCCTGTGAATTTCATCTTTTTTCTTCATTACTGTCTTTTACATTTTTACCTGTGCTTTAAAGTACATGTACTACTATAATAATATAGACTATCATCGTGTTCTTGCCTAGTTTTTCAGTCTTATGCTCTTACTCCCACATGCATCATCTTCACATTATCTAATTGAATCCACCCGTCTCAGGTTACTACTGTTCTAAATAAAGGTTTTACACAAACCCACTAACTATGCTTTTGAATTGGTCTTTCAAAGTTCTCCTTCCTAAATCTCTGTCTGAGGTAGGGATGGTAAAACCTCATGATGAAACATCGAGTCCACTTTGACACAACGCCTGGAATTGATTCACCATGTTGAAGCATTTGATTCGTCAAAAAGCTCCATATGCTGGCTGTATACATCTGATGCATCAGCGAGAAGCTTTGATGAGCTTTCTTCTGTGCAGAGAATCACTGTCTCATTTTTGACTGGGTGTTCAGTAAAATGTTACATTTTCTACAAAAAACGAAATTCCCATTTGGGGCTTGAACCAGCGACCTCACTGTGAGGTGCTGGCTGCAATAACGTGTCCGGGGGGGAAGAGCAGGCAGCAGACACAGATACTGTTTCTAAACTGTTTTTTATCTAATCCATCATTGCCATGTCTGTTCTAGTTTCTCTCTCACTCAAACACAAAGTAGGACAAATTCTGCTCTGATATATTATTCACTGTGCCAGAGTGTGGATTTTATTAACAAATTACACTTTTTGGCAAATATCTAAAATCTCCATGCTAACTGATTTCTGCACTGCACGTCTCCAGTTGTTGAACCTTGCACCATTGATCTTCAGATTTAAGGGAGCACGAATATTTATAGCGCACATTTTCATATGTGGGTCATTCTGGGTTAAAATGCCAGGACCCTTTTGTTCCTGTCTTTTTTGTTTCTCCTTTTTCTTTTTTTTTTCACCCTGGGCAACAAAACTTGCAGATCCAGTGCAGAAATTGTAATGTTTTTAAAAAATGTTAACTCAAACATACAGAAGCACTGTCCCCTTGTTATACTTGGTCACATAATAATTATTCCTATTAACAGTTTTTATAACGTGACATAGAACAGTTAGCATGTACTGTAATTACCTTACAAGTTTTCCACATTTCAATGCTACAACACACCAGACCTGAATGAATGAGTCATTTTGCAGAACACAACAGGCTGTTGAATCCGTTTGATTTTAATCAGGAGAGTGTGAGCAGTTAAACAGTGTACTGTAAATATGCAGAACTCCTCAGACTTTGCATAGAATCCATAACCACACGCAGCTGCAGACAAAAATATCTCACACAAAACCAACTGAAGTTCAGCTTACAGTGATAGTTAGGATTTATTGCACGTTTCAAGTGGACATTTATATTGATTTTCAGATGTATCTGTACTTTGATATATCATAAAGGATGAAACTGCAAATGCGAAAAATATGTCTGAAGTTTCAGGCTGAGACAGCAGTTGATTCAAATGGAGAAGGCTGATGCAGCTCATTGAAAGCATTAATTTATAAACTAAAGAAGACATGTGGGCGTTGAACTGGAAGCCCAAAAGCAGTGATTTTTTAAAAGCTTTTTCTTAATGCTAAGTGGCTTAGAAATATGGTATTATAGGATTGCAGGCTTTTATAGCTCCATTTTCATTTTAATCAAGCTACACACAATGGGATTTTATGGAGAACGTTCAGGAAATGGTGGATATTTTTCAGATCACAAGAGTAACAGAACATGCTGTGATATGGAGTATTTACCATCCAACTTTCCCAGTTTGAGTTCTAGGTTGAACTCTGTTTCACCCCAATGGTTAAATATCCCAGCAAAATTGCCAGTGGGATGAGAAAAGTTATGACATTTAGAAATTGTTCCATGATTGGGGAAAGTTTACACAAACTAACAGGTTTTGCATGACTGGTTTACCTGCTGCTGCAGGCTGATGTGGTGCATTTCAGATTAAGCTGGATGTTGGTGGTTGCTGAAAAGAAAATGACAAAATTTGTAGTAATGTTGGTTAAAATGTAGCCAAACTAATCTGGGAAAAAAAACTGAACTTCTTATCAAATATCTTATTGGCATGTCATCATCTTTTTCTCAAGATAATTATTTTTATTAACTATCTAAGCAATTAATATGCTACCTGACCATGTTAAAGTTATTTAAACAAGTTACTAAAGGGAATGTATTTTCTTTCAAATTTGCAGTTTAGATTGAAAGATTATGGCGGGCAATGAGAAATTGTATGAGAAAGGTAAATAACACAGTCTGTGTGGATCTATTGATCCTTGTGGGGAAGTGCATGCAACACCTACATAGTTTCCCCCTCCAGCTGACTGTCTGGTGATAGCAGTGCAAGACTGGGTCCTTTCTATCTGACTATAATAACTTGCGTGCCTTGCTCCTTGCCAGGATCTGTCAGGGCTGCTGACACTGGGGCTGTGATCTGTCTGGGCCTGATCTGTCCCTCTCTTTCCAAAAAACTGGAAATATTTCCCATTTTTTATTCTTTTATCCTGATATACATAATAAGACTTGATAAAAGCAACATTTCTTTTCTTTTCACATGTACAATTAAAATCACAGAGCAACCCTGCTAGCCTCCTGTTTTAAATAAAATGGCTATATTAGTGGTAGCTGGGTCAGTGCTTGATAAGTTGAATACAGAGAACTATGCGCATGCGTACACACACACACACACAATAAAGTTTGGATCCCTAACATATAGGTGATCCTCTACCCTCGTCATTTTTGTATACAGGAAGTAAATGAATGAAAATCAAGTCTAAAGGGTTAGAGTTACTTGCTGAATATACAAATGAAGAAAAAGATAATACCTCAGGGCTTTGAAACACATCTTTTTTTCTCTCACAGCACAAATCCAGATTTTCAAGTAATGGAAAATGAGCAACCACACTGTTGAAGTGTAAAAACAAGATAGTAGCAATCCATATTGAGTTTTTTGGTCAGTCTAATTGGAAGATTTCCATGTATAAGAAGATTGTGTGTAACATATTGTAACCCCTGGCAGTTCAAATTATTTATATTTTGAGCAAGTTTATGCATCACATACAAATATAGAAGTATACATTAATCAACTCTGTATTTGTGCCTATTCATTATAACTGGTACAAATTCTCTGTGTATATCTGTATTTATTGTTTTTATTTTTTAAACTGGACTCTTTTATTTGCACTCATTCGATTACCTGTCAGGTTTAACAGTATATATTGTATACTGTATTTATAATATAGCTTCCTTATTATTAAAGTTCCAAGAATATGGTTCAAGTATTTTAGACTTTAGCAATTATTTCTTTATCCGGTTTCTACTTCAGGTGAAATCCAATAGATTAGGCCTTAATAGGGTGATGTTTCACATCTTCTGGATTTGCTTGAACCATGTCTGAATTTTTTTTGTTCTGTGTTTGTTGAAAACAATATTTTTAGTAGAGTTAGAGGCCACCTCTGAGAATCTGTCTGCCTTTGCCTATGAAATCTATGAAAGATTTTCTTGGATGAATTACCCATGAATGCCAATCTTTAACCATAAAATAAAAGAACACAAGATGACCGAAACTCTGAGATCCTCTGGTAATAGTGCTGCTTTTTAGCTACCGAGGTACCCAACAGAATACTCCAAAATATCTGTAGCTGAGAGAGAACCTATTCAAGTTACAGCCATGGATTTTTTTAAATTCATCTGCATGATCTGTCTATTTAAAGCAGTGTCATCTACTGTACATTTATCAATCTTTTTAAAATGTTTTCAATAAATATACTTAACTATAAAAGTGAATACCCCTTAGAAAGAAGTAAAGAGGTCCCGTAAGCTCCTGCATCATAAATCCTTAAGGAAATGGGAAAGTTTTATTTATTTATTTGTCCAAAATAAAGTGACAGTATTAATATTTATCACTTTTGTTAGCAGTAACTGTGGCTATTCTGGTTACAAAGGCCGTGTGGTGTGTGCACGTGTGTGTGCACCTCACCTTCTTAATGTATGAGCTGATGAAATACTGGCATGCAAGGCAGACGACTAAGCACATCAGACCAGATACTCAATGACAGACACCCAGCTGTCACACTCTAATGACTATTAAAGAATTGATGCTGAATATTGTTTGTCTGTGTTGGAAATAGATGAGATGCCATGTGGTAATTTCCTTTGGAAATTTCTTCTTTCCTTTTTTCTCAGCAAAGAGCTGGTAAATAAATGCAGTCTGTTAATAAAATCGATGAAAAGGATGATAAAGAAAACTGCCACAGCTCTACAAATGAATTAACTATTCAGCACTGAGTTTAGGCACTCAGTTTATATTCAGCTGTTCTGACACAGTGTTATTAGATTTCAAGTGGTTTTATTTTTTTAGAAAGCAAACTGACATGTTTCATTTTCTCCTCCTCCATGTGTTGTTTATCATTCCAGAGTTTCTGTGGTGTTTCACCAATATGATTTATGAATTTGCACTGAAAGCACTTTATTATAACTTTGCTCATGTTTTCAAGTCCACTGAAATACACCAGCTCTGATATCCATGGAGTTTTTTTCACATTTTATCTCAAAGTGCTGACCAAGCAAAGTTGAAAATGCTCTTTCTGTGATAAGCTAATAATGCATAAAAACAAGGTAAAAATCTGTCCTGTAGCTTTGAGGTTTTGCAGATACCGGTACGTCACAAACAATGTAACTGAATGTGGCCCATCTTGTTAGGCAAGCTTGGCTGGCTAAGGCCTTCAAATGATTGTGTGAAAAACAATGTTTCCTTAAAATGTTGCCTAATTAGTGTATTTATCTTTGAATGAGGAATCCAGTCTCAGATTGGTTACATTTCTAATTTGTCAAGTGGAATTAGGTATTATTGTTGATGTAGCATCCTTAACCCAGAGAAAATCAGGTTTATTATTGTGCTTATGTAAATGTAAGTATGGATGGCGTTTATTTAAAAGACCCCTGGTAAAATAGCTATAGTTTGTTGCTGCACAAAACACAAAATCTATGGGAAATCAGGACTCAAGGACCCAAGCACATAATGGTTTCAAATTCCATCTGTTCTTCTTGCTGCCACCTGAGGCCATTAACAAGCACAAAAGGTTGTTGGTCTGACATCCTTTTTGCTTTTTGACTCATAAAACCCATATATCTATATTGAATGTCAAATTTAATATGATTCTTAAATATCCTACATGGACTACATGTCTGGCTTTTCTGTGAAGCATTAAATAATGAAATATTAACTCAGCGTGATCATTTATTAAACCCACCTTGTCAATTTAAGAAGATATAACTGCACATGACCTCTAACAAGACTATGTTTTTGGTTCAACCATCTCTTTTTAACAATCCTAAAGTTCAGGTTGAACTTTCTGATTGCTAAAGGTAGCGTAAGGCAACCCCATGTACCTCATCTCACCCGAATGACAGCCACAGTTTATAGCACATGAAGGGCAGACTTTTGCTGCTCTGGTGTGCTCCCACCCCCCCCCC
>JBAMIG010000008.1:7562777-7574241 GCA_037177335.1 Kiunga ballochi
GTTTGCATGTTCTCCCCGTGTTAGCGTGGGTTCTCTCCGGGTACTCCGGCTTCCTCCCACAGTCCAAAGACATGCATTGTGGGGATAGGCTGATTGGAGACTCTAAATTGCCCATAGGAGTGAGTGTGAGTGTATGTGTTGGCCCTGTGATGGACTTGTTACCTGTCCAGGGCGTCCCCCTCCTCTCACCCGATGTCAACTGTGATTGGCTCCAGGCCCCCAGTGACCCCGTTGAGGGACTAAGCTGATGTATGCTTTATTCTTATTATTATGTATACAGACCCTTTACAAAACACCCATCATCATGTCATCTTCTACATCTACTATGGTTTTTGCCACATATCAAGACCATCCTCTCAAAATTTTGAGTCCTTTAATTTGTGTTTCTTATTTCAGAAAATACAAAGGCTGGTTTCTTGTAGGTATCTGGTTGAGTCTTTTTTAAATCTTTAAAAATATGACCGTGACCATTTTTGCCTATATGTTGAAACTTATATTCCTTATCCTAATCTAAAAGACGTATATTGTGAATGAAATTATCATTTTAAATTGTAAATTCAGAATGCCAAACATATTTATTTCTGTTCTTTGAATTTGCTGTAACTTTTCAGCTTTTGAGAGGAAAGAGGAATAATGAGATTATAGTGAAGTTGTGAAACTCCTTAATGTCCACTAAGTGGCGCTGTATGTCCATACAATATTAAACCTGGTTGGATGAGATCCATATTTATTTTTAGGTATCAACATCAGAAAATAACACTATAATAATACTAACACTAACTAATAATCTAAGCAAAATTATAGGAAAAAACTAACCAGGGTTACAAATTAACCTTGGATTATTTGTTTTCACAAAGCTGTGTCACATGATTTGTTCTTGTGTGTTTCAGACAAAACTATGAGCAAGCAACTAGTTTATCCCGGAGTCGTTTTATGGTTGTTCAGTGAGGAGTCAACCAGATCATGAAAGCCTTCTCTACAGTGATCTAAAACATTTCATCAATGTATTGTACTTTTCTTTGTTTATTGAGAATCTGCATTGTATATGTAGAAATCCCCATACTGTGAGTACACAAGTGCACAGTGAATTTCAACAAGTCCACTAGATGGCTTATTGCTGGGAGAATAACCTCTCTCTAATTCGTGCACTTTGGAGGAGGAAACTGTCACTGATGGAGCTACAGAGCAATGAAAGTGTCATGATGTTATTTATTATTGGCAGCAGTTTGCCTGTTAGAGAGACAAAAGTCAAGGAGTCCCATTTTGGGGTGGCTGGGGGATGGGGGTGGGGCAATATGCAATATTTGTGTGTGTCAGTGAACATGACAGGTGTTTTTATTGCTATGTTATCTTTTTTGGTGTGTAAAAGCTTGTTTTGTTTAATTTAATTTTAGCAAGTAAAAGCACTTTGTGATGCCTCTGGAATGAAAAACGCTTCAAGTTTAGGTTTATATAGGAAACTACTGTTTAACCACCATGATAACAAATGCAGCTCAAAAATATACTGTAACAAAGAAATGCTCTGTCCCCATTCTTGTTTTACATCAACCTGAAACCCATCAAGCAGTTTTGTAAACCAACTCAGGAATGGGGTCCCTATCATCTTCTTCCTCTAAGATATCAAGATTCATGCTATGAGTGAGGAAGATATTTACTGTTTGATCCACACCACGAGGATCTACAGCAGGGAGATGCTACCAGACTGGAGAAATGCAGCAGAGTGGGAGGGATTAAGGAGAGATAAATGTACTTTGAATGTCGTAAGAAATTTGGAATCATGAAGCAACAAGGAGATGTTTAACAGTCTTATATCTGCAACCAGTAAAACAAGTAGCTACTGAGGAATCAGCTCAGTGGCAAAAACAAGATCCAGACCATTAACAGCTAACCCCTGCCAGTGATCAGATACCCTGCTGGGATAATAGGATGGTGAAAGGAGGAAGTTCAAACCACATATATTAAAACACAGAAGCTGCTAAATATACATTGGCAGATTGAACTGAATTTGGGACCCAATGTAAGGGGAGATGGGGTCTTTTGAATATTACTGTACTTTCTACTTCGTTATTGTACATAATTTATGTTCCTGGTTACATATTTCAATCCCTTCCTGCTCAGTGGAAACTACAGTACCATCAAAATAATTGTTCAATACTAACATTTGTGATGAACTGAAAGTCTCTGAGGAGTAACGTTGTAAGCCAAAAAGTCTTTAAATATAGTCTTGTGCTAGCTAGAAATGCATTATGACAATACTGAAAACAGGCTGCGTGTCAAAGGAAATACTCATGATGCTACAAAGGCTTGAACTGCCCAAATGTTAATGCTTTGTTTTAAAATACAGTAACTAGACCTTAAAAGGAGCATGTGAAAACAGACATTGAAGCAATATTTATGCAAAGCTGCAACACTGACTGGAATGAAAAGAAATAAAATAAAATAAAAATACTTTAATTCCAGAGGGAAATTTAAGTTTACAGCAGCTATTTTAGGTATCTGGTGATCCATGATTTGTTTTTTGGGAGCACCTCACTGGATGGTGGTGTCCACACACAAGTTATATAATGTGTCACACACTCAGTCAAGGTGTTGATATTATCTCCATGAGGTTCACAGAAAATAGTTGTAATACAGAGTGAAATGTTGTGATTTATAGAACTATACCAATATTTTTTTAGACTGATTATGATATTTGGCCAAATATCTGACCTTAATGCTTACAACAAAGAATTGAAGGATTATTTTATTAAGGGTTAAAGTCAGCCGATTTTATCAGGCAATTATAAATTCAAACTTATAGATAGATAGATAGATAGATCTCATACTATCCCATATGATAAGTAATATTATCAGTCATGGCAAAGCATTTGCTGTGTCCTTATTTATGAATGATAAACCCAGCTTTTATCAAGCATGAGAGAAAAAGGCTTACCAACATCTTGGAAAGACTTGAGCAATAAGTTACTGTATACCTGCAGCGTTGTCTGATACTGAGAGAGTAGGTGAGATGAAAGACATGGGTGTAAAGGCAATGGTCATGAGGTTAGAAAGCGCCAAAGCAGCGTCAGACAAAGATGGATAGATGCTGAAATGTCTAATTGCTGCAGGAAAAGGTTCAGTGGAAATCAAGAAACACAAGAAAGATGCAAACCTAAACCTAGGCAGTATAATGAAAACTATATTTTATTTGGATTTACTGTACTTATACGTCTGTGGACCCGCCACAACCTCTGAGCTTCTTTTGTGGGGAACTCCTGGTAAATAGTTTAATAAAATCGGCCCATTTACAGCGACACCAGAGCACCAAACACTCTGGAAATATTGGTAAAACAGACTATTATGAACTAAAGTTGGTGGAATTTTGTCAGGTCCGACTGTAATGATGAAAGCTACGTCTATTGTACGTTTTCTTTTGGAGAATCATCAACACATTTGACTAAAGGTGTACTTGTGGTTACAAAAGTAGCTCAGGGGGTACAAAGGTCAAACAAGGTTGGGCAACACTGTCCTACACCACAAACTCAAGATTTAAGATTTTATTTGTCATATACATGTTTAACACAAGGTTAACTATGCAATGAAATGCTTAGGATGAAAAGACCTGTTCGACTTGCTAATAAATGTATTTATTGCATGCAATAATAATACATGTTAAAAAGTGTGGTTAAAATACAAGAGAAATAAGTGAAAAGAGCAGTAAGTGATTTTGTATTGCACATAATAAAGCTATGGCTATGGAGTGGGTTATTGCACTGGTATTAAGCAGCATTATAGTAAAGTAGTGCATATATGATAGGTTCAAATATTGCAGAAGTAGCATATAGAGCATGTTCAGTGTTATTTCCAACGGTTCGCTAGTCTAACAGCTCTGGGTTAATAGCTGTATTTAGGTCTGTACATGCTGAAGGCTCCTGTACCATCTACCAGAGGGTAGAAGACTGAAAAGTCCTTGTGCTGGATGAGTATGATATTGTGTTTCTTGTGTAGACCCCTGCTGTGGCAAATCTCCAGGATGGAGTGGAGACTGCTGCCAGTGATGTCCTCTGCCGTTTGCACCACCCTCTGTAGTCCTTTTTGGCTCTGAACTGTGCAGTTCCCATACCACGCTGTGATGCAGTCCATCAACAGGTTCTTTGCTGGTGCTGGTGAAGTTAATGAGGATACTGGTGCTCATACCAATCTTCCTCAACTTCCTCAGGTACAATATCTGAATGGAGTGTCCAGGACAAGTCCTCACTAATGTGGATGCCTAGGAACTTGAAGTTACTGACCTGCTCCACCTCTGCATTGTTGATGTGGATAGGGGGATGCTGGTCTGCACGCTGTCTCTTGAAATCCACAATCATTTTCTTAGTTTTGCTGATGTTTAGACAGAGGTTATTTTACTGACACCAGCTGGTCAGGGATTTCCTCATCTCTGTAGGGATTCTTGTCATTGTTGGCGATGATGGCGAAGATGGTGGTGTCATCTGCAAACTTGAGGATGGTGTTAGAGCTGTGCCTGGCGGTACAGTCGTAGGTGAACAGGGAGTACAGCAGTGGTCTGAGAACACAGCCCTGGGGTGTCCCAGTGCTGAGGACAAGTGTGGAGGAGAGGTGACTGCCGACTCTCACTGGCTGCAGTCTGTTGTTGGGGAAGTGCCAGATCCAGCAGCAGATGGACTTCTCCAGGCCCAGGGTGGTGAGCTTTGAGACCAATTTGGAGGAAATTACGGTGTTGAATGCTGAGCTGTAGTCAACAAAGAGCATTCTCATGTATGTATTTCCTCTCTCCAGATGGCTGAGAGAGGTGTGGACTGCCAGAGCAATGGTGTCGTCTGTAGACCTCTTTGCTCTGTTTACCTCTCACCTCACCCTAATGAATAGCTGAAACCAAAAGATTACAACATAATCATTTTTAGATGCGAAAAAGTCATCTGCAGCATAAATAAAAATCTGCCGTTTGGAATTGTAAGCCACATCTAATAGGTTCCTCCAGCCTTGCCCATCATCGTCATGCATGGTAGCCTTCCTATTACTGCCTTTACCCATCTTTGCAAATGCATTTCTCCATTCATCTTACATTCTACTGCTTAAAACCCAGACACCCCCTGTGCAGCCTTGCCCCAAATCCCTCCGTACAACCTTAAAACAATCTACCTCCTGCAATGCTTAGACTACTTCAGTGCTACAAATAACCAAAAAAGCTAAAAGTCAGTCTCCAATGAAATGTCGTTGTATGCCTCCAAACTCCGGTCGTATAATGAGATTTATAAATAGAGATAAGTGATGCTACCAAACACTCCATGTTAAATGTGACCCTTTGTTTGATAATGATTTAATGTGTAAGACAGGGTTAACGTGGTATATCCATCAGTGTGCCAATCCCTCAGTTAAGCCTGAGCAGCACTGCAGGGGTTGGCTTCTTATTTAGGTCATCAGATGGTTAAACAGTTAAACTCTTCTGGATTGGTGCGGGATAAAAAGAAAGTGTGGTATCAATTCCAACAAATGTTCTGTGTGGCCTAAATCCCACGCACACACGCACACAAGAGTGGTGGTACATGCTTAGCTGGAGTGTCATTTTGTAAATGTTAAAGCTTTGATTACAAATTATTACAAAATTTAAAATAGGTCAAACGCTAAATAAAAGAATCGTCTAAAACAAATCCTTGAAATACTTGTATGTAATTTGTTTACAAATATGTTGTAATGGAAAAATTTGCTTTGCCGAAAGAAGCTTTTGGGATTTAAAGCTTGTGGTGGGTTAAACAATGAGCTTAAAGCATACTGTCAAACACACAGGGTGATCATGTGCTATGATTTTGTGTTATTGTTCATCTTTGATTTTAACTAGTCTTTTTTTCTGGTTTCATCCACACTCTTGGAACTTGGGGACTAAAACTTCAGCAGTTGTGTCATGAACACAAAACCTTGTGGGTATAGTCAATCAGGTGATGTTCCCCGTCATCTGCTTCCTGGTGAGGAATGTTTGCTGTCTGGTAACACCAGCATAAACGTCAGGTTGGTGAAGTGTGCCTTATTAATACTTATTCCTCTCAAAGTTTCTCCACAATAAAGCACCAGATTTCATTCTTCCTTATTTGTGAACTGTCTGTCTTTAAAGCTCAAACTAAGAAAAATGTGGGGAAAATGCCAACTTTTATAATGAGCTTTATTTGCTTAATAATAATTCTAAAACTTTAGGAGTGATGGCAAATGACCTTTTTTTGCCCTCATTTTATTCTGTCAAAAACCACTTCCTGTGTTTAAGAATTCAGAATTTCATGTTTTTTCAGCATCTGGCTGCAAAACAACAAGCATCTACAGAGTGATTATGGGAGATGAGGTTGAGGATATGATGATATGGATGTAGAAGTGAAAAAAATTAGTTATATTTCAAAAGTAGAGTGACTGAGAGAGTATTATGATGCAACAGACACAAGGCCGGTTTGACAGGAGCAGAGATGCTGATAATAGGAAAAGGGAGAGGGACATGATTTGGCTGGCAGAAGCATTACATAACCCTTTTTCAAACATGGAGAGAGGGAGGGAGGGAAAATGTAAGAGAGGACAGGCTGTGATGCAGTCTATGAATGAAAAGAAGTGATCTCTGACTCTGAACATGATAAAGAGACAGCAACACACTCCTGTTTGAGTCACGAGGGGCTCCCTCAGCAGGTACCCCTCAGAGAGGACTCAGGCACAGTTTAGTTTTTTGGCTGTGCAGTTATAAAGTGAGCAGCACAACCTGTACAACAATAAGTAGTGATTAAATTTAACATTTGCCTTGTCATTTTCAGACAAGACTAGATTTATGACAGTAGAGAATTTATATGTCAGATGAAACCTGTAAATTAAAGAGAGATACCATGATGAACAGAACCATGAAAATACCTTTAATGCTTGTTTACATTACACAGTATGCGATTTGTTTATTTTTTATTTTTTGAGAGAGAGATTATAGACAAACCCCCCAAATCAAATGGAAGACATAATCCCAGATAATCGTATAGAAACCTCTGCCTCTCCATCGGCCATTGAGTCATCTGGCTAGCTAACAGCCGACACAGTCTTTTAGATGTCAGCTATACAACCTGACTCTCTTTAACTCCCCTTTTTGAAGCATCAAACTGATAAATATATTTTATTTCACAGTCATGGTTTTGTTTTTTCTTCTTTTCCACTGTGGCCGGGGTTGGTCCACAAGTGGTTTTAGAGAATACACCAACTTTATTTAAATTTGTCATTGCTCATATTCATTCCCGAATGCAGGTTAAATTAAATCCCATTTTCAGGTTCTCATAAAAAACAAAATATTTTACACTAAGAGGATACACATGAGTTTAGTGGTCTCCATTGTTTTCGTACGTTTTGGTTTCATGTTAAAAAGGTTTAAATTTTGGTTGGACTTTGTTATAATGCACTTCATACATCTATGCACAGCTATGAGTTGAGAAATAATATTTTTACGGCTCTACGTAAACGTATCACGAGCCTTTGCTTGCAGATTCAGAGGACTCCGTTCTCTTTTGTACGTGGCTCCTGATTGGCTGAGCAGGTCGGAAAGGGGGCGTGGTCTCTATCTGTGTCCTGGCACCAGTCTTCTCCGCAAGCAGCGAAAGGTGAAGAGATTTTCCCCATCATACACTTTCACTGTCTCTCACACGCACCCACGTACACGCGCTCAGCGGACAAACGGGACGCATACCATCGGTGAGTGGCTAATTTGACCATTTTTACCCAGATTTATGGTTTGTCATCGCGTGACTGTCGAGGTTTTCTCTTATTATCGCGCTGCGGCATTCTCGCGTGCTTTTATAAATGACTGATATATTTTTGTCATATTTTGCGAGATTTAGGTCTCGCGCTGCAGTGGTATTGACATGGGCCTATATTTAGCTTTATCATAACGTCGGACTGGTTTATAGACCATTTCTGTTCCTGGTGCTTCCCATCACAATGGAAGAGGATAGTGGGCGTGTGACGAGGGGGAAAGGGGGGGCTCTGTGTCTCATGCTGAGATCCGGGGATTCATGTCTCTTTGTTATGGTGGTGATGCCGCAGTCGGGATGGTGCACCCCTCCTGCTGGAAAACCACCACGTTGTAGTTAGTGATCCAGACACATTCCTGCTTTGGTTCAGAGCATCCCATTGGATTCACTTATGAGTGAATAAACTATGAAACACGTCATGTTCTGCCAGACTTACCCTGCTATGGTAATATTCCTTAATGGGACTAGCCTACATTAAACTGTAGATTAGATACATTGTTTCTACAGGGACTGTTTAGACAAAGTTACATGTCCAGCAAAGCCATAGTCAAAGTCCTGTTATATAAAGTTTTTATTTACCCCCTTATTTTTTACTGACAGTAGTCTGGTAAAGAGAGAAAGCCGGCCATTACACAGTATAACCCCCCCCCCCCCTCCTTAGCATGCACACACATGCACACAGCTGCAGACTCATACTGCATCCTCTTTCTTTGTGGATTAATTTCATCTTTGCTTGGATTTCTTGTCTTTTCTTGCCTTTTTTCTCCTATTTATTATTTTCCTTTAGTCACATTGTACACGTGGACTTTAATAATCTGTCCAATGCTAGCCAATGCACTTCAGACTCCTCAATGAATCGCCCCTGAATGGAATTATGTTATATAAAGCTGAATTGTACTCCTAATATGGAATTAGTAGTAAAAGTAAAACAGCAACACAAAATATCTGAATGTCTGTTCTGTGCAGCTGTAGCACAGTCGAAGCCCTGGAAGCCTTGACACGTGGCTGCATTGTCATGTAAAAGGATGTTTTTCTTACTTTCATTTGAATTCAGACATCCTCATCATATCAAAACCTCATTAGGTCTGTAGAAAATATGATGATGTGCTGATAGTTCTTCTCTCTGTGTTTGTACACATGCTGTAATCACATTTAATCATTGTTGCTTCCTTAGACATCTGCAAGCTGGATTATTTATTAGCATTTTTCTGAGTGTATCAGTGTAATTGTGTTTATAGAAAAGTAATAAAGTGGAGGTTAGAATTTCATGTTTTGTCCCACAAATAGTGATATGAAAAAATGCTTAAATATGTTATTGATGATTATCACATTTTATTTGGTATAGTTTTCCAAATAAATGACTCCTATGGCTCCTTCCTAAGGGAAGATAAAGCATCTTCTCTTATGGCTGGCAGAAGTATAGCCCTGTGATTATTATTTTTGTGACATTGTTGATGCCTGTAATTAAAAAATGCATGAAAGGGATACCTGAATATTTCGCACACAAGAATCTCTGCAACCTAAGCAGCGCATTTCCAAATACATCAGATGTACATTATTAAAGTGAAGGGTTTTATTGGGGATGCTGACCTCATCAAGATTTATGGTCTGAAACTTCATACTGTACAGCAGGAGACTGCTCCTATCCCCATCATGTGATCCTACATGAGAGTGTTCAGTCAACACAAAGTGACATTAAAGATCATAGATTAGTGATGTGAAAAGTAAATCTTTTAAGAGTGAACTGTGATTTCTATTTGATTTAAAACACAGTGAAGTCATTCATGAAAATAGTTTAACATCTTTATATTTTCTATACCTAGATTTTATAATCTAAAAAATATTATGAATTACCAACATTTTTTATTTATATATCTAATGTATTTCATGATTTTTCAAATGCATTTGTTATGTACACTTTATTGTCTGATATAAAAATGTTTTTTAATGTAGTGGAGAAAACATGTGTCCATTATTTAGAAATGTTGTAATAACATACTTTTCTTTGCAAAACAGTTCCAACAATACTCAAAACTCTGTCTACAGAGCAGGACATGTAATAATTTATGTCTTAATTACGGCATTGTTGAATTATTTCTTAAATATATAATCATAATTTATAAAGAACAACCACATCAAAGTGTCTAACTCTGAAATCGGTCCTATGCAAGAACAAGGACTTCTCCAAGCAACAGGCTTGCTTAACATCAGGTTTTTCCTCCTCGCTGGATTTGCAGCTGTCTCTATACTGCAGTTATATCTAATGTTAGAGATAATAACAAAAATAGCAAGAAACCAAACTCCTCTTTCACCCACCTTTCCTTCAGATGGATTAGGGGAAGATGGAGGAGCTAAAAAATCACTGTTAAGAAAATATTTGGTCAGTTCTTTCTGAACTTCTGTAGTGATACAAGAAACAACTGGGTAGAATAGATATAGAAATGACGTTTTTGTACCCGTGATGATAGTACAGAAAAATGACCATTGTGAATATATTTTTAACACACGATGGCCTGAACACGTGCATCTTTAACCTGGAAGGAGACAACTAAAGTGTAAAGCGGCTTCTTTTGTAGAGTATTTTATTTGTTAGTGACGACTTTACGCGCTTCTTGGTGTGACATTGTTAGAATTTGCAAACTCAGAAAACAACTTGATGCAACTTTTTTCTCTTGTAAACATCCCCTCAGATAAATGCACTCAGGAGAAATATTAGGCTCAGTGTGTTTGGAATCTGGAAGCTGGATGGATTATGAAATGCACAACTGTTGCAATGCCATAAACATAGTTACATTAAACCAGTTCTAGCGTTGTTACAGTAAAGCTAATAGCACTGGTGGAGACTTAGTCTCCTGTACATCCATGCGCTCGAGTGTTCGGGCAACACAATCGACCTTATGTTTTTTCTGATGACAAATCTATTGTATGTATCTATTGTATCACTGGTTGGCCATTTCCAAGTCAGCCTCGCAGACTATGTACAGTAGAGACTTAAACAGTGGTGGAAAGCTCAAGGGAATATCAAGTCTTAATAGTGGTCTGGACAATGTACGATTATGTAACACCTTATAAGTTAAGTTTGAGTGTTTTCTGTGCTGGTTACATGAGGACTCTGATGACAGTTTTGTGGAAAACCTTCTGAAATAACTGTGAAAAAACATTGAATACAGCAAACACATGTTATGACAAGATCATGATCTTTTTTCATATCCGTCTATAAAGATGGATGAAACAGATGGCAGTACAAAAGATGATCAATAGAGCATGATAAAGTACAGTATGTGCAGCTTACTAAGCTGCTATTAAAGACTTGAGTATGTACTATTATGATGAAATAATATGTCATGCTCAGCGGTAATCCCACTGATTAAAACCCACTCGTTTAGTATCTGGAAACCAGCAAGGACAAGCCATACATATATTTAGATGTTATATTCACTTAGCACACTTAGCCCTGCACTAGTGGGTAGTTAATGCATTAAAATATATATTTCAAGCTGTTTGTCCATTTTACTTTATGCCTGAAGCTCTGCTGGTTATTCTTTATGCAGGATCAGATAGAAGTGTGAGGTTGCTGCCAATAATAAATTCACAGGGATAAAGTATATTTTCATGATGCTGGTTACCTGTTTTTGTGATGGACTGGCGTCCCATCCAGGGTGTCCCCCGCCTCTCGCCCGTTGGCTGCTGGGATAGGCTCCAGCCCCCCC
>JBAMIG010000008.1:7625612-7636087 GCA_037177335.1 Kiunga ballochi
TTGGTTTTTTGTAAATGTCTATTTTGGAGTTTGGTATTAGCGCCCCCCCAAGGCAAAATTACACCAGCCGCCACTGGTCATAGTGTGTTTTGACTTGACAGTAAGTTGCACTTACTATACATTATCATTGCCATAAATCTGTCCTGTGTGTTCAGGAAAGAAGCTAAAACTCAAATAAATGTTGATGTTAAAACACTCAGTGTTGTGAGTCTTAAGTGTTGTGCCATAATGAGCAGACATCAGTATGGCATGAGACATGGCTAATTTTTACACTTTTAAAGCTTTGATTGGAGTCTTCGCTACATTTTAAATCTATACCCTGTTGCATTACTTCTGTCATTTAACCAACTCCATCACTTTTTACCAAATCTCTGTTGGTAATTACACTCTTACACACTGTAAGAGTTTAGTTATTCCGATTTAAAGCAACGAGTTTATGATCCTAAATCTTTGTGCTTCTGACTCATTCTGACATTCATTATGCATGTTGGACCAGTCTTTGCCCTGGAGGACCCAGAGGCTGAGAAGCCTCAAAGGTTTGTTTTCTGGCTATAAGTATCATATAACCAGAAACTAGACATTAACACACTGGATATTTTGGACATGTACCGTGGTTGATTCAGCAAAGTGACCCAAGAGGACAGTATGAGTGTTATCATCGATGTGTCCAGAAAGTCAAAGTTACTCTGCATATTGACCATAAACTGGCCTTCATAGTTGTCTGTAGGGGCCTAAATACAATATTTAGTCATTTATTAATTTGTGTTACTTGCTTGCAGGGTTCATATTTGTTTTATTATATTTAAAATACATGTTATTTGATTTGAAAATAAGAAATGTCTACAATGATATTTAGTATGATCTAAGAGTTGTTTATGGCTTTGGAAAGGAGGCTGTGGCTCTGTGAAAATTTGCATATTTGATTTGCTTTCCCACGAAGAAGATGTCTTTTTATATATATATTTTAGACAGACTGGCAAATGTGGAGTACAGCCATACAGTTTATTTAACCTCTCGTTCTCCAAATTGATTTTTTTTCATTATATTTATCTTTATGCAGCTGAAAATACTGTAGCAATTGTTTCATGATCAACTATTGAACTGAATTCCATGGATCCTGTAGAGTCTTGTATCTGATCTGAAGTAGTCAGATACACAATGAAGTATGACATGGAGAATGTTATCTTTTTACTTACTGTGACCCAAAACAGTTCAACAGTCAGGGTGATCACAATTTTTAGCTATGTCTCCATAATCTCTCCCAGTGCCTCTCACTTTGTATCAACATGTGAAAGTGGCTGACAAGTAGCAGTAAGCAGCTGTGACAGCAACTGATCTGTTAGTGTGCATGTGTCTTTACCATTGTCAATATGCATGCACAAGCTTGTGCTTTCCATGTGTGTTAGCCTGTGTACATTTGTCACTAGGGGTTTGATGCTGAAATTTTGCTCCAGCGAATGAGGATTCCTGGCTGTCATGTGACTATGTGATGTCAGCGAGGGAGAGAGAGAGAAGAGAGCAAGGTGCAATGTAGCCTCACAGCTGATCCATGCAGCACTCAGAGAGAGGCTGAGACGACCAGACACACACACACACATACACACACACATGCTGTCAGCACACATGCACTTTATACATGCACATGCGCCTTACATCAACGCAGTTTCACACAGACAACTGCAAAGCATCACTTTGAAAAAGGGAAAATAATCCTTAAGCTCACAAGACTTTGGATGCTGAGGACATATCTGAATCCTGGACAGGAGTAAAAGGACGTTTTCTGGAGACAAAAACAAATCCAGAGACAAAAAAAAGAAACTGTGGATAGAGGAAGAGGAAGCAAAATAGGAAGAATAAGAAGAGGACGAGAAACCAAGTTAAAAAAAAACTAGCAACAGTGCGCAAGGATGTCCTTCCTTTCTGGCTCACCCTGGCAGCAGCCTGGCATCATTAGTGGAAGCAGTGGGTATGGACAACCATCCAGTGGACATCAGCAGCCGCAGCATCAGCAACAGCAGCACAAACCTTCCAATTCTCTCTCTGGTGCCAATATCCCAGCGGTCCTGACCTCCTCTTCTCTGTCACCTTCCAGCCCAGCATCTGCCCGACATAGTGACTGGCACTGCCAAGGCCAGATGGCACCAGGAGGGGTGTCTGTTGTGGCGCAGACAGGGTCCAGAATAACTGTGATGGAAGATGAGGTAAAATTAGGGCAAGGCAGGACTGATGCGACATCATCTGCCATGATGGCTGAAGTACCTGGAATGCAGAGCTTTAATATGCCCAGGCTGAAGATAGATGATCAGGGGTCCAATGGAGGGATCCCAAAGGAGGATGGACATAGGTTTGGAGAGACTGGGGTCACATTAGGGAGCGCAGGACAAAGCCCTAGCAGCCCCTTGTCCTATTCATCACCTTCCTCTTCATTACCCTCTCCTTCTCTTTCACCTGGGAGATTATTTCCAAATTCCATCCAAGAACCGAAATATACACCCAGCCCCATCCTCGGACAAAGTAATCTGCAGCAAAAAAGTACAGGCAGCAAAGATGGATATCACAGTCAGGGAACTCAATTGACTGTCCAAGATCAGGACTTACTTTCTGCTAGCAAACAGGCCTCAAGACCAGAGGAGAGAAACACACTGAGCTCTTCCTTCACTGGAAGTTGCACTTCAAGTCTAGGACATGCAGAGAACGAGAAGATAACATCTAGGAGCCCACTGGGAGATAAGAAAGAAGATTCCATTGAAAATAAATCTGGAAATGCAGTTGTGAAGACAGGAAAACAAGTTGTTGATGTATTTTTACCTCCTGCTTCAGCCCTAATGGGGAGTAAGGTTGGTGGAGCTGCAATAGGTGCCATGGTGAGCGGTGCTGAGAAGAACCAGTTTGAGAGAGATAACTTAAGCCATACTGAAAAGGAGAGAACAGCACCGTGTAGTGTCCCAAACAGCGGCTTAACAGAAAGTGGAGTTGCTTCTCCCAACATGTCGCAGTGTTTAAATCACAGTGAGGATGGCAGAGTGGGATCATGTGCTACCTTAAGTAGAGAAACAAAAGCAACCAATAGTAGTGACCAGCCTCAGCGGGCAGCGGTGAGGCGTGCGATGTCTGACTGTTCACACCTGTCTGTTCCCATGGTAATGGCTGGGGTATACCCCACTAGTATGGGGGGTTCACAGGCGATGGCACCCAACATGCTGAATTTTGCCCTAATGGGAACAGCTTGTCCACCCAGGGCACCTTACCCACACGCAGCTGTCCGTCGCTCACTCACGGTCACCGATGGCACAGAAGCAGCTGCAGCAATGGCAACGATGTTCTCATCCCCGTTAATGGCATCACCTGTCCTGCCATCATCTCCACCCCCTAAGAGACATCATGAAAGTTGCGAAACCAACTTTTTACTCCCCGTTCCACCTCCAGTTGGAACATCAATTAACAACACAAAAGATAGGACCCTAAATGCAACGGGTAAGGTTTATGTCCTGTGTGTGAATATCTGTGGATAGCAATCACAAACTAGGCCGATTGCTCTTACGCAACATGAATGTCTCCTAGCCTGGTCCCAGCAGGTGTCTGATATGAATTTTGTCCTATTAAAGTAAAGTAATGCTTCAGCTTTCACTTGTTTTTGAGACCTGGTTGTTTCAGAATTTAAAATGGGATGTTACCTGTGTAGATGCTTAGCTAATTGCTTCATGGGCTCCATGAAAAGCTATGTCCGATGCAGCTGCTTAAATACAAAAAAAACAACAAAAAGCATTTTATGCTTCCAGCAGTTATCCTTCCACCACAAAAACCCATTAGTGACATGATAATTGGAAACCTCTAGGCTAAGTTATCAGGTCATTATTGTCTTTCTGTTGCATCTATTAAAGGCTCATAGCTTGATGTGTTTTTTGTGTCAGGCTTTTTAGCTAAACGATGATCACTATGGTTTTCTGTGTTGCCTTAGTCTCTGTGAAATCATGTAGTAAATTTTGGCTGCTTGGAAACAACATGATTGGATCAAAGAATTGAGTTGATATAAGGATTTAGCGCCTTTAATGCAGCTGTGCCTGCACTTTCCTAAGGGCTTATGTGAAAAGTGAAAGCTATCATTATAGAGCTAAGCTCAACAGTGCTTGCGCTTCTTTTTCGATCTTTTCTGTCATTGCACTCCACCTGAGCACATATTATTACTGCTCTGCTGCATTTGGCCAACTACAGGTTGGATGTACTCTCATTTACAGTCTTATCTTAAAAAGGGGTGTGTCAAATTCTTGTTTGAAGACTGACTTGTACTTCATTTTTACATATAATGTCCATTCAGTTACATTTGGTGTGTTCTGCAGCTGTAGAGCGTGCAGAGCACTGGTCAGAGTAATCACTGCATTTAGCCCTGTTGTGCAATCGACATGAGCGGCTTACTGGCACACCAAAGGATGCTCTTACAATGTGCTTTGATGATGGTTTGATTTTTAAATGTGCTCTCAGTATAGACACTAAATGTAAAAAATATATTGGTGGCAGATTTTTGCTGGTTTATTGCCAGAATATTAATATTTAGTTTGTTTAAATGGGCAGGTTTATGGTTTAATGGTTTTCCCTCAATTATTTCAAAATGCTTTAGTCGTTGGAGTAATTAATTTCTATTATCTAATGAGGATAATTCCTCTGATGCTGCTCAGATCAAACAAGACCTACGGCTTCTTTCAAAATTTGTTTCTCCTGCAGATCACCGGACTTTCAAAAGCATGATTTTTGGTATAGTTGGAGGTTTTTGTGTTGCAACACTGAGCTTATTGCCATATTTCTGTAATCTGCATGGACCATTTAATTAATCTTGTCTTATATTAATGTTGTCCCTTTGTTAAAATCAACTAAAACAGACAAAGACAAACACATGAGAGTGTACAAGACAAACAGATATTTAAAACATCTCACATCATAGCTGATGCAAAACAAACCTTGGATGTTAATTTTTCTGAAGGTTGTTGCCAAAGGATGGTTTTCTCCTTGGGGTTAACAATGTGTGAGCCTGTTTTTGCCGTCAGTTAATTTGTCTTCAACATTTTAACAAGTGAGTTTAGGTCAACAAGTCTCCAATTCCACTATCTGCAAAGTTACAATGATTACTGTTTCCTTGTTTAATGGAATTTTAACTAATTAAATCAACAAAGGAAATGAGCTCCGCGGGACCTAATGTCATTGTATTTTATTTCTTCTGTTGAAATATACAAACACACTTCAATTCATTTGATTTCCCTTTTGTTATTGTTAGGACTAATTTAAAGGTGTTCATCATCAGTTAAAGGTGGGAACAACGTAACAGAATATAGGCAGGCGTATATGTTTCTGTTATCCAGCCAGCCGGTGTTCTGTTTTTCAGCCTGCAGCCTGCAACAGCAAAGCTGAGACATTGATTAGACATTGACTGTGACTGTACTCATTCAAATATAGAGCAGCTATTTCTAGCTTCTTGCCTGTGTGTGCATGAATTCACACTGTTACATGCGTGTGTAGGTGAAGATCTTCCACTGACGTGAATTATACAGATTTTAAAGACACACGCTTCCACATCAGAGATCATGTCTGCTTGCTATGACATTCTTTCTTTCAATAACGAAAAAGACCAGCAGCTACAGGTTGCAGACATAGACACACAGATGAATGTGACAGGAAGTACGAAGTGGAAGAGGAAACATTTTTAAATAGAATCACAAGATGATGATGAGACACACCCAGCTGATTTTACAGAGTTTTCCGGTATATATTTTTAAAATATTTTTAACATTTAGTGACCAATAAGGCAGTTGTCCTTGGGATTATAAACATAGTGTAGCTGCACAGGTCCACAAATGATAGCCACGCTTCTTACTGATGTTTCTGAAGATTTTATTTACTCTCTGTTTTCGGTCAACACCGTTAAAACTATAAATGAAGAACATTTGCTTTCAGACCATATGTTTTCAATTAATGCTAATGTTCATTATTGCAGCAGGTAACACATTAGCATCCTAATAGCAAATATCCGTACATCAGTTTTATATGTTCTAAACATAAACTTGATACAATATAATGCAACAATATAAAAATCAAAGCATACCGGGTGCGCTCTTTTGACCACATGCAGTCATGCTGATCGAGACGTGGGTCTTCCTTTGCGTCCATTTTGCATTTTTCCCACCAGTGGGGCAGGTGACCAGCCCCACTAAACCCACAGTCTAAACAAAGCACTGGAAAATCACACTGCAACTTCACTTAGTTTACTTCAACATCAAATACAAATATACCTTAATAAACACATCACTGTCATTTTGTCGGACAGTTACACATAGTAAACCGATAAAAGCATTTTAGCTTGTGCCATGTTGGTAGCTTGAAACATATAAAGAGGGAAGGTAACCTGGTGGTCAACAGGTAAGGGAGGAGCTCACATTCCTCCAAATACCAGATTCAGAAGATTTCTGAACCAGAGGAGATGGAGCCTTTTCAGTCTTCCAGCATCTGGTCCTCACAGTCCCTGGACCCGTTTTAGTCCAATCTGAAAACGTATGAAGTATGGGTACATCATAACAAAATTACAACCATGGAACCATGATTTTATTTGTGGATTGAATGATGTTGATCCAAAAATTACTCTTTTTTTTATGCAATACCTCCTCTTAAGGAGTGCAACAGATAGTTTGCAATGCAGCCAAAAAAGCCTCTATTAAAATATGATCTAAGCCCAAAATGAATGAAACTGTCATCTCATTTTTATGTTACATAATACAAAATGTTTTCCAGCCAAAACTACAGGAGGTGTTTGTTGCTTGCAAGTTGGACATATTTAATTTGTCTTTTGTGTATTTCAGAAAGCTCTGCTATCAAAAATACGCTGTAAATGAGCTTTTCTTGTTATGTAACCTCCAATACAAGCACAATGTATTTGCACTGGTTCCTTTTCAGGAAAAAGCTACCATGTTTTTTTGTTTGTTTGAATTTTATTTATTTGAAGACACTGTTATACATACATGCAATGCTTACTGCTGTCAATTCACGTATGCAAAGACAGTTTGTATCTATCCCAGAAATAACATTAAGCTTTTACTACTGCAGCTCTACAAAAAAGGTGTCCACTGGCAAATATGCACCTTTTGCAGAGACATATCTGGACATGAGAGTGCAGGATCGTACTATTTTCTCAAAGAGGAATTCTAAATACTGTATATAAAAGTGAACACTGAATTTTATCCAAGGACAGCAATAAGCTCTTTTATGGCTTTTAACTCTTCAGGGTCGGGTTGCTTTTGCTTGCCTTACACACATAATCCCATGGGCATAATGCATTTGTAATTGTAGACCTGTCCTAAAAACTTTCATTTTAAAATGGATGTAAAACACAACTTCAATTTTCTGTTCTCAGACTTGTAACACACGTGTTGTAAGCTAGCTAACACAAGTTAGCTGCATCTCTGGGAATTATATTCAAACATAAGGATTATAACTTTAGAAAAAGCACTGCAAATATTAAGCTTTCTCTTTAAGCTAAAGCTTGAGAGTTGTTATGCTAGCTTTAATAAGCAAATGCAGCCAATACCCTAAAACCATGTGTCAGTGTGAATGTGAAACAGAATATGTGTGTTTACGTGTATGTTGTCTGCCTGCAGAAAAATACAATTCCACCAGCTCCATGTCTGTGTCTGTTAGTCATGGTCATGCTCCGAGTAACATGGAAGCCAACTCTGTCTCTTTCTCTCTCTGTCACAGAAAAATATACCAGCACTCGCAGCCGGCTGCCAGCAGCTGCATATTATTGCATGTTATAAGACAGATTATGTGTTGTGATCCAGCAGTTTCGTGTTGAATGTTGATGATGAGGATGAAGACATGAAATACTAAAAACTTGCATGGCATAACACAGTACTGTCATTTAGTTTAAAGGGATATGATGTTATTTACTTTTGTTATTATTATTGGCTGTGCTTTTTATTTATGTATCTTACCTCTTTTAGACTATTTGTGTACAGCACTTTAATCAATCTTGTTATTGTTTTAAATATGTATGGTGTGGTATGGTATAGTATTAAAGTTGATTAAATTCCTTCTTTTGTACACAGCATGTTGAAAGTTTTAGATTTCAATCTTCTATTGATGGCTGGTTATCCCTTCTATGTATTATGCTGGCAACTTACTCAACATGTTGGCAGGGAAGTACATGGCAAGTCTTATAAAGGTCTGATAAGACAAGAAACATAAGCCAAAAGTATCCAAATATTCTCATCCATCCTCATCTTTCTCTCAGTTCAGACACTTCTGCCCTCTGTTGTTTTTGTTAACAAAGTAGATCCACCACTTAAGATGTGTGTTTGTGGTTGAGCTGTTGTGTTGTAGTTGATGTAGTTGCCATGTCTGAAGCAGAAGAAGAAAACTTGTTTGTATTCCAATATTATAAACAGATTCAAATATAGTCACAGCATTGCAGTGCTAAATTGTTGCAGATATTTATTTATTATTACTGCCTAAAACCTCGTTTTTCTTCTGACAGTGAATACAAAGCTTGTTCTGTAACTACTAGGATTGATTTTACAAGAAAGCTTAACGGATCACAGTTGGTTGTGGAATACTAACCCCTAAGGTATCTCTAAAAAGAGGTGATTTATATTCAAAAATGATTTCTGTGTGTTTCCTTTTATAGTTGCTCTCAGTGAAGCTGTAAAATTCAGCTGGCCTGATCCATATTATTATCAAAATCTCTTTGTTGTACCTTTCATGCATATAAATTAAAAAAGCATATCAAAATTGCAGAACACCAAAACACTGCAAGAGATCTGGAACAGTAAAATTCCTGAAGCTGGTAGGTGCCACCAAGGGGCTTTAGGAGGAAGCTGCAAAACGCGATGAATCTGTATCGCAACATTGCAGAGCTGACTCCATTACAGCAAGTTGATGAGCAAATTCCACACGACACTGATGCTGCTGCACATTCTGTGGTCATTTCTGTTGAATGTCTGACCAAATGTGAGCTGCTCGAGTGCAAATTCCTCCCTGATTACATGCAACCTGGGTTTGATCTGGTTCTGATTAAGCCACTGCCTAAAACAACATACTGAAATGTACATTGGACAGTGGTAAAGCCCCCTGTGATGCAAAGTGGCATACATTTGTGAGGAGACAGCAGTTATCACATCAAAACCTCAGCACAGAGTAGGATGAGGGGACACAGCTCCCAGTGGCAAAGCCTGTCCAGTGTCATGGTTATGTAAGAGATGTCTTGGATGCAACAAAGAGCTCCTATGTCTCTCTGCCTCCCCACGTACTAACCCTTCAACTAACCAGCTGTCAGTTCTTAGCCATCAACATCAAAAACATCATGGCAACATCTCTTACTGTTGTCTATAATACCTATAGATGACAAAGTATGTCATCACTGTAACAGGCTCAGGACTCTTTTACTGCAGCACACACACAAAAAGCCATCAAACCATAACTAAAAGCTGCCTTAGTTATCAGAAATAAAGACAAACAGGATTAACTCTGGTTCTTTATTTCATTCTGGTGTGTGTGAGTACTCGTTTACGAGATATTTGCAGCACCATCTTACATTTCACCACTCAGATCACAGCACACAAGCCTCATCCTGAGGATTGTTAATCTCTCCGCTGGTGGCAGAGCCCGCTGTTTCGGAATAATTTATAATGCTCAGAAAAGGCAAACATCTCTTAATAAAGACTGACAACCAATCTACAGTTTCAGTGTATCATATGCATATTTTTGCTCAAAGCTTAATTTAAAGCAATATAAAATAAATGGAAATGAGAGATACATTTTACAGGGTTTTAGATGAGAGATAATAGTATTTTCATGATTGTCTGGTACAAGGCTATAGGTGTGACTACCTCTGTAAAACTATAATTCAGTCCAGGTCTGCGGCAGCACGTGATACCAACTTTCTGAAAATCTGCGCTTTTACCTCTAACCAGCTGTTATCTGCAGTCGCTCACCTTGTTCTCCTCCGGCTGGCCTCCGGGGTTCTGGGGTAGCCACTGCTGCATTAGGAGGCTTAACAAAAAATCCCAGCATTCAAGCCCCAGGGAAAAGCAAGGAATACTGTCAGGCGGGTAAACATGACTGTGGCAGTTTGCAGAAAGTAATATCACTTTATAATTTTTGCTTTGAGACAAAGGTAGTTGCACTATCATTGCCTTAGAATTGATCTACTCTTTAAGAGTATGTAGTGGTGTAGAAGGAAAGGAAGCCATCCGCTCTTTGATTGGACAGATTGCAGCCTTGGATGCAGGTTTTTGCTTTGCAATAGTGCTGAGTGATACTTCAATATTTTCCATTGAGTCCATACCAAGTTCTGTTGGTAACAATACTTTAAAAAAAAAAGATGAAGAAAATTCATAAAGAAAATTAGTTGCAAGGCATAATTTGACCTTTTGCCCCCAAAACTATCTGCAAGAAAAATCTCATCACAGTATTGTCAACTTATACTCATACTATAT
>JBAMIG010000008.1:7694908-7705103 GCA_037177335.1 Kiunga ballochi
GCGATGTCCAGCACACCAATGAAGTACTGACGAGGCTGTTTGGTGTCCAGAGACTGGTTGATTCTCACCACCATCCATAGAAACATCTTCTCATACACTGACTTAGACAGTGCACCGACTGCATAGTACACCTAAAAAGACCAAAGTCAAACAGTAAAAATTGTTTTCGCAATTATTTATTGCAATACAAAGCTGAGAGTAATGTGTAATTTCGTACTGTTCTCTCATGATAATGGGGCAATTTATCTCGTTATTTTGTTATAACACAAAGTCTCGAGTTGGCTGAGGTTCTCCTATCCCATCAGAACCAACACAGAGAGACACAAACATTGTATCAGAAACGTTTTTTTTGTTTCTACTAATATAAAGAAGGAAGTGATAATATTCACAACTATGGTGGATTTTATTATCTTCTTTTCTAAAAACACTTCAACAAGTGGGTCTGACCTCAGCTTGGTTTAATTGTACTGAGTTACTCCAGGAAAATTTGCCTGGGACATCTCAGTACAGGTCAGATACATTACGAACTAATCAATAAATGGGGTTTAAATCAATCAGGTCTGACAATCGCTGAAAGTTCGATGGTTATTGCCGTTGAGTTTTACCAATTTACTATTTCACAAATCTACACATGCAAATAAGGACTGTTGCCCTGGCCCCCAGCAAAAGCGCGGAAGGGAGGTCCAGTATTGATCAATGAAATCAGGTGTAACACAGTGACTACTTTCTAAGCCTGTCTTTGCTCTCGTGTTATCTCAAGATAACAAGATCAATTTTTCTGTTACCATGACAAAACACTTTCTTATCTTAAAATAATTAATAATTAATTTCTCAACGTTCTCAAGATAACGATAAGAGAATAAAAGCCAAACACGCTCACTCTCAGCTTCATTACAATCAGTCAAGCATTTGCTTATTTGACCGTCTCATCATTCAGTTACATGTTATCCCTACCTGCTGAACATTTTGTCCCTTGGTGACCCACTCGTTTCCTACTTTCACTCTTGGGTGACAGAGACCTTTGATGAGGTCGGCAGAGTTCAGGCCCATCAGATAAGCTACTTTGTCAGCATCTGAGGAGCATATGGTCAGAAATTAATACAGCATTAAATCTTTGGATCCTGACATGTTCTTTCTGTCACTTGTCTCACCTTCAGTGCCGTCCGCCTCCGCCTGCTCTTCTCGCTGCTTCTGCTTGAACCTCATGTTACCATAGTGCATTATGGCACCAGTCAGCTTGTAAATGCCATTCTTCTCTTCTTGAGTGAAGCCCAGCACGTCAAAGGCGTCCTGAATTAAAAGAGGGTGTTTATTACCATTGTTTCCAAGGTAACGGGGTATATATTATTGACTGACTGAGGCCTGGAGATTGAGGGAATATAGGAGTATGTGTTGTCTGAGCCAGCAGGGTTACACATTAAACCATGTCTGGCATCTCTTCACATCAAATATTTAATCCCACCTATTTAAATGATTTGATCCCACATTTGGTGTGCCAGTATCTGGTGGGATACTGAATAAAAAATGGCACCAGCTGTTGTGTTATCCCATTACAATTACTGGCTTTAAAGTAACATGTTAAAGTTTTTAAATAACTCCAAAGTATAAAATATAAACTGCACAGGTTTTAAATCCACCTAGTTTTCAGGCAGAGGAGTCTACTTCTGGATTTGCATTTTTATACATCTATACTCACATCAGTGGCCATCAGTTCCTCAGCATCATTAATGGAGGCTACGGTCGTCTCTCCTTGTGAAATGAAGGCGTAGTCATAGGGGTTGTTGGTGATGAGCAGCATCTCTGAAAAGCAGGACATTTACATCATTTTGCAGTTACCACAAAGCAATAACAAATGCTGTAATCTGTCCAATTATATGTTTTCAATTACCAAGCAGCTCAGGTTTTCTCTGAGACAGAATCTGATAGAAGATGTGATAATCTCGCTCAGCCTTAAGCTGGAAGACAACACGGGACTTTTCCAGCAGATCTGTGGAGATGTGTTGGTGTAAAGTGAGCTCTGTGAATAATTACCAACAAGCTGAAGGCATAACTAGGAGACTGCTTACATGTCTCAATATCAGCTGAAGCCAGCTTTCCACTGGCTGCGAAGTGAATACGGATGAATTTGCCCTGAAATGCATTTAAGAATGAGAAGAAAATGAGGTAAACATTTGGCAGCACAAAAGAAAAAGTTACCTCAGCACGTGGAGAAACTTACAAATCGGGATGAGTTATCATTCCTGATAGTTTTGGCATTCCCAAAGGCTTCTAATGCTGGATTACACTGGATGATTTGATCCTCCAGAGTACCCTGGAAAATACAGTGACGTTTGCATCAAACACATTATGTTTAAAGTCATGCAATGTACAGAAAACAACGTATTTGATGCGTATTCAGCATTATTACCTTTTTCTCAGAGCTTCCCTCCTTCTTGCCGCCTCCAGCTGCGATGCTTGCAAAATACTGGATGACTCTCTTTGTGTTGACAGTTTTCCCAGCACCAGATTCTCCACTGAAGGCAATAATTGCATTTCATTTTTGCAAAGTCATCACATATAGCTTCACTCAGTTATTTTTATCTATTTAGTTTAACATTTTAGCGAACTTAACTATGCATTGACATCCGATTAATTAAAGCATATCAGAAAAACTGGAAGTCTCCTAGTCCTCACAACCATTAGATCATTTTAATACAATCATGGAAACCAAAACTTACGTGATGAGAATTGACTGATTTTCTCTGTCTGAAAAAAACCAGAGAAGATAACTTAAAGACTAGTGTAATTTTTACATTTTACTCTTCTTAGCGTACATTAACCTAAGGTAAATTACCAGTTAGCATGTACTGGTAGGCATTGTCAGAGATGGAGAAGATGTGAGGAGGAGCTTCACTCCTCTTCTTTCCTCTGTAGGCAACAACCACCTCCTGGTTGTAGACTGGCAGCCATTTGTATGGATTGACAGTCACACAGAAGAGCCCAGAGTAGGTCTACAGGAAGAAGAGGAAACTGAGTTTATATAAATTTGTTAAGTGTGATTTTTAAGTGCGGATTTTATATCAGCTTTTAACTCACGTAGATCATCCATGCTGCATAACGCTCTTTGAGGTTGTACAGCACAGCAGGCTCATGGAGGAAGGTGAACATCGCCATGTCTTCAATTTTATCAAACTTTGGTGGGTTCTGGGGGTGTACGTCACACTCCTTCACCGTGACGGTCTGAGAATAGAAATATTTTCTTTTCATGGACTGTTTTATGCAAAAGTATCCCATACGCTGCATCTTCAACAGCCTTTCTTTCTGTCCACTCACCTTCCCTTTCTCTGTCTCAGCAGTGACTTTATCCCCCTCTCGGCTGATGACGGAAGCCTTTACATACTCCTCATCAGGGTCGGGAATAAAACACTCTTTCTTCATATCAAATAGACGTGTCTGGGCTTCCAGGCGCTCCCTATCGGACTTCCTCAGGTACGGCGCTGCTGCCCCAAATTCTTTCATGGCAGCGTCCCCCATCTTTCTCCTTGTCTACAAAAAGGAAACAATTTAGCTATATCATGTGTTTACCTGGTGTCAAAAGATTATTTCTTTGTAAATTTGTCACATAATAAAGTTTCAGTGTTATGTTTTAACATCATATGAAATCCAATACATTTTCATCTTCGAGATGATCTTACCTTTGCAGTCTCTACTCAGAAGATGGAGGTGCAATGGCCCAGAGGAGCAACTAAAACACAGTTCAGGCCTTAAAATCAAAGTTAAATCTTGACTCTAAAAAGCCATCATCTTCATGCCTTACCTTGAGACAGAGTGGTGACATGTCAGGGGGCTTCTCTGTGAGTTCTCTTTATAAATAAACCCCTTCGCCAAATATGGAGGAGAGCTTTGGGTCCAGGAATGTTATTGTGTCTGTATTGTGTTGGGGGCTCATGCAGGGAGGGGGTTAATGAGTGGCAGAGAGCAATATAGAAATCAGCAGGTCCTAGTCTTATCAGTGATGAGGTCTCCTGACGAGGCCATATTAGGTGCTCCATGCAGGGCAGCAATTTATCATCAGGTCTCCTCAAGCTGCTAGGAGACCACAGCCTCCTCTTTAAATAGACACAGGGAGGAATTCCTCTTAAATTTCATGTGCCGCAAGAAAAATGTACTATTTACTAATGAGCCATTACTCTTGGACTGACATGTCAAGCGTTTGTTTGCATTTTGTTTGATTTTGAAGATTTGCTGCAAAAATGATGATAATCTTGGTGTTCTGAGGTCCTTTGCTGAAAGCCTCAGCAGTAACACATCAGCTGTAAAGTGAACAAGCAGCTACTTGTAGCAGCATCAACCAGAACAAAATATAATTAATATGCTTTTATGTTTCTTCCTCATAGATAAACCAATCTGAAAACCAAGCATTTAAAAACCAAGAATTTAATGTTGAATAAACATTTAAATTACTGGTGATCTTCTTTTTTTTTTTACTGAAATACACACACTATGATTTAACCTAAAATTGTTTCATCATTTGCAATGCGTATATTTTTGCATTTAAATTTAATTCATACCAGCTAAATCAAGGAAAAAGACTATATTTATCATAGTTATACCTTAAAATGTGTAAACATTTCAGGATTAGCTTAAAGAATTCAGAAAATGTAAACTACCTGCATTGTTGTCTTGATACAAAGCAGAATAGATAATGTGTCTGGGGAGATATTTTAGAGAAATATGTGATGAATGGGTCTCAATTACTCTCTGGGCTTAAGTGCAGTCGCAGTGAGGCATCCGCAACATATTATGTTTACTTATTACAGAATGAACTTTGTGGCAAAAATGCCTGTGACACAGTGACTGTGCTGGTCTAAATAAAGAACAATAATCTGTGAGATCAGCCAGGCGACAAGTACAAAGCAACACAGACAGAGGTCTGCCACAGGTGACATGTTTGAGATTCAGTGAAAGGCAATAAAGATGACTCACAATCGAGCTGCATGAAAAGCTCCAATGTGATGCCAAGGTCAGAGTTAATGCCCTTTTTGCCTTAACCAGGCTCCATCTATTAAAGCTGCCTTCCTCGGTTACCGGCATGTTGACATGGGATTGTGTGTGCAGACAAACACAACTGCATGGGATGCTTGCTGAGAAACTCTGTGATTGAGAAGGGCAGTCACAGACTTTCAGGATCCTGCATATGCCTGCATGAGGGATTATAGTCTCTTACTGGTTCAGTCCCACATACTGTAAATATCCTCATAGTGACATGTGTTTCCACAGCCCAAGTGCAAACCATTGTTTTCTGATGGGAGCTTTAGACTCAACTGAGCTGCCTTCAGTTTTATGCCAACAATACATCCAACATACACCCATCAAGCATTTAAGAGGTGTTGCAAACTTTGTTTGGTTTTTTTTTGTGCAGGGTGTGTCATAGTCCCTGATAAATGTCACTGAACTGATCCAGTGTTTTCACATATAAGGACACTTTCATGCATCATGTATGTCGACTAAGTTGCACAAGCACTCACCATAAACAGTACTTACAGACCCTTCAGAGGTTAAGAGATAAAAATGAGGGTCAACAGCTGCTGACAAGTGCCAAGATTATTTCCATTCTGATAACTTCCCCAGCCCTGTTCCTGACAGCTGGTGTCAATGGGCCAAATGGAAGTGAGAGATTCCATGAGCCACTAAAGAGCAAGTGAAGATAACTCTGACCCCACAGGTCAGACGTCTCCTCATTAAAGCAAAACATCAATTGAATATTTTATGTCAAAACAAATGTACATTGTCACCACATATGTCTGATGAACACATGCTTTTGGACAGTATTATGATGCAGCATTTAACTAGACGTGTGTGGGCTCCAGTCCCAAAAGACACACTCATATTAGTAACCAAAATTAGCTGGGTGATCCACTCACTTTAGTAGTTTCTGTTTGTTTTTTGAGGGTTTTTTGCTTCTCTTTGTCACTTTTGTTGTTTTATCATGTAATAACACATTGTGTTACTTTTTGTATAAAATGTGCTATACAAATAAAGTTTGATTTGATTTGATCTGCTGTTATTGCAAGTAGAAGGAAACCTATCATGAAGTGATGAGATATTTTATAAAAGATAGTTTTTGTTCATACTCGAACACAGTGTTGCCATGAATTAGAAAAATATTTATTATTATTATTGTCATTTTATTTTTTATTGTCATTTATACAGTAAATAGCATTAACGTTGTGGATAAAATGAATGAACACTGAGCAAAGCAGCAGTATTAAAGTAGCTGATATAATGTTATTGATTATCCTTGCCTTGCATTCTGTAAATAGTCATTGGAGTGGATATTAAATGACTGCATATAAGGCAGTAAATAGAAACCAATGTCCTGATGAATGTTTATGTTGAAATTTTATATTCTGGAATATATAAAAACATCACATTTCCCACATCTTATAGATAGAATTTTCCATAATAGATCTAACTTAAAGGGACAGTGTGTAACTTCTTCGGCTTTTTCTTAGCAAAAGTCAAGAAGGTAGCTTAATATTCTACCAAGAGGTAAAAATTTACAGTAGTCACTCAAATAGAAACTGAACAAAGTATTATATTTGAAAAATAGCACTAATTGTATTTAGTTTTATGAGACATTTTTAATTTAACTGAATTAGAGAAATATAACAAAATCAATTTTGGACAAATGAAAGCAGTTTCTTGATGAGCAGTGGGAATAATAATTAGTCAGCAGGTACAGAGGTCTGACTTGAGTTACAGAAAACACCAGATTGCAGTGATTTCCTCAAAGTATAGTTAAACAAAATATTAATTTTACAAGTAATGTAAACATATTATTTTATCTTTTCTTTTTTATTTAAATATCTAGAACAAAAACTATGTCAGGCATTTTTACTCGTTTTGTTTTACCACCTGTTTTACCGACAGCTGCCGTCTTTGGAGGTCTAGCAGCCGCTCCTCATCCTCACAGCGAGCCGTTGCAGCATGGGATTGGTGACGTGACACTTGAACTTGAGCAAGATGTTGACATTTTTACATTTCTGACTATATGGGGCTTCAGTAGTGGTAGTGAATTCTTGGTTGTGAGTAATTTATTGGCACACCACTAGATGGGGGCAAATATTACACACAGGCTTTAAAATCCTGTGCAGCAGAAACTGTGTCTGACCTCTGTATTTGTATCCTTTGTATCCTGCACAATACAAACTGAAATCCATCCATCCATCCATTTTCTACCGCTTTGTCCCTAACGGGGTCGCAGAGGGGCTGGAGCCTATCCCAGTCAATGGGCGAAAGGCAGGGTACACCCTGGACAGGTCGCCAGTCCATCGCAGGGCCAACACACAGAGACAAACAACTATACACACTCACACTCACTCCTATGGGCAATTTATAGTCTCCAATCAGCCTATCCCCAAGGTGCATGTCTTTGGACTGTGGAAGCCGGAGTACAGTGCAAAAAAAAAGAAAACTGTGTATTAAATGTTTTACTTATTTTTTTTTGTATAATATATAAAACAATTTACTTTATTGTCATAACTTATCTTTCAATAAGCATTAAAGGTGTTTCCTCTATCCTGAATGTGATGTAATTACAGAAGCAGTTAATGTCTAACATCCTGTCAACTATGCTGATAAGCCCCAGCACATACCGTGCTGTACACACCACGTTAAGCAAAGGGGTGAATATGTTTTCCTCTGCTCACAGATACCTGCATGGCTGCCAGGAGAATTTTACGTATATGACATGTAGTAAAAAATAAAAAAAAAAACACTAGGATTCCTAAAGTGCAATCAGAGAAAGTCTGGGCCGCTTTCCCTCCTCCCTTCTCCTGCATATTTTGTCTCCAGTAGAAGAAACAATGATGTAGATCCGGCTCAGCAAAGCACTACACAGTAAGAACAGTCATATAAATAATAACAAAGCTGATCCCGTTCTCCTCATGCCTCCTCTAAACCAGTGAAAACTATTTAAAGAAATGCCTTTTGAGCTTTGCTTTGATTTATTCTGCACAAAAGCTTCATAATTCAAATTATAAATATTTCTTAGCAATCCTGGATAATGTGTAAATGTAAATGCTGTAGTAAATACACCTCAGCGCACTGGTAGTTGTTTCTCTGTGGATTTATTTTTGTATATGATGTATGTAGATATGTAGGCATTAACTTTGGAGGAGCAGGTGCTCCAGCGGGGATTCACTGACCAGCTGTGAGCGATTATGTGTGGTATTATGAAGGGCCTACTTGTGAGCACGGCTTTATTGTTGACTTTGGCATCTGGCTTTGGCTTTCTGCATCTCTATTTTAGGAGCACAGAGTCTTATCTCTTCTATTCTTGCTATCATTTCACCTCAGCTTTTCAGTTTTCTGAAGCCATTTAAACATTAAACATGTTTTCAGATTCTTGTTCAGACTCTAAACATCCTTCCCTCTTTTTGATAACATCAAGTCATAATTCACACCACATTTTACCCCAAACTGTTATAATCAGTCTCATTGCTGAGATAACCCTTTACACTGACATCAGTTATTTGTAATACTTTGCATTTCACATGTTAAATCCTAAATTAATCAGGCAAATACATGTTTGATGTTTTAAAAAGGTCCTTATGTTATTGTTATTTTTTATATATCGCATTTATAGCCCAATGAACCCATCATTTAGGAAAGAAAAAGGAATACAGCACTTTATTAGTTTTTAAGTTATAAATAGAGTTGAGTGGTTGAAGGGCTTCACTCCTCATCAAACCTTTTCTGTTGCAGCCCATGAAGGTAGAAAGACAGAAAAAGAGAAATGGTTGTTTAGTCTTTAGATTAGTTTTGCTTCTGCACAGTAAAGCAATGTATTCATTTACACATCATTGTACATATAATGCAGCAACAGGGGGCAGAATGTGTCATGCTCAGACAGGAAGACATGCTTCAAACCTTGGAGCCCGTATTGCAGCTCTTGACTTACAGCTTGTTGACCTGAAACTCAGCGATGTCCGCTCTCTCTTCAGCCTCATAGCTCATGCTGCAGCTTGCAGAACTTGCTGAGATGAACATTAGCCTGATCCTTCTGGTTTGGGTGAATAAACAATATAACTGTACACTGATTGAGCAAGATGCAATAATGCACAGTAAGCACATTTCCACACTTTCAGCCTCCTCTGGAGAGTTCTTTTAGGATTTGACTTTCAGCTGAAGCTTACCTACCAGGGACCTCATTTATAAAACCATCGTAGGCTATGTACAAAAAACGGCGTACACCAATTATATTAAACCTTTGGGATTTATATTAAAAAACACTTTGCAGGAGAAGGTTCTTATCTCCACGCAGACTGTGACCAGGAGTACGCACAGAATCTGGTAAGACGGCAAACGGCGACACCAACGGTAGAAGAAAGAAACCAATGTGACACCCCAATGTGTAAAGACGCACAATGTTTTATCTGTTCCTGCAGGTGGACATGGTGCGAGAAGCCTCTGGAGTGAGTCAATTTTCACAGATAATGATCGGCTCTAGCCCCGCACTGTGTTTCAGGAGAAACCACGTCATGCCAGTCCCTATGCAAATGCTAAATACCCGCAATTCAAAGGGAACTGGCTGAAATAGGGGCTGCTCGATCCTTTTCCCACCCAGAGTGCAGCGGAACAGTACGTGGACCACAGCCAGACACGCCATAGTAGAGCGGGATAAACTAAGAACGTGCCAACAACCAAAGACAAGAGATGTCCCTGTTCCCAAACCCATCCCCTCTTAATAGAACCAAAAGCTGCAGCTTTACGCAGCATCTAGAAGTGATGCAACACATGATGTAGAGAATTCTGATTTATTCACAAGTTTTTGATTTAGAGTAATTTCTGCAGGACATCTTTATTTCTCCCCAAGTCCTGCACCTCCTCCTGCATGGTGCTGATTGTGTCCCTCTGCAAGGACACGACTGCTGGAGGCGCACAAGGCGCAGTGGGCTCACTGTCCTCACTGGTCCTCACTCTGTCCCAAAAGCTGTAGCACCGCAAACTCAGCAGGGACACAGAGGAACTACATTATTTTACCAGTATATAAAATGGTCTCAGAGTGTCTGTCTGTGTTCATTTTATAATCTGAGACAAAACAATAAAGCACGCTCCTCCTGTGTACAGCGATGTGTCAGGATTCCAGTCTTTTGTCCCGGGTTTCTTATTTTTTTAGAGTTTGTTTTGGGTTTTTTCACTGATCCCTGTG
>JBAMIG010000008.1:7711616-7724624 GCA_037177335.1 Kiunga ballochi
GTCTTTTCCAGGTAAAACTTTGCTTATTTCAGCAAAACAGTAAAACAATACAAACACTAAACTTACCCGTGTACAACCCGGGCCTGTAACATAATGAAAACATGAGATTAAAAGAGAAAAGGTCCCAAACTGCAGAGCAGCGTTAAACTAAAATATGGTTTAAAAACTGTTTTAAATCTACAACAGCGGGTTTTAGATCAAAAACAACCCAGTTGTTCTTTCCTCACTAGATATGCATGCCTCCTGTAAACTAACCCAGGAATATCAAACTATATATAAATAAATAAAACAAGATAAAAAGTAGGGATCCCTGTCATCGCTTTTGCTGGTCCAGCTTCACCTCACAGTCCATAAACATGCATGTTAGGTATATTTGTCTCCGCTGGCCCAGTGGCAGACTGGTGATCTCCCAGCATGTATCCTTCCTCTAACCTGCTAATTGCTGAGAAAAACACCAGCTTCTCCTCCACCCTGTATAAGCGATACAGGATTTTTTTTTTATTTTTATGCCACTACGTTTTTAGCATTCCCACAGTTACTGTGATCTGTAAATGAACCATTGCTCCCACATCTTTCCCTCCTCCAGGTTGTTTCTGCGCTCTGGTTGGGGCTGGACCTGCATCTTTGCCAGCTCTTTTGTCTTCCTCCTCTCCTTTTCCATCACACGTTCCATCTCTCTGTGCATCCGTCATCTCTCCAGATTTGCGGTGGCAGGTGGATTGTGGTTTGGTTTCTGCAAACTCCTAGACTTCCTGGAGAATGCTACAGGAAGCTGCTACGAGTCTCTACACGCTAGCTTAGAGGTCACCAACGGGCAGCCTCTGCTGGTGCTACGAGAAGGGGAAAGCAAGTCTGAGTGTCTGAAAGCAGGGATGCTGTGGAGGGGGTATGAAGTCTCAGAGGATGTCTTCCTCCTTTGTCTGTGCTGCCTACTGCTGGCAGAAGAAACAGCTGTATTTGGCCCTTACCTGAGTCTTGGGGGGACCTCTGATGCCCCTCTGAGGATCCTCTTCCTGTTATGTGTTCTTCTGCTCTGCCTTTGGATCTTTCTGCTGCTCTGTCTCTTAGCTTACTTCCCTCAGTTTCCCACCCAGCTACTGGGTGGTGCTCTAGGCTGTCTAAGTTGGAGGGGACTGTATCAAGGCTGGTACCGCCTGGGGCCCAGTTGGTACTGCCCTGGGAGGCCTGGTGAGGGACTCTTTAACAAAAAACCCAGCCCTGAAGCAGAAGATGCTCTGAACCACAATCACTCCAGTTAACTGGGATCGGAAGCAAATCAGTGTTATTCCTTCTCTGTATAACTGCAAATGTGAAATAAATCAATAAATGTGTTTTTTTGCAGCCTGTAAAAAGATGCAAAGAGATTCTCCACACCATTTCCCTTTCAGACACGGTAAACTAGAGCAGGGTCTTCTGCTCAGGGAGAAGAATCAGCTGATCATCAAGGGGATGCTGCAAGTGCACTTGTTATCCTCATCTTACAAATATGATTGTCCTCACTGGAGACAGAATACTGCACATAATCCATGACTATTCTCACTGTGTGCACGGTTTGTGTCTAACTTTAAAGTAAGTTAAAAGGAATGCAAGTGGTGTGGATCAGGGTTTTGTATAATATGCACTGTCAAGTATGAATCAAAGTGTGTCATTAGGACTACATGTGGTTCAGGAGACTGCTTCTGCAGTAGGAGGTTCCATAAAAAGCTGATTAGATTCATTTCCTGCATGCTTCTGCATGAGATGCATCATCAAAGCTAAATGCAAAATATTGTATGAAACCGATGTTGTGTCTGGCTATGACATTGGAGCTTTTTGGGGGCCTCTTTGGGTGCAATATGCTCTTTAAATAGCGACTACGTCGACCAGACCAAGAGTCTGATCCCAGTTCAAGATGGAATATCACTGTATAACTGAGACAACATGAGATCCAAAATAAACCATATAAATAAAAAAGATATACAAACCATATGGTTTTGTGCATTATCACATCTATACATACTGCAAACCTATCCGAACTGGGATCCAGTAAACAGAAACATTTTAATGACAGTACCTCTCAGACACAGCTCTGCTTTCTTCCTAAATTTGGTTTATTGATAAAACATCTCAGGAAAGAAAATATATACAAATTTTCCATTATTAAGCAGCAGAAAACAAACGCTACCTTAAATCTGACATCAAATCAGCTGGAAACCCCTTAAAGGCTGAAAAAGTTCCACAGCAACATATCTGGCGATGTGTTGTACCATTCATCCATTACACAAAGATATCGATCTTCTGCTGCAGAACACAGCGATAAATAACATTAGAGACGTTTATGTTTAGGTAAACTTAATACCACCACTTCCAGCCCAGATAAAGTTCTTTCCATCTAAAAGAAACAAAGTGTAGCAGTCCTTCATTAAAAGTGAACAAGACAATTAGGACTGAGGTCCTTTAAGTACAAAATAACTTGTAACATCCTGACAGGAGACACATGGCAAAAATCAAGGCAACGTTTTTCTTTTTCTTTAGACTGATGAGAAAAATCAGCTTCTGTTGCTTATCACAACGTGGATCAATAACGATAAAAGATGCAGGTGTTTACTTCTCTGTGACATCATTAGGTGGTGAAACACCAACACACTATCCGGTTTGTAACTCCACAATGTGTGTGTGTGCCAGTCAGCTTCAGCACTTACTCACAGGACTCACAGGAGCGAAATGTGGCGAGTTTCTGAGTTCAAAATGACGTTTCATGAAGGAGAAACAGAGGACTTTAAAATAAAAGAATTTATCAAGAGAAGGAAGGAATGGGAGAATCAGCAGAGTCCAGAGGCTCCCAGTGACAGCTCATCATGGCGTCATAAAGCTCCTCACTGCGCTCCATAAAATCTTTGTTCCACACTTCCACGTCACACTCAGCGATGGGCTCTGCAAAACACCAAACACAGATTTATACCCCTCCATCATGTTACACTAAAGAATGCTACAGATGTCTCGTTTTCTGCCAGCTAAATGTGATGCAGAGCACACTGATGTGTGGAGTATAAGGCCTGTAACATCATCTGAGTGAGTTTTCCTCATAGGATTGTCTCAAACAGCCAGACTTCACTCTGTGGTGATAATCAAAGGGTTTTTACCTTCTGTGTTATCCTCCTCTACTTCCTCCGCCTGCTCATGACTCTGTGGGAGAAACACACTGCATGTCAGGAAATATTAAACGATGAAAAGGATCTCTGATGGGAACAATGACAAAGTGGAATCATGAATACATCCATCATGATTCATTGTTATGATTCAGTACATTTAGCACATAATGTACAGTAAGCTGCTGCTTATGTAGGCAGGTTTGTCAGCAATTTAAAGCCTGTCAGGAAATATCTGGTGTGAGCTTTGTAATAAACTTTATACTGCATCTGGAGAAAAGGCTGTGTATGGAGTGAGCCCTTCCATTACCCCCACTTTAAAACACATAAACCTGAGGTGTAGGTGTCCAGCTACTTTTCTCACCTCTGTGGCTCCTGACATGTCTGTGGACATGGGTGGCATCCCTATTGGAGGTGGTGGCATCATATGACCAGGTGGGGGGTATCCATAGGGCCCATAGTTGTAGTTGTAGCCGCTGTTGTAGCCGCTGTTGTAACCACTACCGTAGCCGCTGCTGTTATAGCCACCATACTGGTCGTAACCACCCCACTGTGAATAGTAGCTCCCTTGATTCCCGCCAGTGTTACTACCATAGTATCCAGACTGGTTTTGGTTGTAGTTGCTATGGTAACTCTGGCCCTGGCTTCCTTGGTAGCTGCTCATCTTCTGGCTGCAACACAAAAAACGCAACAAAGTTTCAGAATATTTAATGAAACTCTAACTGATGAAGAACAGAAGCATTCATGGCTTGTGCATCATCAGATCTAAAATCATTTCAGGTATGCAACATGCAATGCTTTACCCAAACCCAGGAACTACGTTAAGGGATTATTTTCAGCTGCACATTATGCTTAGCATCTGCAGTTGCAAAAATAAGCTAGTGTGTGTACGTTTGTCTGAGTGTGTAAATACAAAGAAAGTATAACTTTCCTGCTTTTTTTTTTTTTTTTTACTGATTTTGTAGTAAAATTATACTCAACCTTTAGGATCCACGTATTTATCAACAATCAATATGATCATGACTGAACTGCACTTATCCATTAAAAACATACTCTTATAATATTTGTATTGTTTATTGTACAAACCTATAACCGGCCATTAGTAACACTAAACAGCCTGAGTATAGACAGAACGTAGACATAACCATGATCACCACTTAATTTTTCCAGTTTGAACCAAAACCCAAAAAGACAATGACATTTAGCTCAGAAGAAATAAATTTAGACATAATTTTTAATTAGTAATGTTTGTTTTAAATCCTATCCAGCACTTTGATGAAACAGCGGGATGTCACAGGATCGTACCTCTTGGCAACAGCAATACTAAGCCTGATGGGCTTTCCTCCCAGCATTGCACCCTGGCACTCCTCTATGGCCTTCTTCTGTTCGTTCTCCTCCCCAAACTTGACAAAGCCGTAGCCTCTGAAAGTTAGACAAGAGTTACAACTCATCTGCCCACCAACACACACCACATACTTGCCATGTAAAATCCACGTATAATGAGAAACAGAATATAATGGGTATTATTATGGTAGAACTGAAACTTGCTGTTTTACTTTTAACATGAGGTAGCATCACTTGAATTGTGAGTTGCTCTTGCTTAGCCTATATGGGGAAAACAATAGTTTTAGCATAAGAAAACATTTCCTCAATCTTTTTCGAAAATTGATGCAGATGCGTGGTCAAGGTCCATAACACTGCTATCCTAATAATTATAGCAGCACAGAAAACAGGAAACAAAGCTGCATACTTCTTTATAAAAAATATCACATCCATGAAATCCACAATTTTAGACCAACAAGTCACACTACTGTACACTTAACCCAGGGAAGCTGGCATACCTCGAGTACCCGTACTGGTCGGTGACTACTTTGGCTCCTTTGCAGGATGAGAACTTCTTAAAAACTTGATGAAGCTGGAAGTCATCCACCTCAGAGGCCAGGTCGCCTACAAACACTGAGAACTCTGGCCTGAAAGCAGCAAAAAGCTCCATTATAAAACTCCTGCATTTAAACTGCTGCAAATGAGTATCAGGAAAGATAGATTGATGGGTTGTTTTAAAGGGGACATAGCCTGTAAAATTGACTTTTTTTTTTACCCCTAAATACATGTTTCTGCGCACATTTAAGTGTTTAGGAATGCAGAAATAATGTACATTTATTTCTTCCTGATGCTGCGTATATATCTTTAGATTATTTTTGGTCATTTTTTTCAGTCTGTTTATTATTATTCTTTATTTGATCATTTTTATTCTCTGTTACATTTTTTTTATCTATTACATTACAGTATTTACTGTCGGTCTGCCAAATTAGGTAGTGGGGGATGAGGGGACATGACAGGCCTAATTCATATATAAAAAAAAAGCACAAATAGCAAAAAGAGTGAGAATAAGCAGGAATTCAGACCGAAGCCATGCTGTTCTATTTTATACAGACAATAAATGATTTATTTACATGTAAAAAAAGAAGGATTCAAAAAAGTGACATATCTCTTTTATGGCAAATAAGGGAGAACATGCTTATAAAACACTGAAAACTTGGTGTAAAAACTTTCTGGCCACCCTGTGTTTGCTCATTAGCCTCAGGTTCTGTGTCAAACCTATTTTATTTTAATGAATACCTCATTCCTTTAAGTATAACGTTATTCCACAGCAGATTATTTTAAAGGTTGCTGCTTGCTTTGTTTTATTAACTTGTCCTGAGTTCACAATGCTGACATCTGTAGGTATTCAGTTTACAGCTGTTTGATGATCACAGTGCTTGTGCAAATACAATTTAGTCTGTATAGTTTAGTCCAGTCTATAATACTGGTTCATTACCAAGTTGTTCATGCCACACTCCAGTCCACTAGTGAACAGTGGGTAAATAATTATTACAGTGGCCTGTCCATGGATGAGGAAGGAAATTCAGCAGAAATAAGGAAAGGAGTATAGTCAGAAAAAAACATCAAATTAGGGTGAAGTTGAAATTGCACCCGTTTTTTCTTACCAAACTTTTGAAGCAATGAACAAAAACATGCTTGTCTACATCTGTACAATGGTGAATGAAGAACAAGTAATACAATTTGTAAACTCATCACCTGGAGAACAGGAGAGACATGACTAAGAAGTTTACCTAAAAAAAAAAAAAAAGTCTCATCCCAGTAACAATGCAAAAAGCATGAAAAAGTTAGTTATTGCAACCCAGTGCACCAGTTCTTGAAGGGAAAATACCTCATTTGATTATTTACCCATTAAGAAAAATACTTTTATGCAATATGTGTTAAGAGATTATTTCATATTTAAAAAATGACTCATTTGGATGCACATATATTCAAGTCCTGACCTTTTTAATTAGCATTAGCTGCTAATGCTAACCAGCTTCTAAACATGTCGAGACTTTTCCTCTCTGCAAACAACCAACGCCGAATGATAACAACGCCATCTGTCGTAGAGAGTGCATGTTAAGTTCTGGCACAAGCTTCCCTTGAAAAACCCTGCACACGTCTGATGTGTGCACACATTCACATGCATGTTGAGTGGGAGTGTTTCTCACTGGATAAACCAGTTAAGGCAGCGCTAAAAGTTCAAACTAAACAGTCCTCCATCATGGCTCAAAACTGTGCAGAATCCGCAATAGCTCTTTTATTTAAGGCGAGTTCATACTCAAGTCTGGTCGGGCCTGTGTAGCTGATACAGATGGTGTTTGTGTGTGTGTGTGTGTACTCAAGCATAGGGTCTGCAGATGCCAGAAGAGTTGGTGTGAAGTAAAGTCCACAGAGTGGAGTATTTTAATATTTTGCTTCTGTTCCAGAAAGTATGCCCTGTTTTAGAACAATGACAGCCAAAGCCAGTCATTCACCCATAGTTGTATACACAACCAGCCAAAAGTTTGGACACATTTCCTATAGGATTTAATGGGAAAATGTCCAAAACAAAAGTGTAATACTTTCAGGAAGCCTGGAAAACTATTGTTTCAAATCCTTTTAAAAGAACCCAAAAAGTCTGGCTCACTGAAAGGAAATATGAAGTGATGATGGGTGATTGCAGACATTACTAAATACAGCACCATCTCCAACATTACTTTAGTGCATTAAATTCCACTCAAACCTAAATGGGCAAAGGCTGTAGCATCAACTTAACATGAGTAAGCTGTGCTGAAGGAGGGACACACTGACAACCTGCAGGACAGTAACCCTGAGGACTGACTTTGACTTAATATAAACATCAACGTACCCTGCCTCTGGCCGCTTCCCGTAGGTTGCATAGTTTAGCTTAAACTTCCGGGGCTGCATGAGAAGAGAGAAAACACACATATTAAGCCAACTTCACACACCAAAGATGTGTAGTATATCACTGATATTGCTGGAAATAGAAAGTAGAGTTATTGTTATGGTTATTTAGGTTTACATACCTCCACCACCCAGACCAGCCTTTAGCCCCTTCCTCAGTTAGTTCCTACCAGAGACTCTATTCACCAGCTTCAAACAAAGTACATTCATGTACAAGCAGCCTCATAGCCACCTTCAGCAGCAGATACAGGCCGGTGAACAGGGGAGCCCAGTAGCTTGGCCAGCCCACGGGGCACACAGCGTTTCAAATAGAGCAGCAAGCAGCAAAAGTGCAACTTCACACATCACTTAAGATGTTTTCACGTTTGATTTGTTTAGTATAACATCAACAGACTTTCATGATGAGTTACTGACACTTCAGCTTTAACAGAGTATCACTTACTAATGCATGCAAAAGTATATACAAGTCACATATGACCACTGCCTAAGAAGCACAGGCAGTGACAGCACTAACAGACAATTACATGGTTTTGGCACATTTTACAAGGATTATTATTGAAGACCATGTTAAATCAACTTATTGCATTTCTGATAATACAAAGCAAGACCAAGGCTAGTGGAGCTCCACTATCCACAGTCAAATCAAGCCATAAATTGTGCAAGGCAACAACAACAGTCTAACAGTAAACAGAAGCAACGTGTCATTAAATTATTATAAATAATTATAGTTACACATTCATGATTGTTACAATAGACATAGCATGTAGTATTTTTCAATTATGCAGCATAAACTGACCGGGTTTGATCCAGGCACTAGTTTTCCGTTGAGTCTTTGAACACAGCGGTCAACGCTTGCCTCATCTGCCAACTCCACAAAGCAGTATCCTGCTGAACCCCTGCACAGCAAGACACAGCAAAGACTTCAGTTTTAGAAAATATAACACCAAATATTTCAGTTTTATGAGTAAATCTAGTGAAAGAAGACCTGGTAAAGAAAGACATAACGTGTGGAGTCATGGCAGAAATATAGCAGTTTGATTAAAAAAGTGGAAACAGTCTGAATACAGCAGGATTAGATAATTAGATTTAAGACGAGACCTGTCGGCGCTGACAGGGCGTGACATGCGGATTTCATATGATCATAAAGCCCGAACCACATAACATAATTTAACAGTTAAAAAAAAACACAGGAAAGCAGAAAAATAGACCTCTTTACCCATATGGTTTTCATTACGGTAAAACACAGGACCCCGGGACTACGACCGTCCAATCACAGGCAAGATTCAAAAGATAGACACACAATTGTAACATATTTGTAGCGAGAGCATCAGTACTGTAATTCCTGCATTATAAAACTTGGTTGTGGCCACAAGAGGGTTAAAGCACAACCGTGGGGAAAGGGTGCACCAGAGAGGATTATAAAAAGGAATTACAGTCAGTAGCTATTAAAATCAGAGGAAGGTTATTTGTGCTGCTCTTTAATATTGTGACCAGAACAAAAATTGCCAGCAGATGACACAAGCCCAAGGCTGGGAGTAAAAATAAACAGCCTGATAATAAACGTATCGCTGCTGAACAGTGAATCTAAATCTTCCTGAATTAAACTAAATTGGGTTTTTTAACAGAGCATAAAAATATTCTCCACAAATGCACTGACATCTTAAAATCTTCCAGAGCAGAGATCACCAAGTCCCTACCTCTTTGACCATGTTCCAGCTGGTTTTCAAAGTGTCCCTGCTCCAACATAGCTAACTCAAATGAATAAATACCTGTAGAAAACCTCATTTGCTGTTGGATTAATTTGAGTGGTGTGTTGGGCTGGGACACATTGAGAGCCTACAGGGTAGCGGCCTAAATAGGTAAATTTGGTAGTCCCTATTCAAGAAAATAAATAGCAAAAAAGGAAAACATCTGTGGATTTCACTCCAGATTGCTAACAAAGGTTTTCCAGGCATCCCCCCAGGAAACTATAAAGTACAGTGGAATATAATTTAGTGTGCATATGTACACGTTAGATCTCGTTGTACAGGTCTGGGTCAGAAGGAGCAGTTTGCTCTATAAACAGATTGTACCTGCTTAAAGTTTACAGCTTCCACAATGAGGCTTAAAATGTTGCCCCATGCCAGATGTTTAATACTTACCCCGTTATCCTGTGTGTGATGATCTTGACTCCTAATGGTGATTCTCCCATAGCGCTAAAGGCCTGCTTAATGAAGTTCTCATCCATGTATGGGTCCAGCTAAAAATAAATAAATAATAAATTAAACATAGTTAACTACAACTAAAAACATATATATTATGCAGAATATTTACTTGTATATTACCGCGGTACATTGGTTTTATTAATGTTTGTAACAGACTGGTAATACGCGTCTCATGTTTCAAAAGTAGATTGATCTAAACGTTCATTACTTACGAAATAGACATAAAATTATTCTTTAAGCCTTGGTAATTAAGCCAATATCACGTGTGGTGTTTAGGCGTTTTAAAATACTTTATTTAGTGTTCTTTCTTCAGTTTGGCAGTGTGATGGGGACCCAAGTTAGCAATGGCACCTAGGTAACACATAACACTAAGTGTATTTTCGTTGAGGCGCTGCGCTCAACGCTTATCAACATATAATAACGACAAACGAAATATTTTGTAAACCGCAACGCCATTAGTGCTTTTTCGTTTGGGTATGAAAATGTTTTACGCCAACCTATTCAACTTAGAAAAGATTTGGCAGTTTCATATAGTCTTTTACACCAGGGGTTGCACATCCGGGATAAACGAGCTAGCGAGCAGTGCGCTAAGCTAAGCTAACGTTTCAACACAAAACGAAACGAAGACTTTACACTTACATCGCCCATCCATAGGCTGTTCTGTCTATTAAACATCATGGATTCCTCGACTAAAAATGACACGATGGATAATCCTTTTGTTTTAAAGTCGTGCAAATGGACAGAGTTTTAGGACGTTAGCGATACACTCATGGGATCACTCGTTTTCCTGCTTCTTTTTCTTCTTCCTGCGGGGCAACTTCCGGTAGACGTCCCTGCAAAATTGGATTATTTTTACATTTAAAATCAGGTTTTAGTGAATGATAAGAAAATAAGAATCTATACTGACACTATTCTGGAACTTGTAAATCCTGCAAGTAAACAAGAGTCATCTGAAATTATTTTTTTAATGTGCCAGGAGTCGAGGGAACTTGTGAGGATGTATGGCCCTTGTAAATGTGTGAAACCTATTAAAGAAAATATAAAGATTCAAGGAAATATTTAACTGTTTATTGCCAATAAAGAGGTAATCTCATATAAAAAGTAAAGTAATTTTTTTCAAAGCAAACATTTTTGTTTTCAGCCAACATTCAATTATCATGTATGTTATAACTCTTGTACAAAGAATCGATCAACTTAATTGATAAATAAGAAAAGCAAAAGCTTTAAACCCAATTATTGCCCATGTAAGCTTTATAGTAGAATACTGCATAGTAATCAAGAATGGGGTTGTAATAAAATAGTTCAAAATAGGTGAAATGGTCAAAATAACAAAGATAAAATCTGTTGTCAGAATGTGACCAGCTGCTACCAGATGTGCTGCTGATGAGCGAATTCTTCATCATCACATTGTTTCTGTTAAGCTTCCTAATAATAGCAATTACAGAAATGTCAGATTTTGTAAAGCTACATCCCATACTTTACTAGTAAAGCACTCTTAGAGCGCAGACCTCTGCCAACTTCTAGCTTAAAACAAGGCTTAAAAGGAAACCTTTGATGTCATCAATAAAGTGACATACTCAATCAATGAATGAATAATTGATCAAATTTAAATAATCAATTTAGTTAATCAACTTAGACGTTATTCCATGAGTTCTGTTTGAATTGACCTAGATCATGACCCAAAGGAAATTACAGACAGACAAAGACCAGGTAAATAAATGGAAATATTTATTTAACTAATCTAAATGTTAATATGAAATAAAATATAGAAAAATAAGAAAAACAAAACAAACAAGACAATCATAAACCATACATGTGACGATGCACTGATCAGCTGGAATTCCTCTTGTAAAGAAATGCAACTTTATGAAGGGTTCAACATAATTTAAATAAACTGTGATGCTTATTAATATTTAAGGAGAAGGAAGAATCAGATCTTTGGATCTGAAAATATTATGAAGTTAAGACTAAGAGCTCTGGAGGGAAAGATTATGACTCGCCAAACCATCACCAATGAGAGGAGGTTTATCAGGAGGGCTTCCTTCTGAACTGATGATCCTGTTTCAGGCTACGACCTGTGGACTGGACTTGGTTCAGGATCAATTGTGGGTCGCTGAGAATGTGGATGATCTTTTCTGGCACCAAAAGATCTGGAAAATGCATCCAACATGGAGGTTTGTGAGCTGGATCTTGGTTTCACCCTCTCATGAGCTGGATTGATGATGTAGTCATGGCAATCAGGCGGGACATATTTCAGGCCAAAGTCCATAAAATGTGTCTGAAGAGGTTACTTGCATGTAGAGTAAAGAATTGAAGTTGTGGGGAAAAATAAATCAAAACTCTTTTCAGAGGTTCTGAACTTAGTTACAGAAAACGACTGAACAGAAAATCATCATCAAACGTAACTTCTCTAATGTACTTTAAACATTAAAACCTTAAAAGTGAAACACATAAACACAAAGCCTACATTCAAATAAAGAAATCAGAAAAGAGTAGAAGCACCTAAACAAAATAAATTTGAGTAATTCAAAAATAAAGCAAGAATTGTGCACATTAATATGAGACATTCATGAAAGGGTTAAAACAAACGACTCTTCACAATGTGACCATGTGGTTTGATCATCACATGTAAAGTCCTGCAGGTTGATGAATAACTAAGTAGATGTGAGAGTATAACATAATATGCTGGTTTCAATTTAACATTTAGTCGCATTTATGAAAGAAGGGAAATTTTCTCATGAGGTCTTTGTTCTCCTTCTGCTGCATTGTAGACGTTAAAACCAGAGGGGAACTGGTTCGTGCATTGCTTGCCTTTTGAAATGGGGGGAAGACGTGTGAGAGAAGGAAAATGGTTTTGATTTCTGGTTTGAATACAATATAGTTCACAAGTTATCCATCGGTACAATGAGTAGTTTTGGGATGAGGAAGGATGTTCTTCTGGAAAGATAACTTTCATAGTGCTTGTTTTAGTGAAAGGCCCCTCTACTGTGCACTTGTTATCCAGAAGTCAATGAAGTCCACCAGTTTTGTTCAAATCTGGGATGAATCCTTGATATATCTGATTGTGTTCAGAGGCATTTCGATCACTGTTGACCATAAAGTGATGCAGAAAGTCTTAGAAACTGTGTCTATCGTATGATCTGTATAAAAGATTTGGTAAAACTTCTTTTAAACCAGAAGTAAATCTCAAGATCATTTTTAGTTTGTTCAGTTAAATTTAAAACTTCATCTCTTTCTTTTGTCCTCTGAGGTCCAGAGTGTGGATGTTGCTGCCTCCGCTGCCCTAACGTATTGTTGCCTCCGTCACCTTTCTGAACGTGGCACCATGTTTTATGAACCATCCTGAGAAATGCAGCAACATGCATCATCACAGCAGCTATATTTATTAAGCCAGCGATAGCAGCCAG
>JBAMIG010000008.1:7729472-7749288 GCA_037177335.1 Kiunga ballochi
AACACCAAGACATTTTCAATGCATGGTGTCAAAGTTGGCTCAAAGATTCATGAGGCCTCGGTTTCACCATCCCTAGTAATGGGTCGATGGCATCAAGCATTTTGTCCCAGCTCGTTCCGCATCCGGAACCAGCTTTACTGCGTAGTCCGGAGGGCCATGGTTTGCAGCCGCAGGAGCAAACATTGGGTTGCCGCAGCTTTACGGGAACAATTCCACATTTAGGCCTATAGAAACGCCAATGGCAGGGTTACAATACTGTAACTCTAGATTTGTGTTTGTATAATTTTTTTATCCATATGCACATTTTTGTTAATTTCCATATTATTTCAGAATTTATGTTGTACGTCACATATTTTTCATTGATTTATTTTGTCATTTATATTGTATTATTTACGTTTCCTCTGATCCAACTTGTGTATCCAACATATTGGTTCCCACTTGTTTCGGGTGAGCCGTTTTCAAGGTGACACATGTTGTTTGGTCCGTTCGGGTGAGCGCGAGCAGAGCGGTTGGTGAAAAGAAACGGAATAAAAACGTCTGAAGACTGTCCTGCCGTATTGGCGTTTGTTTTAGCTCGGAAGGTGGCTAAAAAGTTTTTAAACAACCCAGAAGCAGGTACCTTTTTCTTAAGGTTACAGACTGGTGGCAGCGGTGTTTTTTTTGCTGGTCTTTGTCGATGCTAACTAGCCAAGGCAGTCAATTAGCTATATTGGTGGAGAGCTCATCCGGGCAAAACGGTTTACCGTGACCTTGTGTACACCCAGAGGTTCCACTTAATTGTTTTAGTTGGACAGTTTTTCAGCATGTCGCATCAAAATCAAGCGCCTGATGGTGGAGTAGGGGACAACTCCCCCGCTAATGGAGACGTACAGGCGCCTGAAGACTGTCCTGTCGTAAAAAGTTTTTAAAGAACCCAGAAGCAGGTACCTTTTTCTTAAGATTGCAATACTTTCTACAGTAAGTGTAATAACTCGTTTCCATCTCAGATTAATAAAACGATTTATCTTTTTTTTTTTTTTTTTGCTTTGTTTTTATCATTTATATAAAGATGTGAATCACATGGCTGAAAAGAGATCCGGTTGAATCTTGCATGAGAGGTAGAAACAGGGAGTATAAATAAAGTACTGGTGCTTAAATGGCCAAGCATGACATTCACATTCTAACATCTGGCCAGTCGTTTGACCACTACTAAGCATCTCTGAGGCTGATAAGATCTGTTGATTTGAGCCAAACAAGCAGCTTTGGCAACGTGTTGTCGAAGTCACTGCCAACCATCCATCCTTGATGATTGTAACTTAATAACCTCTACAAAAGGGCAGGTTAACTAAACTTATCAGCTATAACTCCACCTTCATGCTAAATGCTCAGAAATGATGCCCTTTTCTTCCATCTGTGATTCGGTTCATGTTCAGCTTCAAGCAGAGACAACAAGCAGGCAACAAAGATCTGTGAAGCCTACTTCTTTAAAAATACATTTTTAAACTTGTGTATCAGTTTTATCTTAATGTTACAAGTTTTAAAAAACAGTTTCATATATAAATTTGTATTTCCCAACACTGCTCATTAGACTCCAGCTGCCCCTAAAATATAAGCAAGGGAGCCATAGAGTGTAAAATAGTGTCCGTTTCATTATTTATTTCATTACATCAGGCAATCTACATAAATTTGTCTCATTGTTACCATAACAACCTGAATTTACAATTTGTTCAGATGGAAAGGCACTCCAATCATAAAACTGAAATTTAATATGTGAATCTGAGCTTTAACCTTTATAAAAATTCCACTTTTAAAAAAATTTCAGTGTCTTTACCATCAATTCCAGTATATTTTCTACCTGCAGCATCTGTCTTCAGTGGCAGAAAAGTATTTCACCATTTATTTTTTATTCATCATGCATGTGATGTTAACAGCACACAGGGCCCTGAAACAAACTGCATATTTAAAAAGCTCATTTGCATCTGCCTCCTAAAGCACTCGAGCTTTTTGTTGGCATTTTTTGTACAACTTAATACAGCCCAACTTCACTGATGTAGTGCTCTCCGTTCAGACAAACCAGAGCTTCATCAAGGCAATCAAATTTTCACTCAGGTTAAATTTTATATGGTTAAAATGTTCAACTAAAATCAACTAAAACCATGCAAGTACACTTAATGTGCAGTCCAGTATTTTCCAGGTTGGACGTGCACATCACATCAAAATGAGAAAAGATGTAAGCATCTCATTTTCCTTCCAGACTTGTTAACCAGTCTTAAACATTGGGTTGCCAAACAATCCAATTAAAAAAAACCCTCATTAAGCTCTCCGTGTTAGGATGACAGGGAAACGCAATGGTTACTGCTACATAATGACCGTGCTGCTGCCTGGTTTATAGGTGGGTTCCATCATAAAGAAGTGTAACACATGATTTATCTCATTTTTCTCCTTTCATCATTTTATTTACTTATTTGACTGTAGTTTAAAAAAGATTTTAGCTAGCTTAACTTGGGCAGTCTGATCTCTCATCCATGTTTAATCTAGGAAATAATGTTCCCTAAAAACTTTTAAACCCCAGAAGTCCAGGAAACTTACCAGAGTTTAGATAAACTACACTTAGTTCATAAATTGCTAACATTTAATTTTAAGGAATGCCATGTGATGAAGATGAAGGCTTAAGATGCTGGGACAGTAGTTTTTAGGCTTTTCAGTTAAAAATGTCACCTTTTAGTCCAGTAGCAGTCCATTTACAGGTGAAAAGAGGGACTCAGAAGCAGTGAGTTTCAGAGTTTACTGAACATGTGTTTTTGTATGAGCACCCGAGGATGAACGCTTCTTTAATCTGAAAGATGTATGCATGGAGAGGAGTGTGCTTTCAGAGCCACTGTGCCTTGCTGGCTCCACAGTTCTGCTCAGAGGCTGTTGAGTTGTCAATGGCTCCAAAACCAGGTGACAGGTTGATGTTTGGTGTCCGACAAAGATGTAACCATGCAGGTTCAGTCATGTTTATAGTGATATCTTGGTTACAGTGAAGGGCTGCCAAGCATCACCCTTACCACAATACGACTCGGCTTTCAATGGCTCGGTGTTTGTGACTTTCAGTGCTTCTCAGCATCCCAGTTAGGTAGTTTCTCTAGTATAACTTTATGATCCAAGCCAACACTGGCCACCAGTCCTTCTTTGTTTAGTGGAGTTCCGCTGTAATCAATATCTTCCCCCTTCAGAGTAGTCATGTAGCCTCCTAAAACACATTAAACTGATGGTAACTAAACAGAGCCAATAAAAAAAACAACCTACTTATCAAATTAGCTGATAATTACCCAGTGCATTCAATACTGCTGCACCAGCGCAGATGTCCCATTTTTTGATGAAGGTGATGTGGACGTAAACATCTGCTTGGTCCATAGCACCTGCATCACTTGAAGGCATCTCTAACAGTGACAGTACTTTGTACCCTGGAGATAAGACACACAAAACATTAGACTGCAGGTGAAATAATACAGGAATTAATACTATCCCAATTTCATAGATAATATTTCATCCTATAAAAATGATATAGACAGTACTTTCACCCTGAAAAATCCAATCATATAAAGATATGAATATGTATTTACATATATACATGTATTACATATACAGTATATACATTTACCGATAATCCATACTAACACACACACACTATGCAGAAAAAAAAGATGATTTTAAATGTTTTAACAACTCACCAGCTCCTCCGGCTTCGATTACTGTCGTGCTGTTTCCAAAAGCATCAAGAATGAAATTCTTAACTTTTCCAGAGTGGGAACGTGACACAACCACTTTAGGAGGGTTGACACTGTAGGACGACCGCGGTCGCACGTTTGATCCCTGACCTACAAACGCCCAGGCTGACAAAGACAGAGAGGCCAGACAAGGGGAAGACGTTCAATACGGTTAACTCTTAGCTAAACACAGGCTCGTTTGATCAAACGGTAAAATAAAGACAGCAGAAGAGTTATTTTATACAAAAGAAAGAAAGTAGACATATTAGGAGATGCACTTAAACTACACACCACCAAGGTATGTAGAAAAATATCTACTTAACCAACCAGATGATAATACTAAATCATTCAAATAAATCCAAAATACATAAATAAAAGCACTTAAAATAAAATACGTTAAATGGCAAACTTACCAGTGAACCCTGTAAATGGCTGATGTATGACCCCAATGATTGGTTTACCATCAAGAGCTACACACACCATAGTGGTGACATATTTCACCAAGTTCTCTGTAAAGATAGAAAAGCACTTACAGGAAGAATTTGTCTATGTGGAAAAAAAGAAAAATAAACATAGAAACCATCCTCCATACAAGATGGGACACGTAAGTGGTAGGTTATGATTAGTTTATGGATCAATAATGCAAAGTTGAGGAGTGGCTAAGTAATGTTTATTTAATTCCAGCCGGGCATTAAAAAGAATGACATTATCCAAAATGGTGTTCCTGAAGATCCCAAACACAGAGACACGGGTCAGCTACTTCATACTGCTGCTGAGCACACACAAGATATTTTCATGAGGAACTACTTTCTCTACATCATAACTATAAAACATCAGAGTGTTTAGTGCCATCTTCATTTGTTTTTATGATCCAGCCAACAGTCAAAGATCCCCAAAAATATGCTGTTTATGGTGATATAAAAAGGAAGAATCAGATTAATTCAGCAGAAGCAGAAATGATTAAATACATAAAACTCAATTTATTTTTCCCATCAATCCCATTAGAACACCCTCAGAACAGGCAGGTCACTGGTTTTACAAGCAGGTCTTCATATACTCTGGATTGTTTCAGGTCCCTGTTGGATATGTACACAGCTAGTAGAGCAGTGCAGAGATGGTGTTTACCAAATCCCAAAATATTATTTACACAACGTTCACCTATATCTGCCCAAACTTTGATAATTAGTTGCTCCAAATGGTCTTAGAGATTAATAGCATGTTATGCATCATCAGACTGACTGATATCCCTCATTTTAGCTCAGAGGTCATTGACTTTATTTTCCCCGATAAGGAGATCAGCTGGACAACCGAACCTCCAAAATAACAACAGAACTATAGATGCATTCATGTCTCACCTGTATACTCTTGAGTAGCATCTAGAGGATCAATCCACACCGTGATGCTCTCAGCGGGAACCTCCTTGCCCCCCCCAATCTTCTCTAAAATGTCAGCTGGAATGTCTCGGCTCCAGGTTACAGCATCCAGTGTATTATCATGTTCCTCACTGTTAACCTAAACAGACATGCAGAAATGACTGTTTCTATGCTGTGCTCATATTATGGACTTAATATGTATACTCATGACACTCTCTGACCTCTCAGGTCAAATCTAAAAGGAGCAACTTTTGTTTCAGTAAAATCACAGCAGCTGTGAGCACATTGTTCACGACAAACTGGGAATATGTTTTTCATTAAGCTTTCTGATTAAACAGATGTTCACTTTTTGTTTCCACCAGACAAAACAAAACCAATAAAATAGTGTAACATGGAAAACTACTCACTGTGATATCTGGAAATGTGTTTTTTAGCAGATTAAACATCTTTCTATGAGACTGCAGGTCACCCATAGTCAGAAGCTCATTGGCTCCCTCCTTTGTTTTCCCCTTTGACTTTTCCTTCAGACTGTTCTCTTCACGTACCTGCTTCACCTACAGAGAAGCAACGACAAAAGCAATATGGTGTAAAGACATATATTTTAAAAAATAATCACGCACATTTCAGAAAACCACAACTTATTCTGAATCTGCAAACCTGTGTATGAAAAAAACCAGACATAAAGCCGTAAATCTGTTTTGTTTGGTGTTATTTATCAGAAAATAATGGAAGCTCTGACTAAAGAGAAACTGGACTATTCAGTTTGTGTGTTCACGATCCTGCTGTTAGGTCTGCTTCTGGTCAGCGAGAGTCGTTTCATGCAGAGTGGACCCACTAGCACATGGATGCAGACCAAAGAAGCTGACTGTTCTGCTGGATCAGGGGTCTCGGTTCACTTCTATGATACTCTCTAGTGGACGTACTCCAAATGCCCTAAAGCATCAAGAATAAGTAGGAGAAAGCTATGTAACGTGTTTAGATAGACAAAACCAACAGGGTGGGTTTGAACAACTTGTATAGATAAAAAAAAACTATTTACATAAATAACGTTTTCTGTTGTTAATTTTAAACATAAATTATTTGTACACTAAACTATAATATATATATATATATATATATATATATATATATATATATAAACTAAGTAAATAACTCATTCTAAAACTACACCATGTTTATCATTTACTGCAGTAAAGACGTTGGGAGAATTGAAAAGATTTCCTCTATTAATTGTGGCCAATCAGAAGCCAGGTTTGCGATCAGTGATAAGTGGTTTTAGGGGAGCGTTGCCCCCCTAGTGGGCCAGTTATTTTACCCACATGATGCTGTCCATGTAGTTTGAGTCAGGTGTGTTTAAAGCAAGTAACTATCTACATCCAGCAGGACTAGAACACCTATGAAGGGACCACGTGAATGAAAGAACAGCTGTTCTTGCTGTTACTTTAATAGACTATTCACTTTGATAATGAAGTCATTTAGTAAAAAAAAAAAAAAACAAATAAAATTACCAAAATCAATCATTTTCTCCTTAACTCTGAAAATAAAAACCATTTGTTTTTACCTCTTTAGCACCCAGCACAGCAGCCTCCACTGAGACAGCCAGGAGGTCTCTCAGGTCCACCAATCTCCTCTGTCTACACTCACAAAGATACATGATACATCTTTACCTCAGATGGACAGGAAATGTTTAACCTCATTTTGAAAGCAAATCACATCAGCATTAAAATGCAAAACATAAAAAAATAAAGTGTTTGGTTAGCAAATGAGCTGACGTCCCATTCTATAATCTGACAATCAAACCAGCATTTTACCAATCTGACAACAATGCAATGCTTTTTTAAAAGAAATACTAAAATCTAAATATCACTAATAGTTGTGTAGTTTTGGGTCAGCAGAATAGGAATAGCAAGCCAAATGTTTACCTAGTAAAATATAGTTTGATTTAAACAATGTTCAAGTAAAAGTAAAAAAAAGACACGCAATTTTCTATTTACTTTAAATGTATGCAGTTCAAGTCAGCAGATAATAACCCCAGTACAAACATTTAACAGGATGGGATACTTTGTATCCTATTGACTCAGAAGAAACACTGAGCTGCCAGTCTGCAGGATTATAAACTAGCTACAGTCAGACTTGCCCAGTCATTTACAATATTACTGGATATTTATTAAGGTCACTTGAGTGGAAAAATTATACTTGTTGTAGAATAAAACTTTACTTTTTCTCATCCAGGTAGCCGGAAAGTGAACATCGAAGATGTCCTGCAGTGTGATCCAACTAGCCCTCTTTCATTGTATTAACATGTGTGATCACTTACATCCCACACTTTAGCAAGTTTACAAACACATGTATCTGCAGGACATGTACCCCACTGAGAGGCAAGGTTAAAGAATAGACTGATCTAACCTGAAAGCGGCCAGATGGCTGGAGATGACCCCAGCATACAGGTGGTAGATTACACCGACTCCAAGCAGGCAGAACACCGCAACACCAAGCGGTGATAACCGAATTCCCATTGGAGCCATAGCTGTAGTAAGAAGCTATGCAGCTTGTATGCGAGGAACAAGAACACGAAGCACAACTAAGATACTAAAATGCTCAAGACAGAGAGATGGTTGACGTGGCTCTCCCAACATCCGAGAGATAAAAGCCTTTAGCGTGTTGCTTTACACTTGGCGTCGAGCTTTCTGATAAATGTACTGGAAGTCATACAACAAACAGCCAAAATACGGTGAAACGAAGCAGTCAAATAACCTACACAGTAGCTAAGTTTTATCAGCTGGCTAGCCGTTTAGCGTCGACCAACCTATGAAGAAATGTCGCGGATAACTATCTGTTTCAGTAAGAAACGACATCCCGTTTCTTTGATAAAGCCACTTCTCCCTGTTACTGCCGTTGACTCGTTGGTGCAAGCTAAGTGTTCGCGGCTGTTGAAGGTACGACACAACAATCACATCTCTGTTCAGTCATTTTTCCTCCTGACGCACAAACGTCGCAACTGTTCCTCCTCTTCCGGGTTGCAACTTTCTTCGTCATCAGTGGAGCCGGAAGTACGCATGAATTATTATTATTATTATTGTTGTTGTTGTTGTTGACCAACCAACTAGTGATGGCTAAGTTTTTTCTCATTTATTTCTAAACTACATTAAATTAAATATAATTTCATTATTAAAATAAAGCACCAAAACATAACAAAAGAAGAAAACTTTAAGAAAACATTTTGGCGTTTTTGACACATTTTAAATTATGACTATTATATTAACTATACATTAATTAATTAGGTTATATAATACATATATTAACTATTTAATTAAATATGAATATTTTGTGATAATCAAGATGTTTATTGAAAAATAAAAAATATTATTTTTAGTATTTAAAGATCTTCATCTTTACATAATAATATAACTGCACAGATTTGTGTTTCAGATAAACGGACAACGATGGTCAATGGGATTACCTTTTGGGCAACTGAAATACAGATGTTGGGTTGTTTAAATTATCATTTTTACAAGAAGATTCTTCTTGTGGTGTCTTAGTTTCTGGGATGATTAGGCTTTCCTGGTATACAGATTGTACATAACAACTACAAAAGGACATAACAACATTCCTGCGCAGGACATCATAAACCTTGGGGAGTCCTACACAAACAGAACTCACCAAATGGGAAAATGTTCTTCCAAACTCATAGGATGTATACAATGGTGTAATTTTAAGATGAATGGTAGATTTTCTTATCAGCTGGGTTACAAAGTCCTTGCAGCAGGTGAAACTATTGTTCTTTCTCAATGATTTGAGTGTCATTTATTGAGATTTTTCTCTAACAGTTTAAAAACCAATGGATTTTAGCTTTGTGAGATTTATTCTTCCAACCAAAGTTTAAGCTGTTTTTTTTATTTATATAACAATGATATTGGGGGCTGAGGTTATGGGACACAGTAGTTATCGCCATACCAGTCTACAGACATCACATTTGCTACAATGCAGAGGATAAATCTTGTATACTTTCTTGGGGTGGGGGAGGATGATATTGCTGAATAAAATTGGTATATCAGATATTGGTAAAAATAAAAACAAAAGAACAAAACCATCCAACCATAATTTACACTGTTTAAAGCAAAACCAAACTAATTTTTTTGTACTGTTAGTTTTTACTTTATAACCATCTTAAGCAAAAAGCAACAGTATTTAATTGAGTGTTGAAAGCCAGTTTGCAGCAGGAACATATTTTGTGCAGGGTACACATTAAAGTAACATCTATTCGACAAGCATTTCCTCATTTAAGAATAAAATTGCAATTTAATCAGCTTGAATTGTGCAGATAAAAAAAAAGCATGAATAATTGAAACATTAGGGAAAAGATCCACTGTATACAGCTTCAAACTTTGCATTTTAATAAGAAAAAACTTTGCATTTTTTAAAATGTTCAAATTGATGTACTGTTCAAATATGTATAGAGAATGTTATTCTATGTGAACACTATGTAAAGAATTGTGAACCATACAAATCAAGAGAATAGAGAAACTTGCACCAGATTTATAAATAAAAGTGTTAAATGTTGTCTTCAGTATAAAAAGAGACACTCATGAAGCTCCCAGTTTTAGCTCCCAATATTATTTTTAATATTAAAAATAATGACAGCTTTTACCAAACATCTTTATTCTTGTTGATGTTAAACAAGCTCATTAACAAAGCATTATTTAATAAAGCTTTGAAATGTAATAAGTATAGTATGAAGAATCAATAAATCCATTTAAACTACTCTTTGTTACAGAGTTTTACTCCTTGTTTAAACTAGTCTTTCAGGTTTTCTCTTTCCTTTTATTTTGAAACCCCAGTGCTGAGTAACGGCATTTCTTCTTCCTTCATGATGGAGAGGTGGCGAGCATGAAACTGAGTTTTTTTCTTTGGCATCATCCTGACTCAACGTGTCCTGTGTTGTCCGGGTTACATCGATCTGCAACAATAATGTTGATGTGAGAAAACTCCTCCATCTCCTCACTTCCTCTCTCCTTGTTCCGGAGGCCATTTGACAGAAATGTGGTAAGACTTCAGCTCCTCGTCCGGCACCGAGTCGGGCGCGTTGCTCATGAGGTCATGACCACGGAACGATTTGGGGAAAGCAATGACATCACGGATGCTGGGTGCTCCAACCATAATGGAGACCAGTCGATCCAAACCTAGAGGAGGGTAAAGTGACTTAAAGCAGTTAAAACTAATAATTAGTTATGCTTTCTAGTGCTTTTATAGAATATCACTATAACATAACAGCATTTTGGTTTTCTTACAGAGTTTTTAAATAAACTCTTACAACTTGTCATATTGAATGAGCTTACCAAGGGCAATGCCTCCATGAGGCGGTGCCCCTGAATCCAAAGCTTCCAGTAGGTGTGAGAGAAGACTGGGATCTTCCTGAAATAAAAATATTTTGAGCTGTTGACATATCCAGCTTCTACCCTCTAACAGCTGAGAGGCTGGATATCATCACTCACCTTCAGGATGTTCTTCAAGACGTAAAGCTGTTCCGAGGCCTTGTGGATGCGAATGGAGCCCCCTCCGATCTCGCTCCCGTTCAAAACCAGGTCGTAGTGCTGCCCTCGTACCTGTAAAGGGGATGATTGTTTATGCAGCCTGAATTACCATATTTATTATTAATATACATGTAAGTGTGAGCAACAGGAGCACCCTGTGTGGGTCTGTGAAGAGTAACTGCGTGTCTTCCGGCAGTGCAGCGGTAAATGGATGATGGGCTGACTCTAACTCCTCTGGTTTGTCCTCTTTGGGCAAGAAAAGAGGGAAGTCGACCACCCAGAGAAAATGGAAGGCTGAAGGGTCGCATACTGAAAGACCTCGGGACTCCAGGAGCTGTGCGCATTGCAGCCGAAGATCACCCAGTAACGGCCTCTGAGGGGATGAAACAGGGACAAAATGATAAACCAAACGGTGTCTTTCCCCCACTGTGTTGTTCCCCTTTCTTCAACCTGTCCCCATCGCAGTGCCTTACCACAGTGTGGAGGGAGCCGGCCGCTATCAGCAGCAGGTCTCCGGGTTTGGCTTCAGTCCTCAGCAGCAGGTTGTCAGTATCAGAGACGGATAGCAGCTTCTTCAGAGGCGACTTTAAAGTCTCATCTGGTCTGACCAGCACCAGGCTCACCTCCTTCATGATTAAAAAAAGTCTTTCAGTAAACTTTCATGCAGCTTCTCTGGTTTAATTTGAGATAAAGATGCTTCAGAGTTGTAGCTTGTTTACGTGGAATGGCCCAATCCGGACAAAGCAACATTTTAATCTGAATTTAGAGTAGATCTACAAAACTACAAGGAAAATGTAGATTTAAATTAAAAGGAAAAAGGAAAGGAGAGGAAGGACACATGTACCTTTCCAAACTTAGTCTGCGCCGTTTGTTTCAGCTCTTCCAAATCCTTCCCAGTGAAAAGTTTCTGTTTGCAAACAGCAGGAAGCACAATGTGACAGAGCAGAGAACAGTGACATACAAGCACATCATTACAATTGCATGGTTTTCACCGATCCTTCTAGTGTCTCGCTGTGATCATGAGTCTTAGCTTCTTTCACATTTATGTAAAAACTTACGGCTCCACTGGGGACACAGAGGGCCTGTATGGAGCCGTCTGATTGGCTGAGAACTGATCTGAGGAATTCAACTTGGGTTGATAAGAAAACTTCACCAAGGTCGAGCAGCTGGAAAGAAAGAGACAAGAAATCAGACAGATGACGATATTCAACAGACACCTGATAAATTAATACTCATCTGTGTTGAAAATACACCAGACATAAGATCCTGGACAACAGGAAGCTTTTGACTCATTAAAACATTTTCAGAGCAAAAACAAAAAAAATGCTAAATATATAGGAAAAAAAATGGAGAAACTACACAGTGACTGTTTCCCTCCGGTTTGTACGATCTGTTTTTAAATCAAATATGTTTACATTTTTAACCAAATCACACAATATTTCTTGAGTAAGTTGTAATATCAGTTTTTCCGTTTTCTAATGCTCAGGTTAAGGTCTACACAGCATTTCACACATATGTATCAAGTTATAACACAAACTGTAGTAGCAGTCACATAAAAGCTTTGGTTTATTTTTATACTAAAGAACCCTTAAATAAAAAACACTCACCTTCATACTGAACCTGGTATCAGGTTTGTCCACACCATAGTCTCTCATAGCTTCCTCATACGTCATTGTCTGGAAAGGAATAGTAATGGGACCTTTCTCTGAGGGCCAGGAGTGCTGCAGTAGACCCTCCACCAGGGACATGATACCTGCCTGGTCCACAAAAGACATTTCTATGTCCACCTGGAAGAGAGTCCCACAGCAAAGGGATTCCAGCTGTTTAGGCGAAGTCCAAGCAAAATTCACAAGCAGCTTTAGCTGATAGATGTGATGAGGTCATGTGTTAATCTATTTATAAAATTTATACAAGCGGCCCCGCTTTTTCTGAAACTTAGACCAGAAAATCATAGAGGAGACAGGATAAAGTACTAATATGTCACCTTCATCTCACCTGTGTGAACTCAGGCTGCCTGTCTGGTTTGGATCCCTCATCTCTGTAGCATCGAGCCATCTGGAAGTACCTGTCACACAAATCGCTGAATGCAGGTATCTTTGTTTTTAACCTTGTACACATAAGTTTAGGCTAAAACGCGGGCGCATTCAGCCATGGTGAAAAATACCCAGACACTAAATCAAGCTCTGACTGATATCGTGAACATTTACAATTTTTGTTCTGTTCCAGTTGCAGTGGTGGGCATCGCCCATGTGCACGCGCTCTGTACTGTTTTAACAACGTTATAAACTGAAAACAGTGTAACAGTGCATGAGCCCGGACAAATACATTCAGTCTCCACTCACCTGTCCACACCAGCCACCATGAGGAGCTGTTTGAACTGCTGAGGACTCTGAGGTAGAGAGTAAAACAAGCCTGGTTCTCTGGAGGGAACCACAAACTCTTTGGCTCCCTGGAACACATACAGGTATATTATTTTACATGTAAATTAATCAATATATAATGTATGATAACAGGAGGAACAGGTGTGCAGACAATCAGATCTTACTCCTGGCGTTCTTTTAAATAAAGTTGGCGTTTCTACATCAACAAAACCTGTGAAACAGAAGAAAAAACTTAATCATCATCAGAGAACGGGACATAAATTCTGCTTCTTTGTGAGCAAAGTGTCAGTAACACACAACAAAGAGCCTCTCTGTCCATACCGTGCATGTTACAGAGATACTCTCTCATCTTCATCACCAGCTGAGACCTGAGTCTCAGGTTGTGCTGCATCTGGGATGACCTGAGATCCAGGTAGCGATACTGCATCCGTAAGGACTCGGACTTCTGTGCAATCAAGCAAAGCACACAGAATCAGTCCCAACTCGGACTACAAGCGATCAGTGCACCTCTGCACAGGTGGCTTACTTTGACAAAATCTTTCATCTCAAACGGCAGCTTCTGGCTCACATTGAAAACCTCCACGTCTTCAGCCAGGACCTCGATTTCTCCACTCAGCATCTTCTGTGTACAATATGACAGCAGGAGAAGACGTAACAGTTCAATAAACCTGGAGAGGAGAAAGCTGATGATGTTTCACATGTGGTCAGGTTGTTATTTACTGGAGGTTTCCCTCCTACTGGGTGTGGATCAAACTCTCTAAGTGTGAGAAACTTTTTATTAAACTAAACTTTTAAACTTCCACATTACACCCAATGAAGCCCAGAAAGGATGAACTTGGCAAAAAAGAAATACAGAGGAATATTCATAAAATCCACTGGGTTTCATGTCTCATTCATGCAAACTGGAGATTAAACACATTTATAGATGTTTCATCAAAGCTGAATTTTACTATAAAATTAAAGAACCATTATCACACACACAGACCTTGTTCTCCTGCCCTGCAGGACGCTTTCGGACCGTTCCTGTAACCTTGATGACCGACTCGACTGTGAGGCCGCACAGCACTGACTTTAAGTGACTTGCAGACTAAAACCAGAAAAATCAAACGTGATTTACAAAGAAATGCATGTACAGAAACTAGCTTCTCTTCAAACTCAGTAGCTTTCTGTTATTGCTGTTAATAATATGACATTAATATCATCTCTTACCTCTTCCTGAGGAATTAGGACTTGCGTCAAGCCACTAAAATCACGTAGGATGATAAACAGATCATGCCTGTAGGAAGCAAAAACAGATGATTAAAAATATTTAAATACTAACAAATCTGGTAGAGTTTTATCCCTGCTTTGGTTCTCCTTTTGTTCTATAGACTTATGGACATGCTGTGATCAATGCAGAGCTACTACAGAGCTTCTAGCAGCAGCAGTGATATGCATTTAAAATACCAGATCTCACAAAGCAGGAAATATTGGTGCACGTATCTGCTTGTTGTACCAAATACCCAAACATTTGGCCGCCCAGTTGTAGATCATCATATAGCAGCCAATTAGTTCCCTCACTGATTCATTAATTGCATTTTTGTTCATAAATGACTTGAACAAACTAATACCTGAGGTACTGCACCCAGCCACAAAGAGTGACCTGTTCTCCCACATGACCTGACCTCAGCTCCCCACATGTGTGGCTCCTGAATGACAGACTGCTTGGACCTGGCAACACAACACACATTACAATTGGGTGAAATGAGAATGCTAAAAGAAAATGTCGTTGCTCAGTAGTCCTACAACAATACAGTTAAAGACCATGTTAAACTCAGCTGCAGTCAGTCTGTGGCTCGCTTATCAGAAACAGGTTATATAAAATAAGTTTATATCTAATCAGAGTACCTGTGGAAGCAGAGGCAGGTCTGTGCAGCGTGTTTGAGCAGCTCAGCTGTCTGACAGGAGCTCTCAGCTGGATGTGTCTGGCCAGTGGAAGCTTCTGATACCTGGCAGAGGGAACTCTGAGCCCACCCAGTAGTAAAAGCTTGCTTTTTGTTGCCATTTCTTATCCACCAAAACGTAAAACCCAATAATGAGGAGGGATATTTCAAGACTGTGAGGATCACGAGGTCTTGTGAGTATGTCAGACTGTTAGAACTGTCTCCCTCACATGTACAAACATGACTGAACGCTTTCTGGATGTAATAACATTATAAAACCAATAAGCGTCCTACAGGAGAAAGCTGCACTGCTTCGGTCACTTCTATCGTTTGCTCCTAGTTCCTCAAAGCGCTCCGGACAGGTTTTACGATTTCCTGCTCATGCGGATGGATCATTCTGCTTGTTGTCAATTGATTCAACAAAGCGACACCCATGTTTAAGCACTCATGTTTAAGTCGGCGTTGCGTGAACGGATGTGACGTCATAAACAGAGCCGGAAGTATTCAGTGCACGTATGAAAAATTTGGTGAAGCGCTTAGAAAATTTTGTAAATCTTTTAAGAGTCACATGGTACATATACGTTCAAAATATTGATATTTTAAAATGTTTTATAAATTACTCATTTGTTTATCTGACACTAATTTTGTACACCACCCATTATAGGTAAAACTTAATGGTACGTTTTGCTTCTATCGGGAAGGAATAAAAAAAAAAGATTAAAATGTTATGCTGAAAAAATGTAATATATATATTATTTTAAAAAAAATTTCAAATCAAATGTTTCTACAGCTAGGAAGCTATAGTAACTGTTAAGTATCAGAAGTATGCTGGATATATATTCTCCCCTGTTAAAAATGTAGAGGACACACGGAAGATACAGACCAATTTAGATTTTTTTGTGATAATTGTTATTGTTTGGTTTTTTTTTTGTTTGTTTTTTTAAGTAATGCAGAAGAGTTCGTCAAATAGACTGTGATGGTATAACCAAAACGTGATCCAGATCAAATTTAAAGGCAATTCCCCACATGGACACAGGAGGGCACTACTGAGCTATGGTCCTAAAGGTGTAATCTAGAAGAAGAAAGCCGATATAGCACAGGCTGAACTTGACTTCTTGCTTCTCATCGTGTTTGCAGAGCAGTGTGTTAGTGTGTAGTCATGTCGGGTAGCAGGCTGATGAGAGCCATAAGAGTCAGTGAATTTGGAGCTCCGTCAGTCCTGAAGCTTTACTCAGATGTTCCTGTCCCTCAGCCTGGACACAAACAGGTGAGACGTGTTGGACACACTGCTGAGCGGGTCACAGTTCAAAGATGAATCTCTGTTTCGTCTAAATAAACTAACCAAACCGTGCAACTAAAATAAAAAGCACAATGCATAAAATAAGTGCAGATGCATCTGATCTGAATCATAGTTTCTGCTCATGTGTTTGTCAGATGGCCAGTGGAAAGTGGGTTTAACTTTATAATGCCTGTAACTTACATTTTGGAAGTCTATAAGATTGTGTTTTTGTGCAAAGACTGATTTAAAATACAGAAATGCAGTCTAGTGCAACAATATAAATAGATCACTGACATTCTACTACCAAATATGTATTTTAATCTAATTTTAACCTGACAAATAACCAGATAGGAGAACAAAAGAGGAGCCAAACTAATAAATGAGTGAAAATCAGTGCATTTTAGTTTAAAATTTAGCATGGAGTCATTGATTATCCAAATGTTTTTGCCCTTTTTCTCCAGGGTTTGTCCTTTTATTATAACTGAATGAGAAATAAATTGTGTTAAGTTGTCTGTATGAATCCTTGGCAAATGTATCAACAATAATATTATTAAAAATAATGTTTATTGGATAAGATAAGATGTGTTTAGTCATTTAATTTCTCCTTTATGCTCTGTTTAATAATACATTGTCTTAAAACTCCATACTGGTGAGACGTAGCTGTTTTTCTCTGTGATGCGAACCATGTTATCCTTCTGTTGCAGGTATTGATCCGTGTCCTCGCCTGTGGAGTGAATCCAGTGGAAACTTACATCCGCTCTGGATCTTATGCCCGGAAACCAGCTCTGCCGTACACCCCAGGCACTGATGTAGCCGGAGTGGTGGAATATGTCGGTGAGGGAGTGATTGGAGTAAAGGTAGAAGAAGCATCTTTCCATAAAAACCAAATCACCTGTCCAAATATCCAAATTGGCAGACATGTAAAACTAGGATAAAATAAATAGTTAAATCAGTCTCAAGTATATATACAGTGTGTCTTTTCCAGGCAGGGGATCGGGTCTTCACCACAGCCACTGAGTCTGGAGGTTATGCAGAGTACGCTGTTGCTGCTGATGACAGTGTTCACAAGCTTCCCGATGCTTTAGAGTTCGCACAGGGAGCAGCCATAGGCATACCATACTTCACTGCATACAGAGCTCTGGTTCACAAGTAAGAACACACCTTTCCAGGAGTAAAAATGATAAGTTCAGTGGCATCATTTCAGCATCACAATGATAACAAAGATGTTAGTGTATTTGAGAAGGGTCGAATCACTGGCATCATTCAGAGGAAACATCTAAGGAGATTGAAAATCACTAAAACCAGGTTAAGAACTGTCCAAGGCTTTAATAAAAAATGGAAGGATAGTGGGAACTCCTCGTCTTCCCGGAAGAAATATGGCTGGGAAAAAAAACTTGATTGGGAGAATAAAGATGGGTCTCTGGAGCGATGGAAGATGATCATGTGGTCTGATGAGTTCAGATTTACCCTGTACCAGAGTGATGGAGGCATCAGGGTAAGAAGAGAAGCAGATGAAGTGATGCAGATATCATGCCCAGTGCCTACTGTACTGGAAGTCTATGATCTAGGGTTGCTGCAGTTGCTCAGTTCAGACTCAGTATGTGCTCAAAGAATGAGGTCAGCTGATACCTGAATATCATAGATGAGCAGGATTTATTTATCTTCCCCGATGACTCGGGCATATTCCAAGACAGCAATGCCAGAATTTACCGGGCTCTTATTTTGAAAGACTGGTTCAGGGAACATGAGACATCATTTCCACACATGGATTTCCCACCACATACTCCAGAACTCCATTAGGAATGTTTGGGATGTGCTGGACAAGGCTGTGTGCAGTGGTCAGACTCTACCATCAACAATGCAAGATATTGGTGACAAATGAATGAAACACCAATGGAAATTAATCTTGTGACATTGCAGAAACTTATTGAAACAATGCCACAGAAAATTGATTATACTTTATTCATCCCTAAAGGGAAATTCAATTCCAGTACAGCCGCACCAAGACACATTGCTGGATTCAAAGCTAAAGGAAATCTTAGAGTGTATGACCTTTTTATTGGTGGCAATGTTTTTATTTTGGCCAGACGGTGTGTATCTGTACAAAAGTATCTGCTGACCAGAGCATCTCCATGGATGCTACCGTTTTTCCTTTAAGGGTATATATTCATGCAAATACTTTTCTTTTTGTATTTGTTCCAGTTTTTACACTTTTCTTGGTTGTTTTTTTACTTAGCAAAAAGAAGCAGCTCTTTAGAAACGACATCATACTTGTATGTGTATAATGACAAGTAAAGTCTAATCAGCCAATCACATGGCTACAACTCAGTGCATACTGGCATGTAAACATGGATGTGACGACTTGCTGAAGCTCTAAATGGGCATCAAAATGGGATTTATGTGGGGTGGTTGGTACCAGACTGGCTGGTCTGCTTGGCATCCTCCAAATATATGAATGTGACCAAAGGGACATGTTAATAAAAGGTGTGTCCACTAATCAGCATCACAGGTGTCTACAATGTTGTAAGTAGACTGTGGGTCTGTATGGGACTAAAGGTAGATGCTGTTTGGTGGACATGGTGTGTCAACATGCACCAGAGGAAGCAAAGGAAAGAGTTTACTCAGGAAATTAGAAAGAAAATAATAGAAAAGCACATGAAAGGTATATGCTATAAGACATTTCTAAGTAGTGTCATGTTCCTGTCACCACAGTGGCACAGAAATCTAAGCTCCTTGGGACTGAAGCCAACCTCCCAGGATGTGGCTGCAGGAGGGAAATTGATGATGGATATTACGAATGGTAACAAAAGGGTTCAGAAAGACTTTTTAAAGAGACTAAAGGTGAAGTTTAAGATTTAGAAATGTCAGTATCGGATCGCACCATCCATCTTTGTTTGAGCCAAAGTGGGCTTAATGGGAAGCGACTATGAAAGATGGAAGTTTACCAAGTAGTAAAGTGGTTACCACTGCCTTCTGGTGGGTGGTACGTTACATCTCCTACAAACAGCCCATCATCTCCTCCTCGTCATGGACGCATCCAGAATTAGTCAGAATGCAAATAATATCTTATTTAAAACCTTTTATGTCTATAAAGTTACTAATAAATTAACATTTAGTCTTGCATAGATGATGATGATGATGATGACGCACAGTGGAGCCTCACATGACATGTTTTTCACCTGCAAATGTAGGTTTTTATTCATGTTTTATTTTAACCTCATGTTATGTGTTTGGCAGAGCTCGTGCCAAAGCAGGAGAGACCATCCTCATCCATGGTGCCAGTGGAGGGGTGAGACGAGTTTTCAGCTTCTCTGCTACCAGTGAAACATGAAAGTTCCCAGTAATACCAGAGTCAAGGAGAGGGTCAGTTCTTGCGTCAGTTTAGTGACTGCAACAGGAAGTACTCGAAAGGGACGGCTGGCCCATAGTGGGCGATAGTGCCTCACCCTCCTTATGCCACATGAAAAAAAGAGTTTATTTTGCCGGTCTGAGTCTTAATATTATTGTCCAATCAGCCTGAACATCACTGTGACGTTCAACAACCTGATTGACACTTCCCAGCCAGCAGCCCCGCCCCCTTGGGGCAATTTCGGTCAGAT
>JBAMIG010000008.1:7763751-7773767 GCA_037177335.1 Kiunga ballochi
TGGTTGAAATGTTTGACTCTGTGTAATGAATCTATATGATATATGGGTTTCACATTCTGAAATGACTGATGAAGAATTTTAAACTTTTTCATAATATTCTAATTTCCTGAGATGTACCTGTACATCAGAAAACACTCTTAACCCTCACATGTTCAGCTTCAAAAGCATTTGTTTTCCATTGTAATGCTGGAAATCTATGATTTAAGGCAGATATTCAGAAATAAACACAAAAGGCAGGTTTTGGAGTAAGGACTGCACATTACTGCAGTACTGACTTTATTCTCAAACACATTATTAGAATCTAAAAATAAGAAAATCTTCATGGTCGTCGTGGCCCAGAGTCCTTTCATCTGCCAAAAAAACCCACATTAATACAAAGAGATACAGAGCAGGAGAGAGGAAGGGAGCAATGTCTCTCAGCATTATTAACACTAAAACAACCTCATTTTGATTAAAAAAAAACATTAAAACACAACCAAACCAGCAACAGTTATAGTATCTTAAATAGCCTCTGACCACAGAGAGAAGAAGAGTTGACAAACAAGATCATGCAACCTAATCACCCACTCAGCTTTCTCATTAACACTTCACACACACTCACACACAGTTTAGATCCAAATCAGAATTACCAGCAGACATATGCCTGGAGGAGGAGCTGGCATCATACCAAGGAGCATTTCTTTTTTTTTTGTTTTTTGCTTTTTTCCCCAACAGAAAAAAGGAACATTTCATTTTTTTCCGGGGACTAAAACACATCAGATTTCTTCAGAAGAGCAATTAAAGGTTCTTTAGCCTCACACGGTTCTTCAGTTTGCGCCTGGTTAAAGCAGCAAACAGGCTCAGGTGATGTCCCAAATCCTTCTTTTATTTGCCTTCAGATGAATAAAGCGACGACAGTGTCGCTGCTTTCACCACAAGCTTTCTGTGAGGGACATCAGCTGAAGAGACCGTGTGGTAAAACACAGTTTAACTTGTATTTGGTTAATAATCGTTTTAATGCTGTGTCTTCTGGCTTCAGAAGGACACAGCAGCTATGATATCAAAGAAATCATTTGACTGAAACAGTTACTTTACAGCAATTTACACATGCTCTCAAGAGACTTTTGGGACAGATGGTAAGCACCATCCTTACAAAATAAGAAACTAGAAAGGAAAAGTATGAGACCAGACAGAAAAAGCGATAATTGTTGGAATATATACACCAGCCAGCATCAGTCATAGTTTACAGGACCTGTCAGCGTGTTCTCGGTGGGTATATATGTTCTGCTTGCAGAAAGTGACAGAAAAATACAACCAATAACAGATGATCACATCACTTCTGGTCATTTTCTTAACCGCTTAATTTAGAGTCACAGGGAAGCTGGAGCCCATCCCAGCAATCATTGGGCCAAGAGGCAGGGTGGACCCTGGACAGGCTGCTCGTCCATCACTGGGACACACATTCATTCCTATGGAGGATTTAGAATAACCAATTAGCCTAACATGCATGTCTTTGGACTGTGGGAGGAAGCTGAAGAACCCAGAGAGAACCCACGCTAACACAGGGAGAACATGCAAACTCCACTGTGACCCCCCCAGCCGAGGCTCAAACCAGCAACTTTCTTGCTGTGAGGCCACAGTGTTAACCACAGTACCACCGTGCAGCCTGACACGGTTTCTAACATTATTTTATTTTAAAGATAGTAATGGCCACAAATCTTTCCACTAATTTTCCTGCTTTTTAAGTGCCAAACTCGAGTTTATTTCACATTTTGTCTGCAAGTCCACTGTGAGTCCATGTACTATTTGGAGTCCACACTGGGTTTACGGGACCAGACGGGCCTGGGCTGATGGACACACGAGGCAGGCTGGAGGGTCATGTTGTGGCAGTAGCAGAGTCGATGTTTGGTAGCATTTTGTCCTGAGATTAGCTCAGGTAAAGAGGTTTGTCTCGCTGAAGACCCCTGGAAGCAGAGAACAGGAACCAGATGTGACCAGTGCACATGTTTACTGCGTGTGCCGCTACATTACCATCCTAATTCACATCCTGCATGAGAGTAACTTTGTGTTTCCATATTTCCAAAATGAACATAAACAGTAAGGTGAAAATACTGTAAAGTCATAATGCTTTCTGTGTTGCATAGCACCACCATGGAGAAAATCTGTTAATCTCAATATACTACTTCCACAGCAGACAACTTAAATCTTTGCTACACCTGGAAGAAACCATGCTAATAATACATACGGTAAAATACATGAGCGGGGGAGTAACAAGATGGTGGGGTGAGGGTGCCCCTTGTTTCTACTTTTTGATACTATGTTTTCTATGTATGCATTATTATGTATTACTATTTAAAGCAGTTAATATAGTACCCACCAACATTAATAAAGCAAATAAGTGTCAGAACTAATCTGTAAAACTTAGTAGTGGGGTATTAATGCATGAATTATATTTATTTAACAGAAAAAGAAACATGTTTGTCAGTCCTCAGTTTCCTGGTACACCGATCACAGACTTCTGATAAAAGCGTAGCACTTTAGTGCTATATTTACTCAGAAACCTTTAGCAACGCTAATGAAAAAAGTGACTATAAACAAGTTTAACAACTTTTTCTGGTGTTACTGCAGACAGATACAGCGGTAAGCCGCATGTAGTATCCAGCTATAAGCTGCAGGAGGAGGTTATCACCTCCGCTGCATGGACGGACTTAAGTCACATAAATCACTTAAAATGACACTTTTACTTAAAGTCTGTTTATTTTTATCCAGAAATGTTATCTGTTTTTTTTTACTGTTTGAAATAGAAATAAATAAATATTTTTTTCATTTTTATAGACCCCAAGTTTACTATGTGTCTATTATTTCATATAGTCGTTCACCAAAATCCACTGAAATTATAAAAACTTTTACATTTTGGGTTAATATGTGAATAAAATGTGACTTATTAAAATGATTGATCTTTATTAGAATCTCATTAAATGTAACTAATTAAAATGTTTAACTGAGTCTGAACCCTCGTAAAACTGTGTTATTGTTAGAGCTGTCTTCTTCTATTTAAAAAAAAAATATTTGCTTCAGGCCACAGACGCCTTTCAGGAACTTTGCACAGTTTTAGCTTTTACTGATCCACCAGATCCAGAACCGATAACACTAATCTGGGATTTGGACCGCACAACCTAAACCACCGAGCACAACCATGCTAACACCTACCCGTTGCCATGGTAATCCGAACCCCAGTCCAGAGAGGGGTGTTGGTTTGGAGTGTGTCGTCCTAGTTGGTGGTAGTCCACAGATGAGGACATCACTGATCCAGTATTCAGCATACCTCCTCCCATCGGCTGGTAATCAGACTGGAGAGAGGAGGGATAGCCCTGCAAACATGCAAACACAAAAAGTCTTTATATTTTCCAGAGGTAAAGCGAGGTTTCACTCAGTCTAACAGGAAGTGTGAAAACAGAAGTAATAACATATTATTTTCTCCCTCAAACCAATCTCCAGGTATAATAAAGGCACGTGCTACTTTTCCTCTCCTAAAACTGAAGCAAACTTTTTGCTTTAGATCAGACGAATCATCTCCTCGGGGCTGAAAGAGGGTAAACAGACTGAGACAAACATGTTGCCTGAGCTGAAAGGGACAGGTGCATGCTGCAGCTCTAAAAAAAAGCTAGTTATTCTAGTTTGGCGCCTGCTTATCAACACGGTCAGCAGTTGGAGCAGCTGTGACAAACCCTTTATAAGCTCTCCATGTTGCTGAAAAAAAACAATCTACTTCCCTTTGAAATCATAAAATACATATATAAACCTGCTTAGGGATTATAATACATTAACTACATGTTAAAGTCTGCTTTTACCTGCTTCCTGTCCAACCACAGACACTTTAAATGCTAAATTTTACACATTTAAAGGGTAAAAATCCTATTTTTTTCTATTAGAGCTGAACATTGTACTTTTAATCAGGCATATCATCAGTAAATAATCTCATAAAATTGTATAAAAATAGGAATATTTTTATTCCTTTTCATGCTAAAACGTTTCATCAAGTAGAACTAAACGGGATTATTTACTCCCCCGTGTTCACAGACAGCTGATGTCTTCCCAGTTTTACAGAAATGAGAAGATGTACAAATAACTGAGGAGACACGGAGCAGGTTCATCAGCTGTACTACCGAGGTTTGAGTATCTTGCTGTTTTTCTGGATGAGGAGGAGAGGTGGAAAGTAAGAGGACGAAGAAGGAGGTGAGCATGTCTCAAACTTGGGAGAGCAGAGGGAAATGGAGAAAGGTGTGTGTGCTGTGACGAGTGTGGACGTGAGTGTGTGTGAGGGGAGAAAAGGAGAGAGGGACTGAAAGGGAAGTTAATCTGAGTGTTGTGAGTGAAAGAGGAGAAAGAGGAGGACAGCAGGTGGTTGGGTTCTCCCCCGCTCGCCTCCCCCTCTCCTCCTCTACCTCACCTATTCATCTATTGTTGAGCAAATTCTTCTCCTTCACTCTTCACAAAAACCCCATCTGCCTCCTTTGTCTCTCCCTCCCTCCCTTCCCCCATCAGTTCTCACTCCTCACCCAGTAATAGTTTGGAGCTCTGTCACTGGGTCCTCTTCTTTTTTCTGTTCACTTTTTTTAATTTGCTGTTACTAAAAAACATGCAAAATGGGGGAGAGACAGGGGATTATGGGAATGAGGGATTAAAACTGCACTATAAAAAGATGTAGAAATGGAAGTGAGACTGGAAATCTGGCCCCATTTTATAGATTCTTCTAGAAGAAATTTCCATTTGATCCAGTATGATTTTATTCTACAACCACTCGTGCTGCTCTTCCTCCTGTCTTCCTGTTGACAAACCAACAATCTAACTAGTGAGAAATGAAGAAAGCAAAGGGGAGACCGCCGAGAGAAAAGTGACCGATCATTTTTCATCTGCACATGAAAATCTATCTGTCCTTGATTCTGAGTGTCCTGCTTTTATAGATGCTTTGCATCAAGGAAATAGGTTTGTCTGAATGAATGACAGCGTTTCCAGAGAGGAGAGCCGTGGCTAATTATCATCTGAGGATTTTAAGCGTCCACATTGACTGAATTAATAACATAAAAAGTCCACCAGCATATCAAAAATTGATGTGAAGAAAAAAATCCATTGCAGTATCCTCCCATTATTTATAGGTGGGATCAGCCAAATATGGCTGGCCCTAAAGAGGACAGCAGTGATGTCCAGAAGAGTGATGATCAAAGCTGGAAAGTCCAGCGTGAATTTATCCAAAATGCTCCTTAACAATAAAACCGGCCTTATATACAGTTTCTTTTCTGGCCATTACACTGATCACATCCTTTGAACAGTACAGTTTTCTAAGTTACTAAAGTTGTTTCTAAGTGGTTTTTACAGATTTTTTAACGTTTTTTAAATGACCGGGCAATAAAATCATAATTCTTTCCTTTACAATAAAAATAAAGCAAACATGGAGCCTCTTTAAAATCAGATTTGGGTCAGGATGTCATCTGATCTTCCCACTTTTCCATTGTATTCAATGCTTTTCCACAATGTAGTGAATAAATGTTCAAACATCCATAACAATCTAAGATTTTGTCTGAGTAGTGTGTGGCCTTCACATCCCTGTATGCACACTCCTGATGAGACGGCAGATGTTCTGCCTCTCACAGCTGGATCAGGGCATCGGCCAACCTGCACAGTCTGTGATACGATGTGACGGAGGTGGATGGAACGACACACTCCAGCCACAGGATTAAGCCCAAGTCCCACTGTAATGATGAATGGCCTGACAATGCACCTGAGAATTTCATCCTGGTACCTAACGGCAGGCAGGGGAGATCACTGAATATCACTGATCTACTGGTAATAATATGATACAGGGAGCAGACCATTCTCCATGATGTCTCACATGGTCAATGTGAAAGTTTCTCAACCAATCCTGGTTTTCTCTGGTAAATACCGTTTGTGCAGCACAGTGTTGCACATGTGGACATGTTATAGTCCGTTTTATTTCTCTGTATGCTTCTGACAGTCTGAGCAGAAACATGTGCATTAGTGGCCTGCTGTAGCGGTGCTGCTCCTCCAAGGAGCAGATCACAGTCCTCCTGCTGACTTGTTGTCCTCCTACAACCACCTGCACATCTCTGGGTTTAGTGGCCTGTCTCCCAGTATCTCCTGACCCTGTTCTGGGAGACACAGCAAACCTTCTTGCTGGTGTGCTGTACTGGATGAGCTGTAACACCTGAGCAATTCTGTGGGTCGTAAACACTGAGTCATGTTACCAGTAGTGGTCAGACCAGAACCAAAAGGTAAAACAAAAGGTGAAACTGATCCACAGTGTTTCTTCCTCACTGGACAAACGTGATGATTTCCAGACCTCATCATCAGATTTGATTGTGTGTTGTGAATCGATCAGCAATGATCATTAAAGATGTTGTATTAGTATTTACCCATCAAGCAATGATGCAATGAGCCAGCAGGTTAAAACACTCTCACAGTGGTACGCAGACTCTGCTAACATGGAAGCTGCTTTTACTAGGCTGTAAAACACAAGTAGAATCTGCTACTACAATGTGTCAGCCAACATTTATGCTGCAATTGTTTGTTTAACATTAAAATCATGTTTGGATTTACTTTGGGTAATCCTTTTTAATCCCTGATAATTAGGTTTAAAAGATGTGCTAAATGAGCAACACATTTCATGTTGCTGTTATTTGGTAGATGTGATTAGCAGCCAGTTCATCCAAACCATACCAGTAGTATGTACGATGTTTGTCCTCTAATGCGAATAAACAAAGCTATAAAACAAATATGTACAAACATGTTATTATGAATGAAGTTATTAAGATTGCTTTTACAGTGAGTCTGACCTGTGTGATGGCAGGAGGGGGTGTCATTCCCAGTGAGTGTCCACTAAGCTGCTGGTGCTGATGGTGTGGACTGTGCAGCCCTCCCAGGTGTGCCTGGCTGTGAAGAGGAGGGCTGACCTGAAGAGGAGGGGTAGATGCTGCTGCCACATTCCCAAGGGACAGGGCTCCCTGGTGGGGGACACTGGCCCGCGGGACAGTCCCTCTGGAGGACAGAGCTTGGAGTTGAGGATGGATGTGGGGGTGAGGAGGGGGCAGGTGTGGGCCAAGACCAGGGCTGGAGGCATGAGAAGGGTGTGAAGGGTGAGGGTATGACATGTACATGCCTGGATGCTGAGGGGGAGGGAGAGGATGAGGGTGGGCCAGTGAACTGGAGGAAGGGTGCTGACCCGGGTACACTGAAGGTTTGGGTGTGAACATTGAGGTAGAGGAGGACGATGTGGAAGAGGAGTGTGGCGGCTTCATCTCGGATGGGTCGCTGTAACTCTAAAAACAAACCAAACAGAACAGAAAAATCAGTTTGCATGTTTTATTGCAGCACCTTGCTCTCTGCAAATACGGCTAAATGTGTGTGTGTGTGTGTGTGTGTGTGTGGCACCTGTGAGACGAGACTGGCTCTGTAAGCAGCCAGTTGTTTCAGATACTCCTTCTTTGCTGTTTCTGTCTTCTTCTTGTACACCTGAAACACAAATAGTTTCCCTTATAGATGTTTATATATGTGAATGAAGACGGTTTTACTGATTCACTTTAAATTTTCTTACATTTAAATCTTAAATAACATGTTGATGTTAATAAAGCCCACAAAGCATCTTCACCTCCCCGGGAAAGTAAAAAAAGGACCTTTGTCTTGATTTTCAGGTGGTTAAAGTCACATATTGTAGCACATGAATTATCTGTGCCACAGGTGAAATGACGCGTTTAGTGTGAATTAGATAAATAACATCTATGAACTCAATGGTTTATTTAACATGTTTAACACAAAGCACAGCTGTAGGTGTGAAGAAGAGGTTTCACACACCATCAAAGTACAGGATAATCTATAAAACCTACTGTGTTACTGTGGCTTTTTAAACCATGAATATCTTTAAATGGGTGATCTTGCTTTCACTGTGATACCACCAGTCATAAACACTGATTTATTTAACACATAAAGCTGATATGATCTTTGTTAGACATCAGTCTGTGTTTGTTTATGTTCATCGCTGCTCCATTCAGACATAAGCAATATGAGTGAACACAGTAACAACAATATAGCTATACGGGAGGTTTTTACAGTGCACATGAGGCTGGATGATACACTGAGGGAAGTAGCTGCTGTCACCTCGCACAAAGCCGTCAGATTCTCTCTCTTTGGGAGGGTCTTAAGCTCTGTAACAAAGCGGGTGAGACGGGAGCTGTTCACCACTTTTCCTTTACTATGTAACCTTGCTACACATATTATCCTGAGCTGTTTGTGTTGGTATTGTTGCATTTGTTTTTCTATTAATCTTTGTTTGCATCCATCTTGCAGGATGGGCGGCTAAACCAGCACTCTATCCTCCAGGTGATTTCATACATTAGCTCATACGGTAGTTTCTTTATTTGGATGTGATTTATTTTGATGTAAGGTATTATAGAGTTTATATGTGTAGTTTGTTTATTCAGGTGCAAAGTAGGTTACTGGAGAAAGAAATGGGGGAAAGGGTATAGACTAACTGGGAGCAGGTGTGTTTCTAATTGTGCAAATAATATATATAAATATATATTATTTTTACAGGTTTTAGGACCTACCTGTTTCTGTTCTTCACCAAGGCCATCCCACATGGAAGCCACTATCTTTGACACTTCCCCGAAGGTAGCGTTGGGGTTCTGGGCCTTGATGTTGGCCTGTGTGTCCCTGAAGAACAAGGCGTAGGCTGACACTGGCTTCACTGGCTCATTAGGATCCTTTCGCTTCTTTTTCTTTGGTGTTTTGGGTTTCTTGGAGATGTCCACTGTTGCTGGCCGCTTCTCTCCCTGTTAGGAATTACGGTGGATGTTAAACAAAACATACTATGCTTCTATGGTTATACGGTTAAAATGAGATAAATAAATACATGTATAGGCTGCATTAGTGTTAGGAAGTTCATGTTCGATTTACAATGAGTAAAATGAGGGATGGAAATGATATATACATATGATGATATCATCCAGGAAAATACTTAATTCCTCATCGGTTATTGTTTGACGGTAATTAGTTGACCACAGAGATGAATCATATGGAAACTCCCCACCAGTAAATGGAACCGATCCAGCCCTTCTGAGTGGTTAAAAATTATATAGACGCTATAAAAAGGTCATGTTTCCACAATGCTGCAGTCCACTAACTTGCCAACGCAGCATGTCCACAACAGTTATCATCAATCTCCTCAGCTTTGCAACATTTTGTCAAGACTCAGAGCAAACAAGATCGTTTTCTGCAGTCTTTATGGATTAAATGCAGCCACTGCATAGCTGGTGTAGGAATGTCAAACTTAGGAGGGTTGTAGTTTTCTGGCTGAAGCCCGAGTACAATATAACTGCAGATATAGACAATAAGGAGTTTTAATAATGAATGAACGATTACTGTATTTATCAAAGTTTAAATGGATAAAATCAGTCTTTATAAGATACATTAACCGGATTTATCACTGAGTATCTCTTAATTTTGTACGTTTGATTTGTTCCAAGTGCCAAAGTCCTATCAGGAAATTTACAATAAATTGTGGACATAATGTAAAATTAAGTGTTGCCAACATTTTAAACCAATTAAATCTGAAACATTAGTATCTTATCTTTCAGACAGGCTGGGGAAAAAGATACGCTAGAGATGCATCAGTCCAGGAAGACTGATGAGATTTCTGTATTTCAATGGTTTCCAGTCTAATATTTATCTATCAGTCTGTTTGATTACTTTAGAAAATCTTCCACTCCTAACATTATTCTACAAATGCATCTTTTATTTGAGCTAAAGGGACACATTGCACCAGTCCCTATATATAAAATGAGCTTTTTAAAACACTTTTAAAGATTAAAGGATTGATCAGGAGAATCGTAATTGGTGTAATTTAACAAAGTGTGTGTGACTAAAACAGACGCCTAATAAATGAAACTGTTAAGGCTGCAACATACTCCACGAGAAGCGAGAAGTTTCTTCTTGTTCTCGGGGCTCCGAGAAGAAAATGACGTCAT
>JBAMIG010000008.1:7775762-7797576 GCA_037177335.1 Kiunga ballochi
TTTATGTGAAATCTATGAGCAGAAATAAACCCACAGTTCCCAGTTACATTATATTTTATTTCATAGTATTTGTGAAAGCACAACACAAAAGAAACAGAAACTCAGAACATACGTCACCAGCTGCTGCAGACCCAGCTGCAGGTTAGCTTAGCAACACGTCACCATGACGGTAAATAATCCACTCAGCCGCTTCCTGTGAGAAAATTTATTATTTTAACAGTTTAAAAACTGTTAAAGTATTAATATATATTTAATATTTATTGCTTTTGTAAGTGATTGTGGTAGAAGCAACATAATGTCCTTTGATTAAGTATATAATAGACCTTACCGAAACAACTGCATCTCTGCATTGTCATTAAATTCTGATTATTCTGTAAAACGACGGCTCGTTCTTTTTGCCCTGTTAAGCTGCTACACCTGAATGCAGAGCATGAAATCACCATTTTGACCAGGAAGAATACTCCACACACTACAATCTTTCCCATTTTAACTGGTCTGAAATTGGACTACCTATCCCCCCAAAATAGCGGAAAAACAAAGTCAGGAGACGTCAGCTGCACGTCCTCTATACACACAATGAGACATCTCCAGTAAATGCCTGTACATAAAGAGAAGTTGCATTTTAACCGTCAAGCATCAAAAAGCACATCAGAAAAAACTACAAATTAAGAGATTATTTGAGGTTATTAGTGACTAATAATGAGCTAACAGATAGGACTGACACAGCTACTGGACCCATAAACAAAGTGGATACCAAGCCAACACTAAAACAAGACAAATCTTAGCTATTAACTAAATATGCAGCAACAACTCTCAGGAGGAAAGTATAAATGCAATGTCAAACAAAGCAACTGACTGATTAACATGTTCATGTGGTTGATTCACCTCTGTGTCTGTCAGTGTTGGTTTTTACAGCCAAGAAGTGGTCATAAAAAATAAATGACTGCCTTTGTTAAGTGTCACTGAGACAGCTTATCGTTTGCTTTCAAATCAGGTCTGAAACTTAGATTCCACATTGGCCTGAAAAAGTATCCGAGCTACATAACACGCTCGTGTAACACGCCTAACCCTGAAACAGAGTCTGCCTATGCCTGGCAAGGTTCTCACTGTGTGCAGCGGTCCAGGATTCACTAATAATGAAATCTGATAGTAACCGTGGCAACGGGCAATAGAGCACTGAGGGAAAAGAGGATCAGAAGTCATTTAAAACATCAATTCCCATTTCCCACTCAAGTGTAAGTACATCAATAGAGCTTTTTAAACTCCATTTGCTACACTCCAGAGAAGTGGCCACAGATCTAGAGAAGAAGTTGAGTCCACAGGCGCAGACTTAACAAATACACATGAGTTTATTCTTTGTGTCTTGGGGATCTCAGTGATTCATCAGAGGGATGTTTACGGCAGGATATAAAGTGACTTTTACTGTCACAGCTGCATCATGTGCCATCATCAATATTGAACCAATAAGCACAAAGAATCAACATGTTTGATTGAAGGCATAAACAACTTCACCATCTAAAATAACAAGAAATAAATAATTTATATTCATAATGTCATAATGTGTCTGGAATAAATCGTAGTCACTATGTCATGAAAGGACTGTTTTGCTGATAAAAATCAATCTGATGTAACTGGGATTAATGTTTTACATATATACAGTTTATTTAGTTTAAGTTCAAACTATTTATCTAATATTAACACATTCACATCACTGGGTCTGATGAAAAAGCAGAAGGCAACTTAGTCTAATAATCCTAAGTGCTGATGTAGATAGTGTTACTGAGGGGACTGCAGCTGCTGTCATGTGGCTTCTTCATCTCCTAAAACCAGCTTGCAGTAGTTAAAAAAGAAATATAATCAACATTGTACTATCCCAGAATGACATTAAATCATACAATATAAATGACATTTACCTACATTACTGTATAATTTGTGAAATTAATGCAAAACTTGTATTACCAAGTATAATCTCTATATAAATATTTTCACCTAAATACGTTTTATGTGTGACCCTGGACTCCTCTGTAGTTCAGTTTTAAATGGCATTGCCAAAGAGCAAGCAGTCTAGAAGTGAGTCAGTCATTAGTGATATTCAGTCCACTTCTTAGGAAAACAAAAGTTAACATTTGTCTCAACGTGGGAACTGACACCAAATCGTCACAAATGAGAAGACCTGGATGAGAGTGTGAATATCAAAGTTTCCCCTTAGTGAGCAGCGAATGATAACGGATGTGGTCTGAGCTGCTGTGCCCTCCTGGGAACACATCACCTGAACTCGGTTACTGGCAGCAGCTTCTTAACTACGCTGCGGTATTTAGATGGAACACAAAGCGACATGGAAACAGCTTTCAGACCCGTGTAAACGCTGATGGAAATACAGAAAAATACTATTTTTGGTTTGCTGGTGGCCCGGTCGGGTCTTCAGTAAATGTCACAGGAGTAAACAGGAAAACATGCTAGGGGTCATAAACCTTCACGAGCCATTTTCGCTGACACATGCATTAAAAAGCTAAATTACAGCTGAGATCGTAACAATGCATGCAACGTGAAATCAAAAGTAATCTTAGTGCAAATTAAATATGACTAAAAGTATCAGTAAATTACAGGATTATAGCTGAAAATAACACCATTTTGAAAGATCTGGCTCAGGATGCTAACAGCATCACCACACAGACTCTGGTGACAACAGAAATAATCCTGACTTAAAAACAATATCCTACCTGAATTAGCTACTAAAAGCAAACTCACATTTTCCCTTTGAGGAGCTGGAGGTGAGAGGGGGTAAATTCTGGCGATGGGGGAACCCCTGATGTCTGAGTCAGGACTGAGTCATGTCAGGATCAAAGTCTGGCTCATACTGTGGCCTCACATTTCACAACACTGACTTATGAAGGGTTAAAACATGATCAAAAGCTGTGAAATTTAGATTATGTTCCTGCTTTTACTCACTGCACGAGAATACTAAAAATTGTTTGACTACATGACACTGATGTGTGATACGTGTTAATTAAAGCAGCAGGTGAAATAATTTAGCAAACTGATCAAACTGAATTAGAAATGGAGGGTTTTTTCAGGCGCTTATGTCCATCATTATAACAACCAAATAGATTAACAATATTTCTACCAACAGTTTTATTATCTTCACCTAAAGGTTATGTTTATGTCCTTTATGCCCTTCAGGCATTACAGCTTGTTTAGAGAAAATAACTGTTTTATGGCAACGTTTCAGCATCATGATTTAAACCAGCGTGACTTTATTAAAATTATAAATAATATATTAGTCAAATTAATTATTATTACCATCCCAATGACCCGAAAAAAAGGAATTAGAGAAACAGAACTGCTTTCAGATAAAAAGGTGAAATAAAAGGCAAAATGATTTGATGTCCACAATTTTAGTCATTCAATTTTGCACAAAAACGTGTTTCAGATATTTATTTTTGTTCTGAGACCGTGGTGTGAGGGTGAACTGTCATTATATTAATTAAAATAATGTAAAAACTAAAAACAAAATAGTCTCTAGAATATTTATCCTCTGATTTTTATTCATTATGCTCTTAGATTATACAGTTTCACCAACTAGTTTTTCTTCTTTGTAAACAGCAGGCAGTAGTTTCAAAGTTAATTATTCACACAACAACTAAAACTTTATTTCAGGCATATTGTGCAACGTGACTGCAGCATAATCGAAAGAAACGTAGACATCAGAAAGATAAAGAGGAAAAATACTAACATTTAACTGGCAGAGGATGAAAAACCTCTGTAACCTAAACGTTTCAAACAGCAGCAGCAGAACGCATAAAAAAGAGCAATATTAACTCTCAGTATCAACTACAACTGAATAACCTCCTGAAGGAAAAGCTTACATACACACACACATATACACACACACACACACACACACACACACACACACACACACACAGACTTCAGTCTTTCTAGCCCCTTTTCTACCCACCCCGATTAGGCTGAGCCCGACATGGTTGCTAGGCAACGATAATTCATGGTCTGGCAGTAAATGTATGTTAGCATGGAAATATAAAAGCGAGGTACAGAGAGAGAGGCAGGAGAAGTAGGACTGAAGCAGAGAAATAAGATCTTGCCTTTAGGCAATGAAATAAAGATCTTCATTGTTCTGTAGTTAACGGACAGGTTAATCACATCTACAGAGAGGAGGAACCAAAATCTGAATTTAATTAAAAACTGCTCGCAAAAAAGAGGGAAAATCAGTTGTTGTGTTTAACAGTCAATGTAATTTAGCTAAAGTCAGACTGAAAGTCTCTTGTGATTCAGAATTACTCCTAATATCACACCAGGCACATTTCATTTAGACTTTAAGAAACACTGAAATATCAGGGAAGGTGAGAAAGTTTAATTCTTAGTAAAATCAGAAGCAATCTTTAGCGCAGATATAAACCTCTGGCACCGCTCTAAGCAGCCAGTTTCTATGACAGGTTTAGCTTTCATTTCTTTACTCGGCCACATGTGAATGTCACAGCTAAAAGCGAGCTTTTCACTTTACTGGTAAATGAAGACTTAAAATATAAAGCAAATGTCAGATCGATCAGCTGCTATGATTGGCCTTCAAATCACACTGCCCCAGGCGATTTCCCATTCACGCGCTCACACTGAATGAAACGTGAAAGAATACGATTCAAATTTACCCGCGGGCTGTCGGTTCAGATCCCACAACCCGCTGAGATTTGCTTCCAGTAAGAACATCAAAGTAAAGAAACAAACGGATAGTCCACCATAAAGCATTTCAAAATAAAACGCAGCTGAGTGCACTATGGAGGATCAACTAGAATAAGTTCCAGCTTAAATGGTTTCAGAGAGACGATGAAATGACCCAACTGGAGCTCCAGTAAGAAATATGTTCATTTCTCTCTTTTAGTAACTTATTAAATGATTGGATGAAAATAAAAAAGGCCCCCTGAATGGAAAGAAATGAGCATTTATAAAGTCACAAAGTTTACTGTTAAAGAACACAACTATGTAAACATGAATTAAGGACTCAACGAGGGAAAACAGATTTATGCTCATCTGGAAACATTTAAACCATCAGAAAAAAACCTGATTCTAATAAAATATCTGCATAGGTACTTTAAGAGATCAATAAAATTCGACAGATGTTTTACTTTAATTATCTGACAGGAACAATGTTCATAAACAGATAAATGTATAAAATTAGCCAAACAACAACTTTTCCACTGCAGTCACAACACAAACACAATGTGGTGACACTTCTGCCTTTAATGACTCTACAATAAGTCATTAAAAGACGTTTATTTAATTTTCTAACTGTGCAAAGTAACATCTCATTGTTGCATTAAGGAAGCGCTGCTTTATCTGATAAAATAATAATAATAAAACATGGAAAATAAAAACATAAAAAGTTCAATGCATCATTTTAGTAACTGACCTTTGTAAATAAAATATTTCATAGTGTTGTTGCAATAGTGGAGTAAATACTAACATGTGAAAATATTTATATATCCAGTTTGTTGGGTCTTGTCACAGCTTCCACTGCAAGTAAAATAAATTAATACCCCACTTTAACCCAAACTGCTGAGTTTATTTGGTGTTAATCCACTAAACTCCCAGTCACAGAAGAAGAGCCAATCACAGCAGAGAAGGTGTAGTTCCTGGTCTTTGTGCATGTCCACAGCAGTTACAGGTGAAAGAAAAGGTTTTTAGTTGAAGGAAATATCATCTTCTAGTTGCACATTTTGGTTCTGAAAGCGCCGAACCGACATCTTTTACCATCAGCACATTTAGGTACATTTACACCATGTTAGCCCGCTAGACACCGCCGGACTGGGAACAGGGTTCAGTACGAGCGTGCACAATATTGATCCAGACTGAGATTGCATTTCAATAGTCTACTTGTTCACTTCCTCTATTTGGACCTAGACCTGTGGTCATGAGCAGACTGAGCCCGCTTCTTTGTTCCAATCAGATTTTCATTGAGCACTTAAAATACTCCAAACAGGAGAATTAGTGCAACACAAAGGCATCCTGATAATGCAGAAAATAACATTTTAAAATGGCAATAAAGTAACATTTTTACCAGATTTATACTTTTATTACCTTTTTATGAGCAAAAAACTCCTTTTGTTTCATTAAAAGTTGAAAGTGACCTTTGACATCCACATCAGACCCTAAAGTCTCATAAACCCAGAGAGAGGGACTGCTTAAGAAAATATTCATTTTAAATCTTTCATATGAATCTATTCATCATTCTGTGTTATTTAAATAAATGTAAAGTCTTAAAAAATAAACACGTTTTAGATTTCAACCCCCGAAAAATGACTCAGCTTAGCAAGGAGGACTGGAAACTCATGTGTGTGTGTGAAGGCATTCTCTAACATGAGATTCTCATTCCTAATAAGATTAAAACGGTAATACTTTCTGGTGTTTTATATATATATATATGTGTGTGTGTGTGTGTGTGCTTTAATCCCTGCTAGAGCAGTGCATTACTCATTTGAAACAACTCACCACAGAAAGAGTACTGGTCATTGGGCCGCCCTCTGGGCTGAATGTGCTGCCATCTTGGGTCAACATGCCTGCCCCGTCCTGGCTGCTGGGCATGGTGGGTAGGTCCATGCCCTGCAGCTGATAAGTGTGGTGAGCTGAGCTGGAGGGGGGATCCATGGGGTGGTACGGTCCAGAGGAGGAATCGTTGGGTAGGTGAGGGGGCAGCATGTGGTCTGGCAGGGTGGGGGGAGTGATGGGCGGGATGTTAAAATCATCGTCGCACAATCCATTCCCTTGGTATGACTAAAGGAGAAGCAAAAATATTTTTAAAAAGGGTTATTTCTAATGTGCACTTGTGATTTGCAGGTAAACAATAGTACATGTATCTAAACACATAAACACACATTATTTGCCTCAGAGATGCACGACTAATGTGGGACTACGTCATACTTAGTTTGGGGTGATAGGCTGTGTTGCTTTCAGCAAAATGACAACTTGGAGAAAATCAATAGGAAATATAAAGAGAACTATAAGAGGCTTAAGTGTCATAAAACATTACTGTCAGAGTTAATAGATGGGAGAGATTGTAAAAACTGCCCATTACCATTATCTCGGTCAGCTAAACCCGATCTGAACTACAGCTCTGTGTGTTTTCATGTAGTCCCTCTTCTTCAGCCTGAGCCGCTGTAGCAGACTAATTACCACTAATGATATTCCCTCTATGAAGAAAAGCCTTATTAACAAGTATTCGCTCATTCAGCAGCAGAACAATGCAGTAATTTATATGTACAAACCCATTTTGTAACAATAACAGACATGCTAGATCTTTGTGTGTAAAATCAATCAGACATGGAGGAAAGAGTTTGTTACATATTTCTGCGTGGAAAGCCACGTGAGCGAGGCATGAAGACAGAAACGGAGTGAGAAACAGAAAAAAGAGAAAGAGAGGCAGTGTTAGTGAAGCCTTCTCATACTAATCTGACAGAGGAGATCTTTTATAGAGACTGACAGCCTTTTCTGCTTGGCTAGCCACACCAGTCTCTCCATCTCGTCCTCTTTTGCTCTTCATCTCTTGCCATCCTTCTCCTTCCACTACTCTTTTGCGCTTTTGCTCTCCTAATCTCATACTCAATCTCTCTTTCATCTCTCACTCTTTCATTCTGTCTCACTCTTTTCTGCTTTATCTCAGACCCACATGCAGTATTCAGTTATAAGTTGCATGACTTGCGAGTTGAGTGATGAGTTACATGATAATGCACAGCCACTGGGGCAAACCACCATTCAAACTGACTGGTTTACCACTTTCAAATAAAATGTGCAAAACAAAAATATACAAATCAGACATGAGCAACTAAATAAAGTCTGCCCATGTTTGGACTGAGTGTATCATTTAAAGTAATGTAGTCAGATACACACTTTATTTTACTTTACTTATCTGGCAGGAACAATGTACATAAACAGATAAATGTATGATGATGGCAACTTTTCCTCTGCAGTCACAACACAATGTGGTGACACTTACGCCTAAAGCCTGCGAGAAGAATCTGCTGAGCTAAAAGTCTCTCGAAACCGTTTGCTCAGCAGAAAGCTCGCAGTGTGCGCCCTGTTTTCAGACTTTTCTGCCTTGCGAGGCCTTGAGGTGAAAATCAAACCTCTTTTTGGCCTCGTGAGGTGCAAAACTCACTGTGTTCACGCTACAAGAGGTAAGTGCTGAGGGCAGAAATCCATGTGACCAATCAGGACGCTTCCTCCGCTCACATGAATCGCTAATATGACTCAAAGATGGCTACCAACAGAAAGTTGCAAACGAGTAGGTTTTGAAAGATAAAGTGGTCAAAATGTGGCCAGACTATCCGTGTTTATTTAATGTCACCTCGTCTGATCCATCTCTTTTCTTTGTTTCATTTATTTCTGGCAAAACCAATCTTGGAATCATGGAAGCGAATCACGTGACAAGAATATGCTTTCTGATTGGTCACTTGGATTTCTGCCCTCAGCACTTAATCTCGTAGCGCACACACAGTGAGGTTTTATTTACTTATTTACTTTATTTTCATTGCTGCTTCTCAGCTACTTTGAGATTGTGTTCCACCAATGTTGAGGTTTAACTGACAGATTCCAGCTAAGCTCAGAGGGTATTGCTCCTTTCCCCAATGGCAGCTAGGATAGAGTCCAGCATTCCCCACCCTAAGACCCTCGAAGAAGTAGTTATAGAAAATAGATATAAGGATGAAATATAGTATACTAAAAAGGAAAGTGGAGTGAGTGGTGTTAGTTGCCTCAACAAATTTGTAACTTCCCATTATCAGGAGCCTGGAAGACTGTCTAAAAGACCAAAGTCCTCTAATTAGCCAGCTTCAAAGGCAGATCAGGCGCTGTCCACATCTACCTATCAGCTTCAATAAACTTCAACATGCAGAAAATGTGTAATTGTGAAGAATGAGTCATCAACCTTTCAAATACACTTCTAAGAGCTGAGAAATCATTAAAATACTCCCAACAAAGAAAATTACTTCTGTTTCTAGTTGGGCCATGAATTGGTATAATTTTATGCAAGAATATTCAATAAAAGAATCTTTTTAAAGAAAAACACTTGCAGAAGGAAAAGCCATGAATTATAAAACACCCCATCTTACACAGATGCTTCATACGAGCAAGAAAATAAGACCAAAAGGTACCACGGCAAAGCAGAACTTTAATATGGCCGTACTGCGATCGGGTGGAAACTACACGTGTTTCTGAGCCTGGATGTGGGGATCGTTGCAAACTACGTTTAACGGGTCATGATAAAAGTCCAACAGTGTTTTTCACACTCTCTGTCTGATGGCGCTCAGAGCGCTGCATAAATTATACTGCATGTCTGTTTTCTGTCTGCCTCCCTCTCCCTACTCTATCATTTTTTCAACTTCTGCATAAATTACTCTTCTTTCTCGCTCTCTTTCTGCTCTTCCATTCATGTCAGTACAATGGCCTGTTCTTGTGCACTGGGAGCTTGTGGAAGGACTAATGTAGTCAGGATGGAGTCTTTTCACACATGTTGTGTTCGCATTACAGATGCTTTTCTCACACCTCCATGTCTGTTTTAATATGTAAAAGACACATGATTACGAGTAACACGACCAGCGTTATATAAAAAATACATAAACAGGGGTCATAAAATGGGACTGTAATGGGTGAGGAATCATCACTAAAAGGAAACATAAAACATTTCTTCCTACTTTTTAAATGTCATTTGAAAAGTAATTATTTTCTGTTTTTTAAATTATGGCTAATTTCTACACGAATGTTTATCTGTTATATCAGCATACTGCACATTAGCAGATAGCAACGATAGCAGTGATTCCCTCCAGTTCCCGATTGGTCCAGTGCTCCCAGCACCTTATTTCAACCAGTCTGTCTCAATTTCCTATTTAACTTGAGGTTGCTATGCTTAGAGGTGTGGCCGAAGAACCAGAGAGAATACTAAATACATAAATAATGATGCATAAAATAACTATGCAAAATTTATATATGTGTGTGTGTGTGTGTGAGCCTAATTAGTTGAGCGTTTAACTTTGGTGGAAACATGAACAGATGAGATCTGAAGGAATTTTTTATTGAATGTAAAGTTGCTGGCATTAACAGCAGTGTGTACTGGTTTCCTCTTCTCAATACCTTCAGAGCTTGTTTACATGTCTAAAAAAGAGACGACATAACACAGGACCAGGACATAAAAACAGTAAATTACTGTGCTTGTTAGTCATAATCATTACATGAGTGTGAATGAAAGGGGATTATGTGCTTCCCCAGCTTGAAATGAGTAATTCATTTACTGCTATGTCTGAATTTTTTTACTGCATTAGGCAGATCATCAAACCCACTGAGGATAAATGTCTCGTCCTGTTTTCGTGTAGCTGAAATCTTAAATAAAATCTAACAAGCACTCAAATGATGTCAATCTGGAACTAAACAAAGATGTTAGGCTCTTTGAATCAGCGTTTGCTGTGCACATGAATAAGAGACAAACCCTCAGGTGAAGGTCAAGCTTCTAATAATAACAAATAAAGCTCTTTCAGTTCAAACAGGAGGAATTTTGATGCAGACACAAGAGAGCAAATGGCAGCTTCAAATTTTAGTATGACATCAGGACAATGCACACAAAAACCTTTTTACCAGAATGAGCATGGTGGTAAATGTTGGTATGGTAAATGGTAATGGTAAACACTAAAACAAGCTCTCAGAACATCTACAAGAGGAAGTCATGTAGTCATGGCTGCAGAGTGCAACCATGTGGGTCACATGTGTGACCAAAACTTTGATCAATGCTACTAAGTCTTTCCTTGATTGCAACAGTGTGCGTTACATTGAAGGATTTTAACTGTCTCTGGATGCCTGTCTGTGTCTCCTGTCTTTATTTACAGCGTTTCAGAGAAGAATAACCGCGTGATAAAAGAAGAGAGAAGGGCTGCACACTGTGTTGTGCGTTGGTTTGGAGTTTAAAGTGCGACAAAGAACAATACAAAGAGGAATCACAGAGATGTCGGTTCCCGTGATGGACATGACATTTTGTACTGGAGCAAGAGAAACGCTCCAGTTGCTTCATGCTGGGTTTCACGCTTCCTTATTCAGCTTCCTGGGAGAGTTTTTAAAACTGAAGCTTTTTGTTTGATTTTCACTTTGTTGCCGTGTTTCCTGTCTGCAAATGGAAGTGTGACCACCTGTGTGTGAGCACACGTATTATGCATGTGTCATCAGGGTGATGCAGAGAGCAGCTAAATATCATGATCCGAACACAATTTCAGTAGATAAAATGTATTTAAATCAGCTGCTGAGCTCGACGCTGTAAAACTTTGGGTGCATCAAGACATTTTGTTCGAGCACCAAAATTAAAACATTTGGCAGACCAGTGCATCCAAAGCAAAAAGTTAGTCTGGAGTCTTAAGAGTTAAATAAGCAAACCTGCACCATGAAGCTGCACAGGAAAACTATTGATATAGTCTCGTATGAACAATGCATTTGCATATTAACTTTTGTGCCACCTGCAGGCAATAAAAGCTTGACGCTAAAAGCTGCTAATCCTGATTACAGTGTAAATGTAGCTGTAAAATAACCAGAAAGAAAAAGAAAGTTAGCTGGAGGCTGCAGAACACCAAATGTTTGCCACCATTATATAAGTATAAATTATTTTACATCATATCGCCCAATTGATCTTTTGATTGCTGCATTTTTTTTTATGTTTCTCCCTAATATAGAATATAACTAATATCATAATTTGTCTTTAAAATATCCACATTAGTCAGACTATGTTGTACGAATTGCAGGTTTTAGCGTGGAAGATGAATAAAGAAGCAACTTTCCTGCAGGAGGTGCTGTTCTGGTTCAAAGTATTGATTCAGAACAGCACTGGACTGGCTTGAATGCATGCGTTTGTCTGAATATGCAAGTGTGTGAATTCACCCAGGGTAGACGGTGTATGTCGGCCATGTGTGCGTCCCTCCTCCAGTGCTGTGAGGGCAGGGTGGGTGGCGTCACCTTGCTGAGAGGGTGAGGGGGCTGTGGCACACGAAACTGTGGGAAGAATCACAAAGACAAACAAAGATTGAAATGGGTCCAGAGACCAGGAAGAGGTCAAGGGTCAAACAAAAGGGCCATGAAGAGGAGCAAGGACAAAAAACCTGGGGGGGGGGATTCTCCATAAAGCGCTCACACAGACACACAAGTTATCTTTATGTGTGTGTGATATTGCTTTCACATCTGCAAGCAATGAACAGCTAAACTGGGTGGAAGTAAAGGAATTAAGCAGAAAGAAATTAAATGAGTCAAGGGGCTTTTCAGAGAGACCAAAAGGGGCTGTAAATAAAGCGTTCAATTCCATCGCAGCTAATCCCTGATTACTTTGAGTACTGCACAGCTGCAGTGAGGTGAGAAAAACACATAAAGATGAACACAGTGCTACAAGAGATTAATTAGGTGAAGTTTGCTATAGCTATGCTCTTTTTGTAACAACACAACCCTGCACTTACATTCATATATATCAGTCACTGCTTCTGTCCTCACCGTAACCACTAAGAAAAGCAATAAGTGTGTGCAGAGAGCATGCTAATAATGAGCAATAATATTACAGTCCAAACATGCTTCTTTGAACTAAAAGACATGGCTGATCTCTGAGCAGTGCATGGCTTTATAGATAATTCAGAGGAAAGAAGAAAAAATGAAGAGTTTGCAATTTATGGAGAAATGCTGCAATCTGTAACACATTCGGTTATCTACAACTATTCATTTTGTATTATAAAGATTCTCGTTTTCCTAATAATAACCTGAATATATAAAATGATCATGCATATGTGAAAGAGAGCAGTTGTCACTTTGGGAAAGACTGGAAGGAAAACTGACCAGTTAAAGAGAAAATAGAAATAACCTTTTAAAATGGTCTCCACCTGATTAACAGAAAAGGCTGCTAGATTTATAGATTTACAGATTTATAGATTGCAACATTTTAAAAAACAAACAAAATCAACTTTCATGGTGGAGTTAAAAAAAAGAAGCTAAACCTGCAAAGTTGCTGACCTGGCAGCAGTGAGGCGAACTGAAGTGTGATGTTCACTGCAGCGAGGGATAATGGGGACTAGCTGATGTACACAGTTTAAAGGTCAAATTAGCAAATGTTGCTATAACAACAGGCTCAGTTAAGAAGATGCTAAACATTAGCATGCTAGCACACTGACATTACATACAGCTCTGACTAAAGCTGCTTTATACTCACACAGCTGATAATGTTTTTTGTTTTAATTTAATTTAGCTTCTTTTATTGATGTTGTTCAGCAAAATTAAATATGTTCTTTGAATATATTTAAAAAGCTGGGATTATATTTATGTGTATTATGAACATGAAACCTTTGAGTTCAGTTCTGCACAAGACTGATAACATGGTACAACGTTATCTCACAGTTAAGGTTAATAACATAACCTTCATCTTCTAAAGTAGGACCATTAAGATTTGTCAGTCGCTGATTTTAAAGAAGCAAAGTCTATGTCACCAAATGTATAAAAATACCTATTTAACAGCAATGTGTCTGAACATGTAAAAACATTACTAGACTCATGAACTTAAATCAGTAACGGTAATATGCTGAAAAACCCTGTGCATGTGCAAGTTTGTGCGTGCAACACTGGAGCAGTGCACCAAAAAACCTATTGACTGAACCACACCCTGAATAAAACTGAGATGTGCGTGTATCACAAGGCTGCTGCTAATCCTGCACTGGCTTCCAGTCACATATTTATGCACCTTAATAAAAGCTAAAAATGTATTAGTGTATTGCTGCTGTAAACCCTGCTAAAACTATGGCCAGGCTCACTGACCCATCAAGATCGCTGTTAAAAACCTCCAGCAACTTAATTTAAATGCAAATACATTTATAATTATTTCTGTTTTTGCCTAACAGCTGATGTCAAATGGAGTTGAGATTACTAATTTGACCGTAAAACATCTAAAATAGATATAAGCTTGGATTGATGCAGAATTATGACACCATTTTGGTCAAAAGTAATGGAAAATCTAACAATACACATTTTTTTCTGTCTCATTGATGAAAATAGTTTAATTTATGCTACAAAACTAATATCAGTCTGCTGACCACACTGCCAGCTTTCATACTGATAGGTAACTATTATACATGGTGTAGTATGGTACGGTATATTATATATGGATGAGATATTAATAAAAATATAAGGTAGATAAGTATGTACACAGTAAACAATTTCAACATAAAAAAGGATTAAACATTTCTTTACAAGATGAAACAAGCATTTATGACACAAATCATGTTCAATACCGGCTTTTTTATTACCATCCAATATCAACCAATATTAATATATTTTGATTCTGCCAGGGACAAAACAAAGACAAACTAAATGGCTTCAGGTAAATTAGATGCTTAGCAGAGTTACAACACCAAAATAGTCAGACGAGTCCATTTCTAAGCTCCTTATGCTGCACGTAATGACATGATTTGATGATGTCACAGCCTCAGGATTTAATGCAAGTTATAACAAACAAACAAAGAAACTGAAAACTACATCTGTTATATTTGTTTATTTTGAGTTTGAGGAGATGTAGCTGTAAAAGCTGTAACAACAAAAAGTAAAAACGATACCGATATTTTCTGTTATCACATTTTCAGCCGATAATATCAGACATCGCTAATAAACATGTATATAAATGTATAACTAATAAAACATATAAGTGTATATAGTGAAATGTGAGAGGATGCATCGGTGCATTGGTATTAGTAAGAGCATCTTGGTTGTCATCAACAGGCTTCTCACTACTTCTACTTTCATTACCTGAGGTAGAAAAAATACCACAACTGGAAAATGGCAGAAGAGGAGGAAGAGGAAGGAGATACAAAACAAATTATACAAAGAAAAACATAAAACATTATTGTTCTTCATCTTCTGGTGTATTGTGGATGTTTGCAAACGACTTAATAACAGTAAATGACTGTAAATAAGCAAACTCCAAACTCAGCGCTGCCCTCTGCTGGAACAACACAAACACGCATGGCGGTATGTGTAGTGGCGTTTGTCTCCCATTTACGTACGACAGTGAGATAAAACTTACTGCTTAATATTAATTAGATGTCCCTTTATTTCCTGATGCCTATATGTCATAAAAGATGTTGAACTGTAGATTAGCTGAATACAGAGGTGTATAATCCAGATGCCATGTTCTGGGTGCATTTATAACAGGTGTTTTCACTAACAGGCTCATTTACCTGCAGATAAACTGCCCCCATTTAACCCAGCTGCTTTGGTAACTGGTTAAAGCCGCTGGCATACTGGATTTTCTTTCCAGACCAGGGATAGAAACCTCTGGTTGAATATTCACACAAATTCATGTTTTTAATTTGATCTTGAAACATAATTTCCTAACAGCGTATCAGAGCGTAAATTATCATCCTGTTTCAGCCGGAAACACATCTAATGTCTGAAACTTACCGTCACAGCCTTTAAAGGGAATCAGCTTCACGTAGCTTTGAAATGAGGTAATCATAGGTATTTTAAAAATAATGCTCTTTAATACACTGATGTATTGTCAATCACCACTGAATTTAATGCATTCTCCATCACTTATTAAGCAATGCTTCACCTTTAGTAAAAAAATAACCTTTTATATATGTTTTATAATATTAAAATCCAGTTTATTGTCCCATACGTCAATTTAATCCTAATATTTCACAATAGTGCACCTAAAATGTTTTAGTGCAAGTCATTTTTTCCCCTTTTACTGAAAAATGTATTTCAGGCTTTGAAAATCGAGACAGCCCTCTGTACGCTTTGCTCCTGCTGTAACACAATGCCATCACTTCCACCCCTTAAAGAACTCAGAATAAAACAAGGATGAGGGTCAGACTGGACGGAAATTGATCACATTCATCACAACAACCTCTGACTTTATTGAAGCATTGGTACTTAAATAGTAAAGCCATAAATTCTTATTCCACTCACCACTGCCTATCTTCTTACAAAATAACACTATGAATAAAACATCAAATCCTTCAGTTCTTTGCCACACAATATTCTCTATATGCTACTTTATGAATAATGTAGTAGTGCCTCTTATTAATATGGGCTTTCCTTGGTGGTGAGGTAATTCTGCACTAACAAACACACATCTCGCGCCCTAATGCTTAGCCTGGAGAAACTACTTTGTGAATGCAGCCGTATGAAAACAGCTTTTGCTGCATAGCACAGCTCCAGAGCAGCTGCCAAGTAATCTAATAACAGCTAAGCACAGAAGTGACACTACAGGACAGCTGTATGTGCACCATAAGCTGCTTCTATATGTACATCTGACTATATAGCCAGCTCTGTTTTTAATATGGAAATTTCATCATTTTCCATGACCTGCCTGTTAACATACATTATCTGTTCTACTTAAAGGACAATTAAAAATGTAGATTACATAGTTTTTTATTCCATTAGGTCTTAAAATATGTTTTGAACATAAAAATATTCCTGATAGGGATCTCTTCTAAGTTCAGAGGTGTTTATTATCATATAAAAGCAGCCGAAGCAGCATTAGCATGGACTGATTAAAAATAAAAACAGCTTCACGATGAACTTCTTTCTAAGTCAAAGGTTTAATCTTCCTCGTGTCGATACACATGAGCCGTGAGAGCTTTGGAACAGAAATACACCATAATGCTTTAGGTGCCTCTGACTGGGTGCAGTAAGTGATATTGATTTGTTCAATGGAATGAAAATAAAGTTTGTTTGATGTGACTGGAAATAAGACTGAAATAGCTAAAGGTGAGCTCAAAGACAAAATGGGGCATGATCAAATGTTTTCACAGAAGTCTGATGTGAAATAATATCCCTTTTCTGATGTGAAATGTGTTTTCTCCACTGTACCGATGCCTTAAAGTACTCTGTGTAGTTGTTGAAGAGCCTCTTCATCAGAGCTTTCCAATATAAATGGGGCTCCCTTCTGTATAAGCAGGAAAAAGTAGTGTCACATGTTGCTTTTCTGAGGGTCACTCGGCCTCAGCCTGTTTGCTTGTTGATAGAAGGGAAGGAAAAGGAAGCAGCAACTCATCTTAGTGTATATTAATTATTTATTAAAACACCTTTACATTTAACTTAAAGCATATAAGTTAACACCACAACATATCAGCAGGGGAAATACCTTCTGATCTCATCTCATAGATGAAACACACACTCCATTACAAACACTAACCTGATTGGCTGAGGTGAAGTCAAGGTTTGCTTCTTGCATACCCAGGAACATGGTGTCTCCATCCAGCTGGGGAGAGCAAAAACAAAGAGCAACAATGTCAACAAACTAAAATCTAGCACAGCAAACACAGAACAGCAGCCATGACTAGAGATGAGGTAACAGATAAAGTGATAAGCAACCAATTTATCTTCAATCTGATATCTTTAATAGATAGACTGGCCCTCAGGCATGTACCAGAAGGTACAGAAGAATCAGCCTCCTGACCAAAACACCAATGAAATGCTGGCCTTCAACAACAGTATTTTTGTTTACATTAACTCATCTTGCATTAAATGGTAAGTGTATGCAATAAATTTATATCATGACTGTGTTACAGCAAATTAGAAACACCTGTCAGATTATGTTTTTTATATAATATTACCAATAATATATGTTATCTTAAATACAATAGACTAATTATCCTGTGTGACATTTACATCCAGATTTTTTCATTTGTTTGTTTATTTATTTGCTTGTTTATGTGTTTGTTTTTGTGTGTCTAAATGTGTAGATTGGGACAAACAATGCATAAAAGCATTAACATCATAAGTTACATAAATGAGGGGCAACAATTTTCATTATTATTATTCATATTAATATGAATAATAATAATTGTATTATCATAATGGTCACTGAATATAGACTATATCATTTTATTTTTATTATGGCTTGTATTATTAACCCACAACATCCAGTATATTATGAAACACATATGATGTGAGCTGGGTGTGGGATGGGATAAGTGCTGGCTACTTCCCACTCCCTTTGTTTTTTGCTTCTTTGGGTTTTTCCCTGCGTTTTAATCTTTTTTTTATGTGAAAAATGTATTTTAATTAATTTAAGTTCAAAACAATTGTTATTTAAAAAACAGAATAAGCTTCAGCTGTGCTAAAAATCATACTTCATAGTGAGCTCATGGGATGCTTTATGTTTAAATAAAAGCTTTATAAATGTTTAACCAAAGCAGCAGAAAATATACAAGATAAACAATAAACAATTTTACTACAGCAATTTTATTATGCGTAAATGGGTTTTAAAACATTTAAAGGAGGAAAATTAATTATATATTGTTCTGTGAACTTGCACACCAAAAATAAGTTGAATGTGTGAGTCATCACAGGATATTAAAAATTTACCATCACACCTAGAAATGGAACAAAAAGCAGGACATGATGCACAACCCTGCATGTAGAGGAAGTTTGGCAACATTTACTGCAGGTTACACATTTCCTAACATATCTGAACTAATCTCTATATGCTCAGATATATATTCATATTTACCGCTCATGAAGCCAAGTGGTTGCTTTTAAATGTTTCTCAGGCAATATGTGCTTTAGTAAAACAGTGTTCTTATGCTATATACCATGGTTTCAGCTCCTTACATTACAAACTGCTCAAATATACCGAAGATTTTAAGAGCAAGAGTCACCAACTCCGGTCCTTGAAGGCTGGCATCCAGACACTTTTAGGGTTTTCTGGTACAACACACCTGATTCAAATTAATGGTTCATTAACAAGCAGGTGTAGAAAATGAAAACAAGTTATTGGAGAAGATCTTCATTAGAATCAGGCGTGATTTACCAGGAAACCAGTAAAACCAGTAAAACCTTCTGGATGGTAGTCTTTGAGGAGTGACCCGTGTTTCAGAGTCTCATAGATAATACAGTGAAGGAGAAAAGAGACGCAACATAAAGCTTCCTTCTGCTTTATTGCAGTTTGATGTGTTTTGTAGAACTGATCTTTTTACTCTATCTGAATTGTATAAATATAGTAACTTTTGTATAGCAGCTATGTTGTTTATGGGTCCTTGTAAAAAAGAGATGTTCTTTTATCTCAACAGGAGTACCTGGATGGTGGAGTCTTATGTTTTACTTGCATCTCGTATTAAACCTTCAGTCAAGAACATCAGTGTAACTCTGGGCTCTGGATGTTATATCTCTGTTTAACCACAGGTTTTATCTCAATATGTAGAGCTTAACTTTCATTTTACTTACTTTTTTAATATTCATCTTTTCAAAATCAAGTGATCAATAACTTTAACATCAAAGATTAAAAAAAATGTTTTAGTACTCAAAGAAATATTATAAGTTGTTTTTTCACACTGTACCAAATGAATATTTAGTACTATAATCTAATATCAGTAAAAACAATACTAATGTTTAATTTAGCAATTGGTTTCTACTTTTAGACACTGAGTGTTTTATGTGCCTTTTTTAACAACACCACCAGTATCACATTGAGTTACTATTACTCATCAATCCCTACATCCCACACAAAGAAAGGCCAGACAAATCCTAATTTGCATCCATAAACCATAGCCAAATAATTCATGGTATCCTAGGCACATAATCATCGTCTCAGTTGACAAACACAAGAACGTTTGAACAGGTGGAGTAAAGAAGTAAAGCAGTGTCTAGTGCACACAATCACACAATCAAACACACACACAGGTGGACAGACAGGTGTGGCAGCCCTATCCATTTGCCAGCTGTTGGGTATTATGCAAATGAGGTGTAAGTTTACAAAGTCAACGGAAAGCCGAAAAACAGTGTTGTGACAGACAGTCTTATGCAGTAACAGTACATTTTAAATACCTGATGTTGACCATTTGATGTAATAAACTAAATAAATTTACATCTTCCTGTCAGACCTTTCTTCTTCCTCTCTGAGGATGAACATTTTCAGACACATCTGAGAAGAGGGAGGGACAATAAACCTGCTGACCTCACTGTCATATAAGCGTCTCCCATTTACCTTCGGCGCTGCCTCTCATGCAAAATGTCAAAGAGAAACACACACTAAACACAACAAACAGTGATGTGTAACACTACCCAGAAGCCTTTTGAAAGGAAATGATTAAAAACTAAATTACAGCACGCGCCAAAAATAGAGAAATCAGTGTGAAATGCATGTGAATAGACTATGTGATGTTGCTTTTATTTCTTTTATTATGTCAAACTCAACCCATATGACACATAAAAGAACTTACAAATTAGGAAATAAAACATATTGTGCATGTATCTTTTAGTTCACACCATTTTTATAATCCAGCATTTTGTTTTTAAGAATTAGTATAATAAAATAATTATTCAAAGCTATTATTCTTACTCATATGAAACATAATTGTGAATCAGCCAAAACATTTTCTTTGCATTTAGTTATACTTTAAGGTATAAAATGTAATTACTAAAACTGAAACTACTACACAAGTTACCCAGTTACATACCTAAAGTACTCATCTAAGCTTTGTTATGGTTTTGGTAAAAGTCCAAAAAATAAAAAGATGATGGATGTCTAATGATATCAGTGGTAAATAACCAACCCACCTCATCCCCCACTTTAAAAGAGAAAACCTACCAGAACCACAGAAAACATGGATATGCCCACCTGAAGTTTGTCCTGTCTGGGCTACAGTATGAATGTGATGCTACACCAGAGTGGAGTGGTGAATTAAATTAATTTGTATATACAAGTTACTCGTTCTGCTTTATTCAGACACAATGAACCTTATTTAAAGTGACATCATCACTGATTTTACACTGCATCTTTACCACTAGACTGCTACACATTTAGGGTTACCTGAGCTAAAGATTAGTATATTTAACCTGAAAAGCCTTTTAGAGTACTAAAATTACACCCTGTTTGGTATTGGCATACATCATGTATCCTAAATAACACCCAATATGAACCAGAGCTTCACAGACACAATCTGAAGATCTTCTGACAGCTTCAGATTCAAACTTGATGTTGTCTCATTTCCTCTATGAAAGTAGGGAATAGTGCAATATACAACCACCTCAACCTGCTTTGATATAACTCTTCTGCCAGCTGATATTTTCTCTTTTTGTGAGATAAAGGAGCTTAATTATATCATTCAAAACTATGATGGTGGTTAAATAACATTTTATCTACAGATGCTTCATATTCAAGCCACAGTAGCAAGAAGAAACAGTGGTCTTACGTATGTAGTATGAGTAAAACAATAGCTAATTGTTGATTTACCAGCATCACTTAAGATCAGCAAAGCATACCATACACTGTATATAAAAGATGGACGGAGCCTCCCAGCAGGTTTCTGAAGCGTAAAAGTGAAGCTTGTTGGGCGGTTCCTACCGGCGCCATCTTGACAGAGTTAGGTATACCGTCACTTACAATAAATAATGGGCAGAGACATGGAGCTGAGAGAGGCACAATGAGTATGAAGGTGCATAATTGACATCTATCCAACTATGAGCTGCCAGTAGCTAAGTGCTAACTGAACTAACTCAGATCAAAGGGGAAGCTAACCAGCTAACGGAGGAAGGTGTGCTACAGCTATGTGCGCTGTTAGCCAGCTAAAAACTGCATTTGTGCAACATTTCTTTCTGATCTTGGATAATTCAATCAAAAAGCCCCCCCCCTACCCACCCACCCACATCCCCACACACACACACACACACACACTTGACTTTTAACTTGACCTTTTGAAGCTAAAGAAAATGTATTTGTCTTTGTATCAGGCTGTAAACCTGTATATATCTGCTGTAAAGTTGTGTTTTTTAAGAGTCTATGGGACGTTGTGCTACCCCGCCTCTC
>JBAMIG010000008.1:7797676-7817608 GCA_037177335.1 Kiunga ballochi
ATGGATGGATGGATGGATGGATGGATGGATGGATGGATGGATGGATGGATGGGACGTTGTGCTGTTTTAGAGCTCCTAGTGGATGAGGGGGGAACTGCCATTTCTGGCACTTCTGCACAGACATTCCTACTGAGGTTGCACCAGAGGTGGCAAATCCAGGTGCAATAAATTACTATAATATAAAAGCAGTAGATAATGGATGGATGGAATATAAAAGTCCTGCCGTGTTTCTGGATCTACCTGTAAATGTAGAACAGACCGATTTACCTGGTAGATTAACTGTATTTATTAAATTCAGCTGGTTTGGTACTGGTCGGACAGCTATCGAACAGGATTTCTACTTTCTGGACCAGAAATTGACACCACCGGTTGATTCTTGGGAGCGGAGCAGAGAACAAATAGGTTAAATGAGATCAGATTGATTAATAAGACAAATATTGGTACTTTTAACATGAATGCAAGCTGAATCTGATGACAGTTACCAGGATATCCCCAGATTTTCCACTCATTAGTGAAATTTCTAAAAGCTACACACAGACATTGTCAACTCACTGTAAACTTACAGCTTGTGCAGAAACAAATAAAGGCAATGATCTAAACACTGAATACTGATGCCAAAACTCTGCATATTATATTCCACTTTGAGACTTTATGCTCCAGTTTACACTTTGACAAATTATATCAATTAGAAATTGTGCAATTAGTCATTTAGAGTGGTTAAACTAAGTGGCTAATGTGTTCCTGAAATCCAAAGGACAAATATAGCTCTCAACCTACAGTGTATAACGTCTGAGAGGAGATGAGAAAGAATGAGGACAAAAGAAAGAAAGCCAGTGGAGAGAAATAAATAGTGATGGTTTCTTTTCAGCAGAGTGGAACATATTACGCTCTTCATTAAGTCAGAGGAAATTACAGAGATGGATCCCAGTGTCTGTCACTGGTTTGTGGCCTCCTAACAGCTGTGTAGAAGCGATGCTCTTTAGACCAGACTCAAACATCTGGATATGGATAACATATTCATGTTTTATGTGACATTTCTGTAAGGGATTCACCGACAACCCGATCAGCAGCTGAATCGTTCCACAAAACTAATCAAAGACAAAATGAGTCATCGCTGATTTGACAAACAGGAAACATTTCATATATCATAAGTGATATTTACTAAGATGAGACAACAAAACACTTTCATGCCTATAATTTTTAAAAAAAGATGAACCAGAGATTTTTGGTTTAATAAAAATCTATCACAAGCAACAAAACAGATAAAAGCGCTTTAGTTTGTAATAGATAATAGTACAGACCTAAAATAATTAAAATAGTGAATTCACTACATTATGTTTTATCATTAAACACTTATTGTTATCACTTTAATTAAAACATAAAGAGTTGGGACCTGTGCCATTCTTAGAACAAATTATGGTTAATTTACTTTATTTATTTCTAAATCCTTCACAGCCAGCAGGTCAAAGGTAAAGCCGCATCTCAAACCCTGCCTTTCACAACTATTTCTGTTGATATTGTTGTTCATACTTACTTTCATACAGAAATCCCTCTTTCCACATTTATTTATGCTTTTTCAGTGCTGAGTGTGTATCATGAACCTTTCAGCCAGAGATATAAAAGAGTGTAAGGTTTGTAGTGAGTCCAATTTACTGTTTTTTTATCCTCATGCTCTCTCACACTCATCTTTGCTGCTGCTTCTCCATTTCTGTGTGTGTATGTCTGTATTTGTGTGGGTAAAGTAAAGGTTTGAATAACAAGCAGCCAGCTAAGTGGGTCAGGGTCGGAGGAAGGGGGAGAAAGAGGGGGAGAGAGACTATTAGGATGACAGACAAGGACAAAGGAAAGGAGAGGAATACAGTGTATCAAGGAAAGAGGGGAAAGTGAGGGGGGAAAGGGAAAGATTAGGACATGGAATATGCTGCGACTGAGAGATGGAGAAAGATGTAAAGGTTAACTAAGTGAGGGGAGTGAGTTATAAAGAGTGCAAATGGAAGGACTGGTTTAACTTCCATTTCCCACAGACCAGACTGTCGTCTGGTTACCTCTTCCACTAAACCGAAGTAAAAAGCTGACACAAAAGTCATTTAATTAACTGATTATTCAAAAAGATTAAAGAATTTTATATTAAGTGATAAAATGTGAAACGTGAGGCAAGATATTAAATTCCCAAATATCTCCATAGCAGAAAATGTGGAGCACAGAAAGAAATAAATTAAAGTTTAAATTGGTAACCTTAAGATGAAACGCTCTGGATGGACATGGAGGTGCTTCATTGATCATTTGAACTCCAGATACGCGTAAAATAATGAAACGTTATCTGTGGCTTCCTTTGCAGATACAGATTATGCCAAAGTTGCAACATGACAGCTCCTTAAATGTGTGAAAATAATGTCGTATGCGGAAATATTCAGGTGGAGGGAGCTGAATGCATTTCAATGGACTTTGAACAGAAATCTGCACAGAGAGAAATAAATACGAAGGAAAGGAAGAAATATGATTGGTTTAACGTGTAGGTAAGGGAGATTGTTGCAGCTGTGATAGTTCAGCTCAGCAGCTGTTTATCTGTCTTATCTCTGTAACCCTGACAACAATATAAACATCTGATTTATGGGCTAAATGTTTCACCCCATCTAGTGTGTGGATAAACACTTCCCCGTGGCTCTATGGTGGGAAATTTGAAAGGAATTCATGTTGCAAGTAAGCAAAAACATTAAGTTATTAATATTTAAAAAATAATGTTTATGACAAATTTATATCTCATCTCAACTCAACTTTATTTATAAAGCTCTTTTAAACAACTGGTGTTGCAACAAAGTGCTGTACAGAATAAACCAAAACAATAAAGAGAGCAATAAACAACTCTGAAAATAATAAAATAAAAGTAAACCAAACATAAAACAAATCAAAATAAATGAAAGCAAGCGACAGATCTTTATTTATGCAGCAGATTTAACACAACCCCAGTTGACCAAAGGGCTGTGCAAAATAAAAATCAAATTAACAAATAAATAATAATATAAGTACAGTCTGTGAATGTCTATGAAATAAAATACAGTGGAAACAACTGAGATACAAACAAAAAATAAGATATTTAAATTTTAAAAAAGCAAGAAATCCTGTTTAACTAGCTTTAAACACCAGGGAGAGGTAGTGGGTTTTCAGACTGGACCTAAACTGATCCAGAGACTGTGAGGACCTTCAGAGGGCAGAAGGCAGCTCCACAGTCCTCTGGTTCTGAACTGGTTTTAGCACAACCAACAGGGGTCTCGGGTGAGTAAAAGGCTGCGGACGCTCACTCAAATAAGGGCCAAAAGGTGCAAACATAAAAAAAAATTGTAAAATCTTAAATTGGACTCTAAAAGTAAATAGAAGCCAGTGAGGGAGGCCAGTAATGTGATCATTATTTTTAGTCAGGAAGTCTGCACCATTCTGCAAAAGCTGAAGAGAACCCAGTCCAACCATATGTACAGTGAGTCCAATCCAATCAGGACTGGGTAAACTCAGGGGTTTATTCATAAAGACATTCAATAGTGCTTACATTTTCAGGAAGCATGGACACATGGATGTTTTCTGTTCTGCACATGCATAATGCCATGCAGCACATTCAGACACATTCAGACACATGCAGCAGAGCTCACTTTTCCCTGCAGGCGTGTTGCCACTCAAAAAGCATATAATACATCCATCCATTTTCCACACCACTTCATCCAATTCAGGGTCACAGGTAGCTGGAGCCTGTCCCTGCAATCACTGGGCGAGAGGCGGGGTACACCCTGGACAGGTCACCAGTCCATCACAAGTCCACACACAACAGGCAGACACACAACGTCTCTGAAATGGACACTTGAAACATTCAAAATATTAAGATAAAAAACAGCAAATGAAATCAGATAAGCGCCACATTTCTGCCTGTGTGGAAGTAAAGCAACCGTTAAATCCCCACAGAGGAAAAGTTTGTTTCAAGCCACAAATAGTTGGTCGGGGCGCAACAAAGCGGGTCAGAGCAGACACAAATTTACAAATGTTACAACTTTATTTCCGTGTAAGCACAGCAATTAGCACTTCACTGCAACAGCAGTAATTGTGGGAGCTTAAACAAAAGCCGACGGCTACAAAAAAAAAAGGGTTTCCAACATTTCCTGAAAAATTTCATGGAACTGATCCAATCCTGTCTGCGGAAAACTTAATTGATCCAAGTCATTGTCACTAATACAGTACACACACACAGAGAAACAATGCAGCAATGATTGCAGTATGTGATTTGATTGCAATATGTTTGTTTTGGAACCAAAATCCTGATAATTAGTCCCTTCTGGCAAAGCTCTGTCTCCTCCCATCTGCTCCATTTGGCATGTCTCCACCAACAAGAGGTCCCTTATTGCTCCGTCCCTGTGATTCAACCAACTGAAGCGCTTTCACACAAACCTACACACAAGCAACAGTGCTGAAAGCCACCCAATCACAGACGAGCTTCAAGAGAGGGGGATGCAGGGAGGAGTGTAGTGAGATGTTCTTCAGTAGGAGAGAGATGGCCAACATGGACAGACGGACAGACAGATTGACTGGTTGTCTTCTGATAGATAATTAGATAAAATGGTGGCACGTTAAACGGTAAGTAAACTAAAACCATGCAACAGAAATACTGTATGTATGAGAGGGCCACGACACAGGATGATCCAATAAACATCGTTTTAAAGAGCTAGGCTTGAATTTCCTTAGTGTTTTTGGATGTGGTGAGTTTTCACTCTGTGCTGCTTATAAAACACATTTACATACTGCTCTCTGATACATGACATTTTAAATTCACTCACAAATCCATATTAATTCATGTTTGTAATCCTGACTGACAAATATTGTTCCTTAAAAATGGTAATGCTTCCTTTCACATTCACTGAAGAGTGCATTATTTTTCATAGAAGAGAGGATTATCCTGTTTATGCCATGGCGACATGCCAGCAATCACAATATACAGTAAAGTCAGCCAACTCATGTGGAGCAGATTTATTATTACATGAAAACACTGCATGTAGCCTGCAGGTATACACTAAGCTTGAGACGGAAAAGGGTGTGATGATGACAATGTTCTAGGTACCACAATGCTTTCATACATATCTGGTTAAAGCTAGTTCTGTCATTGTCAGATACCTTTAGGTTGTAAACACACCTACAGTCTGTTTGCTGCAAATGGACCAGAGAATTTTTACCTAGCAGGGCTTTTCTGATGAGTGATGCTATGTGAGCAGTTTCTGTATAAATACATCTTTACCATATGAAATAGAAAGAGGTTTGAGTAAAACAACTTTCTGCAAAGTTTCCTAAACAAATGAAAGAATAAAATACATCCTACAGGGTCATCTAAAATTAGAAGTGTGCATGTGTTCCTTGTCGGCATCAACACTGTAAGTGGTGCACTGATGGTCAGATCACAGGAAGTATCAAGTTTAGCAAAAATGATCACTTACTAGCTTGTTAGCAAGCACTGAATTCAGTGTCTATTGTTTCACAGCAGCTGTCACCACAAAAACAAACAGAGATGCGTCAAAAATGTAAACAGAAATACATAAATATATATGCAATAATATAGACAAACATACATAAATAACAAGCTTAGTAAAAAAGCTTAGTTCTTGTAAAGTCTTACCACACTGAAACAGCAGAAACACTAAAGCAACCAAAGGAAAATCAGTTTTACACTGATTGGTAGTTTTAAGGGGGAAATATCTTGTACTTAAGTAGAACATTTCCTTCCTTTATCCCACAAAGCATTACTGCATCACCTTTTATCGCACACAGCTTTTACAGACATGTCATGAATATGAACAAACCAGTATAGCTAAATGGTCACTTGCAATATTTAACCTGCTAAATCTAACTAACACTGATCCGGATCTGTTAAAAACATCCTTTTTTAGGGTACTTTATGAGAGCTAACCCTTCCTATCAAACCCTGGATGCTTAATAATGTTTTGCTTTTATTTCAGCGGTTGCAGCAGTAATGTTTCTTTCTGTATGTAAACCCTCATGTTTCTTTCTTTGCCTTGTACTTTCCTCCATGTTCTCTACTCATCTGTATTTGCTTTGGACATACCTCACCCAGCTTTCACAGTCATTATGTTTACATTAGGCCCTCTCTCTCTCTCTTTCCCTCATTCCTTACTTTACTACTCTCACTGACATCCCGTTTACTTCAGGCACAAGTTACAAACAATGACTTTAGATTTAAATGTTCTATCAAATATGCTTACGCCATATCATGATGCAATAGCAACAATTTACTTTTAAATCAAATAGACTGCTCCTATTCATATCTGTAGCAAATCAGAGCGTCCTTATCCTGCAGTCAGAGCTTTTCATAGCTCGTTTCTGCTAACAGTGTAAAAGCAAACAGAGCAAATTGTAGTAAGGTGCAATACGTTAGATAACTTCCTGCTTTTCCTGATGAACACTGCATTAGGTTTCACTATTTGCTTGCAGAAGATGAGTCATTTTCAGTCCTGGTCCATCTTTAGGCAAGATTTTTTTTCATTTTCCCTGTTGTGTGTCCATGTCTTGCTAACATGTTTAATATTCTCACCACATCTATCCGCTGTTTCACTAAAACTGTTCCTTTCACTTTAACATCAGTAAAAATGCAAAAGCAGCAACTTAAACACCTCAAATGTCCAACCAATCAGACAATACTTCTCAGAGCGCCACAAGAGAAAAGTTTTGCCAGCCCAATGTATCAGGAACTGCTTTTAAACCACATGACGTCCTTTTCTGCACCGGTATATATTATGTTTAATGAGCACATGAATGTAGGTTGTACTGAGGCTAATTTTATGTTGCTAATTAGCAGGATTTAAATAACTGAATACAGTCATCACATCAATTTTAGATTAAAAAATATATTTGACAAAAAAAAAATAAAAAATTAGTGTTTGATTAGTCATCAATAATCCCAATCATTTCAGCCGTTTGTGTGCAGAGTCCCATCACCACTGTGATTACTTCTTTACATCGCACAGGAAACAATTCTGCTAATGCATATTCCCTTTGCCTCTCCTCTCTCTCTCTCTGCTTCCTGCTTTCTTCTCCCACTTCCTGCTTCTCTCTTTCTCTCTTTCTCTCACTCCGTTCCCCCTTCATAGTAACATGATCTAGTCTATCAGGACGGCAGAGCCGTGAATCAAAAAGCACACAAATATAGTACAAACCCTGGTTGCCCCACCCCCACTGCACTCTCTCTCTTTCTCTCTCTCCATCACTCTTTCCCTCCCTCTCTCATCTACAACATCCCTACCCCCAACAGCCTTCTCTATCTCGCTCTAGTCCCTACCCCCAACACATAGTTAGCTCTCTCCACATCCCCGGCATCTACCGTCTAGCTCTCCTTCTCGTTTTCTAAAACAAGTACACTCAGGCAACAACAACCACAGAGCTGCACGGAGCCTGATGTGAGTCTGAGTTTAACAACAGCATGCCTCGTACGCAGTACACCGAGTTATATATGTCACAGAACGACTGTAGTGGACGAAAATCAAACAAAAGGACCATTATTCAGCTGGTGAAGACACACATTTGCATGTCCAACGGACACGTTTGGGCAGAGCATCTATTAACCCTTTAAGAAATTACTCTAAACAGTTCTTTATGGATTAAAGCTGTTTTACTGGACCTTTACTTAACAGGACTGGTTTGGTTGCATCTGCGACTGGATTACAAAAATAAAGTGTATTTGCAGCCGGTCTGATAAAAGTGTTTACTGAATATGGTTATGATTATATGCTCTGCATCAAGGGTGTAAAGCATGTGTTTGCACTTTGATGTTAAACGGAGTAAAAGTAATATTATGTGTCCCATCCTGCCTACGGGACGTCTGGTACCAAGGAGTTAAAGACCTTGTTGTGTTTCCATTACCTCCAGACAGTTTGCTGTGCAGAAACATATAGGTGCATTTGGAGCAGGTAAAGCTTGAACACTGAGTTATTTCTTATTAGTGAAATATATTTCTCCTTGTAACACAACACAACTTTATTGCCTGAGTTTATTTCAGCTGCTCCAACATGCTGGATCGTCTGTGTGTGTCAGTGAGACAGCACGCTCTGATTGGCTGTCCAGCACCTAAGTCAATCTGTTCATTTCTTTTCATGCATTTGGATCTTTTACATTTATTTTAATGCATCGTTTTATTTTCATTTTAATACTTTAATTTCTTGAAGTGCATTTCCATATTTTCATTTATTTTATTTGTTAGTTTTTAGGTTTCTTTTTGTGGGAGTGCAGCTTTTCTAGCTGTCTAAAGATGATTTTATCTGTTTTCAAAATGATGTTTTACATGCAGCACATTGGAAAGCAACATAAAAAGTGGATTAGATTAGATGAAACAAGTCACACCCATTAAATAATCAAACCATCCTGTTTCCCAGTTGATCCAGCTTGTAAAGCAAACATCGTATCAACACATCAGTTTTCTTTCCACGCTGCCATATTTAAATAAATAAACATACTTTTTTACTTTGGTATCAAAGACACCTTAAATGATTGATGCAGAGGAGGGATATTCATAAGACATAAAATTATTTCACTATTTATGCTTCATGATAGTAAAAATGATAAGAAAACACCATAATGTATGATATCTAAATGAGTATTACATATTCACAAGCAACCACAGATAACTGCAGGTATCTCTTATACACTACACAACACCTACTGGCCTCTTAGTGGTGAGCAACAGTGTAAAAGTAGTTTCTAATTTCTTGATGTTCAGGATTTATCTGGTTTGCTAAAACAGCAGAAAGCAACACAGCTAAAATGTATAAGCACATTATGCATGATGTTCTAAGGCAATAAACCCAAACACTACCATCAATACACCAACATGGAAAACTATCAAGTCAGGAAACTATATGAAAATATGCATTATTATTAAAGATATAATTAAACAAGTAGAAAAACTAAATTAAACATTCACAGTTAGTTGAAGTTAATATTGGTCTCATATGCAACTTAGAAGTTCATAAGATGTTTACAAGCAAGAGTAAGAAAGTGCAGCCATGGCGATGCAAAGACAAACCATCATATCTGTGAAGCAAAAAGGAGCATCTAGTGAGGGATCAGACTAGTCATGCATAAATAATCCATTCAATCACAAAGTTTTGTGCCGCCTCGTCAGAAACTACGGTATCTCTGCTTTTTTATTTGCGCCACTTAGTCCACAACACATGAAACAGATAAATACTAAAATGAGCTCACTAAGGAGCTGTGTGAGAAAGCTCCATTTAGACAAGTCTGTGTTAACAGAGTAGAAATAGTGAGTGATAAAATGGTCGTGATCCCACTGTGTTAATGGGTCATATGCCTGCTTTCACTGGTTCCCACCAGGAAAATATTTACTCATCAGTCTTGGTCAGAAAATAATCATAACTTTAAAGTCAGAGGAGCTTTTTCCATCTTTACTTTATAATATTTCAGATTATTCTGCTATGATTTATATAATATGGCAGCAACATTACAATTTAGCGACATCTGGAAATAAATAGGGGAGTTTTATTAACATTTTTAATGCATATATTTTATACTTCTATATAAAACCATAAAACTACAAAAGGGAAGTGAGCATATCCATTACAATGCACAAAAATTGAGGAGAGGTTAATAATTTGTTGTTAACTGTGCTGGCTGCACACATCCGTTGAACCTAATTAAATAATTAGGCAATTCATCACTGTCAAATGAACTTACTGTGTGTGTGTGTTCTGGGACACACACGCACACACGCACACACACACACACACAGCCAACTCTGGGAAATGTTCCTCTTTGTACACAGACAGCTAATCATATACTGAATATACCCGTAACCGAGAATCCAAGGATTCAGTAGTTCAGTTCCAGTTATAAACAAGATGCTGGATCCTTTCCAAGTCTAGGTTCCTGTTGATCTGACCCTGACCTTTGGCCTTGCTGGAAAGGGAGGAAGACAGCAGAGCCTTCCAGATACCAATCAACTTGTTAGATAGATGTTAGGGAGGCTCAGAAATGAGAGATCCTGGTGCGATTTCTCATTTAAAACAATTATTTTTACTAGTTTAAAAGAAATTGCAAAACATAGTCATCACACTACTGTTTGACATTATTATAAACACATCTGTGCTATTTAGACCATGTTTAAAAGTAATTATGATTAATTACCAGGGATGAAGTTATCATTACAGTTGATGACAAACCCAAAATAAAATTACATATCAGCTACTGAGGAAAAATAGGCATCACTAAATGTATTTACCTACAGAGGCTGCTGTAATTAACTGGAATCAAATAAGGCAATTAGTTAGCACTTAATTAGCAGGTCAAGAAACACGGATACACAGGGGTGGTGTGTGTGTGTGTGAAGTGGGGTAGCAAAGGTAGTTACAACGTGCGACATAAAAATAGCTTTATCCTCGCAATGGTAAACACAAGCACCATATAAATGACGTTTTTCCGCCTCTTCCTCTTACCTTGTTGGTCCCAAAGGCCGGGTCCGGATAGGAGAGCTGTCCCAGCCTGCTGTGGTCTGATGCGGCCAGAGGCTGAGGAGGAGGCGGGTAAACTGTTACATCCATAGCTGAAAATACATCCACGTCTCCGTCTGTCCTTTTCTTCCACTTTCTTCTCTCTTCTTTGTTTTATACTAGGAGCCTCTAAAAAAACTAAAAAAAAAAAAAAGTTGTAGGGTTTTTAGTCTATTACGGACTTCAAATAGAAAACACCTCAATTCCAACCAAGTGTTTTTTGTTATATTATTTTTAATGGTTGGTAAATAAATAAAACCTATACCAGCTATGTAAAGTCTGAAGTTTAGGTTTGATGCTGGTCTCTACACGCCGGCTTTCATGCTCTAGTAACTGCTGCCGAGAGTCGCAAAGTTCCCGGTAAATCGCACTTCTGCTGTTATAACGTTAAAGAAAAATGGAGCGCTTTTTTTGTTTTCCCTCCTTTAGTCTCTGCACGTTTCCTCTTGCGATGTGCTGTTCGTGCAGGGGACGTTGCTGGACCCTGTCTGTCCCCGCTTGGGACTGCGTGCTTTCTGTTCTTTTGCTGCTGTCGCGCGTGTGCCCGGTGCTGAGGTGTCTGTCGCGGACCAGTCATACAAAGAGCTCTTCAAACAAGCTAGCAGGGGTTAGCCACAAAAACACCGGATGTCCGTTTCTTTACAAATTAAAAGCGAAAATTCTTTGAGGTGAAAAAAACTCAACCTCAAAGGTGTAAAGCAAGCTTGATGACGACATACGCCCAATTCAAATTACTTAAATAAAAAAAAACTCTTTACGTCGTTAATTTTGGGAAATTGGTGCAGAAGAGTCCACCAAATTTTGTTTTTTTATCTTGGTAAAACTGCATTATCTTTATATTTCCCCTTTGGTCGCTGTTTGACATGTCTTTGCACGAGCGGTGCTGAACGGTAGCACGTGCTCCATCTAGAGGAAGAAAATGGTGGAGGTGTTTTTAAAGAGTCAGGCGTTTCGAAACAAACAAAAACAACCATAAAACATACTCATCTGATTTTTATAAAAATTGATGTAAACATTTTTAATATTATTAATTCGTTGTTACAATACAAACCCTAACAAATTTACTTTTGCAATGGGCACTGGAACATAAACATAGCTCAAAACTAAGGAAATTGATGGATAGGCTAAATATTTTTTTACTGTAACGATGCTTCTTAGTTGTTTATATTAAAAACTGTTTATTACCTGTTTATATTAAAAACTAAAGTGGTGCCACATTTAAAAGGAAAACTAACTTGTGGGATGAGCTCCAGAGATGAGTACATTGCCAAATCTTTACAAACATTTTATTCTATACTATTGTTTGGATTAGATTACTGAAATGTGAAAAGAAACACACATTTTGACAATTTAACAGTTTATTAATTGATCAAATGGGGTCTAGAGTACCATGTGGAATCTACACAACCACAATACCCTGGAGCTAACTCTTGTTGGTCACCATCTTGGTCACACACTGGAAATGGCATCCAATTTTTCAACCAGCATTCATCATAAGTCAACCAATGTGGTTGTGTTGATCAATCTGGCACAAGCAGCATGCCCCGACTGATTCCACAAGTGTTCAATGGGATTAAGGTCAGGAGTGCAGACATGCTATTTCACCCTTTCTACCAAATTCTGGAGGTAGTTGCTGATAAATCCATTCTGTGGGGCAGGCATTGTCATCTTGGAAGATAAAGTCTGAGAGAATTAGCTGAAAATTGGGTGAAATCAAAATCCAATCATCCAATGAGGTGACTCAAAGATATTAATGACAGCCCTGGTTTGTGTGTGCTGAAATAAATGGCATAGTTGGTTACCTCAAAAATAGTGTTTTTTTTCTCATGTTAAAAGATGTTATAACCCATCTGTTGAAAGTGTGGACTCTCTCAATCCTCAGTCAGAAAGTGTGTGTTGGCAGTGTCATGGTTTGAGCCTGTTTCGCTGCAAATAGGACAGGGAGACTTGTTGTGATTGATAGAACTTTAAATTCTGAATTATACCAGTGAAGTCCAAATGAGCATGTCATAAGATCTGTCAGCTGGATGAATCTCAAGAGAAAGTGGGTCATGTAGCAGGACGATGACCCTGAGCTCACAAGTCAAGCTAAAGACCGGTTGAAAATATATAAAGTTAATCTTGTGGAATGGCCAAGTCAAAGTCTTGACCTTAATCCAGTGAAATTGTTGTTGGAGAACCTGAAACGAGTAGATGATGTGAGGAAGCACACCAGAATCGCTTTCCAGCTGATGTGCAGGACTAATCTACCTGAAAAATCGAGCTGCAATATTGCTGCACAAGATACCACCACACATATAGAGTTATCATTTTATTGCCTCATTTACTGATAACGTTGTGTCATAGTCCTCAGTAATTATTGAAGTGTTGTGTGTTTTCTTACTTGTTTTCCATGAATGGTTTTTTACATGAAAATGAAAGGTAAGGGAAGAAAGCACCATAGTTACTGCAGCTGCATAATTTGTGACCCTTCCAGTCATATAATTTCCATTAGAGAGATTTTTCCTCATGTCATGCATTTGGCATTTTATCCTTTACACACACACACACACACAAAAGTGGGAGGGAAGTCTCATTTCTAAAATTTTCTAAAATTTAAATTTTCAGTAAGTACATGTTAAAAATATTTTTTGTAGATTTTTTTTCCAATATTTTATGTGATATTGTGTATCCACCAGCAAGTATCCGATTGTGTATAACAAGATTTTACCCTAAAATGACACAAAAAGTCTCAGAAATAGACATGTTTGGCATAACACTGGATATAATTCACTTTCACTCAAAAGCCCCTTGGAGTTATAATTCTAGCAAATAAATATTATTTAACATTATGGAAAACTATCCACACATGTTGTACAGTGTTTTTGTATTTTTCTCTGTGAAAGGTACTCCATAAATACATTTTTACTTACTTATATGTCAGTACTTGCTTATATTCTGAACATAAATTAAGATGTAGCAATTTATAAATGTTCTGACAGTGTTTATAACCTTAAAGGAAACATGCAGCAGGCTGCATTTGTAGAGAAAGACATCTTTTTGTGCAAACAGATGCAGACAGAATGTTGATTTCATTCCTGTCTGGTTTCTCTTTAATGGCATTTCAGCAAATATCTACATGTACATGGATGCACATAAACAAAGAGATCATCTCCCACCCACGCACACATGCACGCTCACACATGCTCAGCTCTCAGACTCATACTCTAACAGTACACTTAAACAGATGGTCACACATAGGAAATGAAAAAATAAAAAACAGCAGCTCATACACATAAGCTACCTGCACATAATTATACCTCTTGTGGGAGTACTGACGCACATACATGTAAGAGTATGTATATGGTTCAGACCTTCACTCACTCTCATTTTAAAACATATCCATGCACCTCAGTTTATAAAAAGCTACTGCAGTTTTTACACATACAAACAGATATCACAAACCACATTTTCAGCTTTATCACACACACATGCACACACACCACAAACAAGCCTGTACACACTTAGTGAACGTAGAGTGTAAATGCCCATCCCCCACATACACACATACATATATGCACCCCTCTCCTCTGAAAAAGGCATAATTCACTTCCACATTCTCCTCCCCCACATACAGTTCCTCTCCATAAAACTCATGACACACACACACACACACATTGCATATTCACAGTGAACTACATGCACAAAACCAAATGCACTTATATATATATATATATATATATATATATATATATGCAAATGCAAATGCAAATGCACAAATACCAATTCGTGTCAGCACACACACAGATACATACATACCTCGAATGAAGCATGCACACACAGTGTATCCTGCTCTCTCTCTGCAGTTATCAGATTCCCATGCATGAACTTTCCAACATATCTTATAGGTTGAAATAGTAATGTACTGTTGCATTTGGATGATGTGTGGCTCTTCATGTTGGGGGATTACATTATAGATTCATAGCACAGCAATCCAAGTCTGAGTGAAAACACCAAGCCCTTCAGGTTTTATGGCTTTTGAGTGTGAAGGAGACAAAGTACAATAAAAAATGTCAAATTAAAAATAAGTAAAAGGGATTAATGAGTGGAAGTGTCTAATCTTTTAGAATAATAAAATGTATTGTGGCAAGAAGAGGGACCAGTTTATTTTATATAGGGAACAATTTATTATTCTAATCTGGGACTCATTTGGATTATTTTAGGTTTGAAAGTCTGAAACGATAATAAAAAAATATAGATTGATTGGTTCGTTAGATCAACCCATCCCTCTTAGTGTGACACTATCATTATTCTGTGCTGTTTTTTTTTTTTATGATCGAGACAACATGAGTTAATTTAACCCCATAAATCCAAACATGTTTGACGCATATTTTGCATCCCTTTAAGGTAGAAACTTTATTCAAAATCCTGTTGTGCGCCAAATAATACTGCCACCTGGTGAACACTAAAAAACAGAAGAACGCTACAATAATTCTGACCTATTACTTAGTAATAAATATTAAACATAGCATAACTAATTGTTCTACAGTGGCCAAAAAAAGGATTCAGATAATAAAAATTGGATTTCTCTGTTCAGCTGTTTTTAGGTTGGACTTTAAAGGGTTAACCAATCTGAAGAAAGAGTTCATTCTGATGTGTGTGTGTGTGTGTGTGTGTGTGTGTTCGTGTAGTTTTCTCATTTCAGAAGTGAGAGTGCTGCAGAAGGAGATCATTCACCGGAGTGAGAAAAATGGAAAGTTTTCAGTACCAGAACTGAACATGCCACTATGACGTCGTCCAGGACACACTGATATTTTCACCCGGCCATTCAGATGCACATGTTTGTTTAGCATGTATGTGCCAGCTATACCAGCTCCATTCCTCCAGTCCTTTATATGGTTGGGACTTCAACTCCTTCATTTTACTTGTGCACTTCAGACATGCTTCAGCTAAAATTCAAGCCAATAAAATCTACTTTAACCTCTGCAAAAAATTCAAAGTTACTATAAATAAGACAATTAAGGAGTGGGATTAAATATTAAATGTTGAACCCAATCTGAATGTTCCCATTACACGAGCTGTATGTCTAAACACAAATGTGGAAATGAATAAGACTAGGCTCTGAGTAACATGCCAGCCGTCGTTACAGTGCCTAGTTTTGTCCAACTGAATTGTTGTGTTCACAAAGAGAAAGTTAAAATGAAAGTTTGCATGCTGACAATTGTGCCTGTCTGCATGATGAAACATGCAAATACATTTAACGTTAATGTAAAGACCATGATCATCACGCATGCATGTGTTGATGTGATGTAATCAACCCTCGGTTGTGGCAGCATGCTTTTTGCATCAACGTCCTGTCTCTACCCAGGTTTCCAGCTGATGAAATGTTTCTTGTGTTATCTCGTACGTAAAAAAACAAATAAAAACGCTGATTCTAAGCCACTGAATTTGGCATTTCCTTTAAATATGATCTAATAAAGTCACTTCAGTAAACAGAGAGATCAAAACAACACTTCTGTGATTAGGAGACGTCTTTGCACTGAGCCACAGCTGCTAAATAATGAGACACAGCATGGATTTTTATACTTCCTGGTTACATGTTCATTTTAGTAATTGATAGTCAGGGGTGTCATGGTGGCCTGAAGACTTAGGACTTTAAAAAATGTGGACATTGTCTCATATCTAGCTGGATTTGTTGACACCTTAGGTTCTCTCCTATTTCTTGTCTGAAGATTCAATATACAAAAATAAATAACAAAATAGATAGAATTAAGTTTTAACAATAATGTCTTCAATACTGCTCACATTTTTACATCGTCAGACCAAGACAACATCTAAAACAAGCAAACAAGCAAATTATTGATACATTGGCGTTTATATGTTGTGGCATATCATCACTGTTGCAACATACTATTTCAATAAATTGTAAGAAATAAAGAAATGAGCTCTGGGTGGATCTACGTAAAGCTCTACCTTCATATCAGGGGAAACTTTTCACAGTTAAAATGTTCATATTTCACCTGAGTATAATTTGTTACAGTTTTTACCCAGAAAAAAAGTTTTATTTCAGGCATATTCATTTCCTTTTAATTTATTTTGCAATAAAAAAAAACAACACTCAGCATTGTCCTTAAATGACCAGAGACTGAAATAATAATAATAAATGTAAATCGATAATTTAGAGGCAGAAAAATTTGTTTTTAAGTGAGCTGAGAATGAAAGCATCATTAAAAACAACCTATCCTGGACTAACGAGAGCTTTACTGATCAACAGTGGGTTTAAACACCTGGCAACAGGTGCAGACGTCTGACTGACTACCTCAAAGCCTTGTTCAACACAGTATTAGTTTGTCCTGTTTGTTGACTTGTTTTATTTTAAAGATGATCAACTCTAAAAAAATGGTTTCCATAATATTTCTTATTACTACGGCCTCTCTCAGTTTCAGTGCATTTTACTGACTTGTTTTATCAGGAGAGAATAAATACATTATACAGACATATATGTTTTTGCCTTCTTAATGAGAACAGAAACGATCCTCTGGGTGTGACTGAAGAAACTTTAGGTTAATTAAAGTGATGCAGCGCTACACAGAAAACCAGAGCAGATTCACGTCGAGTGCTGCTGAGCTTTCCTTGAACTCATCCTGTTTCACAGAATCTGTTTTAGGACGATTTTCTGTGAAGGTTGATCAGTAGACACCCGTCTCTTTCCACAGATTAAATGTGGAAAAGTATCCTTATTAAATCTGCTTATGATGCCAGCATTAGCATCAGCTGAACAGAGCTTCATATTGATGTATTGATGATGGAATCATCTGTTATGGTGAAAAATCTTTAGCTCACTGAACATCTATTAAGTCCTATCAGTTTGTTTACATGTTGTGCACAGATCAGTACTTCCATATGAAGGATGACAAGAAGAAGGTCTCTGAGTGCTCGGACTCTTAGCCACTGTCAATCAAACGCTCTAAACATGATAAGTCCACAGGTTGCCATGGTGATCTAACAGGATAAAAAGATCAACCCTAAATAGAAGGAAAACAGTCTTTATGCACTAAATGCATTGCTAACATGTTAGGTTAGCTTGACAATACAGCGTAGCTGTGTCAGATGTGAGCATAACGGTATAGTTTGACCGTTTTACTACCTTTGTTTTCCTCATTTTAAATGTAAAAATTGATGAGTTCACGGAAAGACAGTAGGGGGACATTACAGGGACTTTGCTGCGTTGCCTTAAGAGAAGTGAATGCAGATCCTTCAAAAGGTGCTTTCAGGCTTTATGGTTTTGCAACGACACTGCATCAGTCTTTTGCAAACACGCACATGCATGCTGGTAACGAGTTAAAACCATTACCACAATACAACATATCTGTTTTGGTGCTGCTTGGTTTTATTTGATGCCGTTGCTTCTTCTTGCTATTATTTCAAAGGTTTCTGTCCACTCTAAATATCGGATCATTTTAATCCTTCCGGCATGTAACACACTTGTAGTATCATCTCTGAAGGCTTAGCACATTAGAGACCTCCACAAAGCTCCACCTTTGCCCGTTACTAAAATCCTTCAATCTGGCCTGAATGAGATTGGTTCAAACAGATATCCAAGTGCTACCATAAATAATCCCCATCAGTGTGCTTCCACTGTGTCGTCTTGCAGAAGCCTTATTATCTTTACATCATGAGATACTGTATAAAATAATTTCACAGGTTGTTTTTTTTAAAACTAGAAACAAAAGAGAAGTAAAAGTGAAATTTAATGTTTGTAGAGGTTAATCACGTTCACAGAGCCTGTATGTGAACCTCAGTGTGCACCAAGTCACTTTAATGTTATCTCCTGTGCTTTCATAAATGATGGTCCAGTTTCTCCCAGAGATAAAAAGGAAGTCTTGGTGTTCCTTTTGGCATTTAGAGAATTTGATCAGCTTGCATCAGTTACAGACTAATCCACGTTCACTTTCAGTCCTGAGACAACAGTTTAAATGATTACATTCACCTCCTTTAGCTGACACTTTTATCACCAGGAACTTAAACACATCACGGTGGGGTGATGTGTCTTACAAGATACACTTTTGGATGCGAACATGGGAATGTGTGACACTGAATGAGCACTTTTACCAATGCTCAATGCAGACTGTAGCGGGCATTATGATCATACTCTGCAGCGTCGGGAATTCATTTAAACAGCTTTTTCTTTTGTTTGGGATGAATCTATTCTTAAACAAGTTAGAGACTTGTCAAAATTACAGCAACTTGGTAGCCAAGACACTTCTGCGGTGCTGATGAGCAGAGTTTGATACCTTAATGAGCAGAGAAAGGCGAACTCTATTAGTTATTGCAGTGTTTGTAAAGCCTATGCTGACCTGAAAGTGGTTTTAATCAGTGCATCTGTCGCTCATTGTTTAACACCTAACCAGAACTTAACTGAGCTTTCCACTTCCCCAGACATATCCTACAGGTCAGCAGGGAAAATGGAGAGATTTAGGATTTACTTTGTTAACAACTAAGACATTTTATCATGTGTGGTCAGACACCAGAAAGCCATGCAAATGTTTGAAACAGCTCAGACACAATAAGCATGTGGATTAAATCTCCTCAAAAACAAGCAGAAAAAATATCTTAAATTAATTTAAGCTTTTTATGGTATAAAATGCCTTTTTTCTTCTAAATGTGACTGATAAATAGCAATGGAAGCTACTGATAGCACATGCAAACTCCCTGCTGATTAGAGGTAATGCATTAAAATGACATGTTAGGACACAGAAGCTAATACTGAAAGAATGATCAATAACATATTGTTTTAGTGTCTTTTTCACATTAAGTGGACAAAGGTAACATTGCTTGTCTTATATGCTTGAATTCAAAGCTGCATATCAGCAGCATGGTATTAATGATGTGATATAAAGTCAGTCTGCATGTCATAGTTTGGGGCTTTTGTGTATTCTTTGTTTCTTGTTTTATTTTGTAGTTGTTCCTGTTTAGCTCTCGTGTCTTGCATCCTGTTTTGTCACAGCCTACCTGATTCATCAGTTCCCCTGGCTTCAATCAGCTCGTTTCTTTCTTACGTGTCTTCTTGTGGTCCCTCAGCGTATTTGTACTCTTCGGTTCCCAGTTTTTCCTGTCAGATCCTGTTTAGTTGCTTAGTCCTGCACTGTGACAGTCATTATTGAGATTAAATCTTTGGTCCTGCACTTCTTCTGCCTTTGTCCTCACTTTCACCTTCCGCACATCATGAGAGGAAGGATACTTGAGCCAAACCTAAAAAAGAACAATCCAACGCTAAATCTGCCTGTTCTTTATCCTGCATTGTCCCTCATGTGAAAGACAGATTTCTTTGCTGTATTATATATAGTAATTCCTGCAAAGCAGCACAATACGGCAGCCAGACTATCATTCTGCCTGCTTTAATGCTGGACAA
>JBAMIG010000008.1:7826788-7847173 GCA_037177335.1 Kiunga ballochi
CAATTATGTAATAAAAGAGCATCTCAACTTCCACAATATTGGGAAACTCTCCCATAAAAACCTATTCCACACATATACATCATCTGCATATATGGTGTTTCTGTATCTCAGCCTGCAAAATGATGGGCTGCCCTCTTTACTTTTGGGGTTTGTGACATAGTCTCAGTAGCTTCCATGTCAGTTTCGAGAGTAAAGATGATATCTGTAGTGTTTTAAGTTGCTTTTAACTCCTCATAATATATAGCGAAAAATACCAATTCTCACACCCTGTATAAAATGATTAGATATTATTTACATGTTTACAGCTTAAAGAACATGTTTTCACACTGCACTGCACAGGGTGGGTAATAAAAAGAAGCTCATCAATGGATTGTTATTTTTTTGCAACATAAGTAAGAAATAATAAAAAAAATCATAATAAAGAAGCTTAATGCAAAGCGGCCTCCTGTATCAGGTCATTTTGTAAACAGAACGTGAAGAGACTTGTTGGAAGTCACTCCTTTGCTCTACGCAGTGTTTAAGTCACAAGCTCAGACACTGCAGCCCAAACGGATGGTTTGTACAGACACTAAAGTTTTAAAAGTCTTCAGTAGAGGGATTGAAAGTCTGATGTCTCAATGCATGTGAAGACTTCAGTATTGTTTCTGTTTAGAAAGCTCTCCTAAAGCAGCACGTTTGGGTGTTTCAGACTCAGTAAAATGACCAGAATCTCTTCTGCTTCATGTGAAGTTACCAGAGGTTCTGACTGAGCTGCTTTATCCACTGTACAGCAGCCTTCTGTGGGACCACACACGCAGCATCTTCTTTCGGCCCAGGTGCTGTGTTTGAGCCCACAGGACGTCCTCTGAGCATTGCTGTTTGTGGAAGAGGAAAACATTTGAAGGCTTCCAGGATGAAAGCAGAACTGAGAACTTTGTGATTAGAAAAAGAGGATAAAAAGAGATGGTGTAGTGTTACTGACAGCCTGTCAGTTTGCATTGACAACAATGTGGCGATGAGGTCTACTCCGTTTTGACAGGGTTGCCCGATACACGCACATGCACACGCACACACACACACACACACACACACACACTGAGAGAGTTTCAATACTGGAAAGAATATACTGGAGAATAATATATATAATTTAAACTACATATTTTTGGAGCTTTTGCTAGCTGTCATGTGCCAAATGTGGGGTGATGGACTTGCTAAATACACTGACACAAGGCGGCAGTCACAACTCATCTATTGGAGAAACAATTATTTAAAAGGTTTTCTGAGGGAGAATAAAGCTCTTGGGATTAAATTTCTCTTTTATGAGAAATATAAATTGAGGTAGCAGCTCCACAAACAAAATTACACAACAGTATAAAGAGAACATGTTTAAGAGCTTTTATTTTGTCTTTTATTCTTGTTTCCTGTTCGTTAGTCCACCTGGTTTGGTTTTGCTCATTGATCCACCTGTGTCTTGTTGTGTTATTTTTTCTCTCTCTCTGTGTGTGTGTCTGTGTGTGTGTGTGTACACACCACTTGGCTTCAGTTCACCTTTGCCAACTGCATTCTTCTACTCATATCCTGCGCTTGTTTTCTCAAGACAAGTTAGTGTTAAACATCTTTGTTCTGCTTCCTGGTCTGCTTTTGGGTCCTGACCACTTCTTGTTGACAATATACTTTACAGTTATGACAAAAAAAAATAAAATAAAATCAATGCTGAGCTTAAATATCAAAGTTTAGGATCGAACTTCATGGACCAAGCCAGGATGACAGCCAGCCATAATGTTTGCATTCAGATGTTTCTGCATCCAAACTGAAAACAGTCAGACCAGCTTCCTCAGATTCAGCTGTTCCTGCTGACATGATTATAAGAATCAGGGTCTGTAACTGCCTGTTAGGTGTGAAGTTCCCATGAAGGAGAGTCAATATCAAAATAGAAAAGAAATAAAGTAAGCTGAAATATGAGAGGATTTATTGATATGAAAAACATCTTGCATGTGCAGTTATATGTAAATAAGCCAAAACCATATATAATGCATGCATGTGTGTGACTTCTGAGTTTGTTCACTGCAAGTGATTCATAAATTATGTTGGTCTAATTAATTAATGAGTAAATTTGTAAAAAAAAAAAAGGAAAAAAAAGATAATAATAATAACAATAATATTACGTGAGTGTTTAGTAACTTATAAGGGGATTATTGCACATGACAGATTAAGTGATCAAAGTCAAGGATTGGCAGCTCAGGTACCAGAAGGATGCAGTCCTGCAAGTGTTTCTCTGCTGAAACACACCTGACTCAAATCAGTGGGTAATTAGCTAACTTTGATTATGATGTTAAACTCTGCACAAATCTAATTAAGTCTGCTGTGGATCAGGTGTGTTGTAGCAGAAATAATCCTAAAACCTTCAGACCTGCAGCCCTCAAGGACCGGAGTTGCCCGTCGCTGGTCTGACTCATCAAACCTTTGAGGCTTTCTTAGACATCAAGACGATCACAGAAAGTTTTGACACCTCTAAGATGCTGCTGTAGCAAGCAAAGACATTAAACATACAGAAATGAGCAGCTCTTTCAATCTTTTCCCCTCATATTTGTTGGAAGATATTTTTTTCCTTTTAATTCCAACTTGGCTAAAATAAAGCTGGCTGCTTATATTGACCCAGTTTGGCTTGCAAACCTACTTTTATTACCAAGACTAGTAAAGTAATCCATTTTAACATTTATAGAGCAATTTGGGTGTGGAGTATATTACAGAGCTATTTATTATGACACTGTGTACACCCACACATTAACACACAGTCACACACACAGACAGACACAACGCCTGAATGGTTTAATGCAATGACACAGAGAGATTGATTCAGGCTCCTAAACAGGCCACATCATATTAAATACTCCTCTCCTCTCTTCTTCCTTTCTGCTCCCTCTCTTCTCTTCATCTTCAGTTTCAGCTTATTCATTACAACTTGCAAATGTTTTAACAAAAGAGTCATTTATTCTGTGACATCCTCTGACTGTCCTTGTCCCATCAAGATTTTAATGAGGATTTGTTTGTTTGCATTTGCTTGTTTTCATTACTGCATGAGTGTGTTTTATTATAATTGCTCCGACACAGAAAGATGGGGGACCGGACAGACAGACACACAGACGCAGACTGAGAGAGGGGGGGTAAAAAAAGAAAAACAGAGAGAGCGAGAGAGGGTACAAACAGAGAGAAATTCAGCGCAGCACATCAATCATTAGGAAGATTATTATGGCAGTTGTCATGGCAACATCCTCCCATCCCCCCTCTCCCTCTTCTCCTTTCCCTGTATTTTTTCTCTTTCACTCCCAAATCAATTCAAATGCACTTAAATGCCACTGCAGACACGGTAAAGACGACGTATGTGTGGATGAATAGCAGACACGATAGTGAAAAGAAGATCACAACAAAAAGAACGCAATGACACATTTAATAAGTGCATATTCAAGAAGCCAAATATAGCTGTTTCATTTCCTAACATGTTCTTGTGACAACAACAAACAGATCAGTCAAAGGAAAAGCACAATGGCCGCCACACTGTACCGTCTGTGACCATCTGAGAGATGCTAATCTGCCGGGTCGTGTCCTGACTCAAAGCAGGAAGAAGCTACCAGGACAACAGAAAATAAAACATCCATTGTTTCCCTCACAAGATGGAGATACACGCAGTTATTAATGTTGTTACTTTTACTCACAACACAACTCTGTTCCTGCAATTATAATGTAGTAGATTCTAATTATGAGACAAAAACATAATAATCATGAGGTGCATTCGCACAACTGAATAATGCATCAACACACAGGAGCACAAAATTACAGTGGTTATCACTCATATAACCGAGTCATCATGTAGCTGCTGCTAAAGTCACAACATTACAACCATTTTAGTAGAAAACTATGCTGTCAAAGCAAGTTTATGTTTCCAGTAATCAGAGCCACAGTTCATTCCTGAGATCTTTTTTTTCACGAGTTTAATTTGCAATAAATTATCTGATTATTCATCCAATCCTAAAGATGTGCAAGCTCCTAACACACATGATGATATGCATCAAATCCTGCCTCTCATGACTGACATGTTTAATGCCTAACAACACACCTGATCTGTTGCTGCACACTGATAAGATTCAAACTGGCTGAAAGTTACCATCAGCCCACTCCAGATGACAGCAACCAATTTCATAACAAAGCATAAAAATCACATGAAAGGATCTATTTTAAAGAAACATGAGTGAAAAGCTCAGATTGGGCTGGATATTCTTCTTCATATAACAGTCACAAAGCAGATCCTCACACGGTGCTGCAGAGCCGATAATGCACCAGCAACAGCACAAACACAATGGCACAAAGTGCAAAAGCTGTGCGCAAGCAGCACATTTAGATTGCTTATATAGAGACAGACTTTGGTTGATATTTCTCAGTTTCATCAAAGAAACACTGTAATTTCTTTCCCTGCACTCACTTTATTCCTTTTTAGGGTCCCACTAATTCAGACACTACCGGACAAAAGGAAGGAGTCACCCTTGGTTTTAAGCCTATCACAACATCAATACATCTCATCCTGGCAATCATTAGAAATCATCAGTCAAACTAACAAACCAGCACACCAAAACAACGTGCAGACGCCTGCTTTTCATCGCCAACGGACTTTAATTATCCAAAATATTTAGCAAACTTTATGACAGTGATGATGTAAACAGCTTGAAACGGCTCTCTGAGGTCGCCACGGATCACGGCGCAAATTTCTTGAATATATATTAGTGATGTTTTTCTCATCATGTTTTATTCAAACTTGAAAAATCAGCGTAGCTGCTGATCATAAAACCCAGTGGAAAGTCTTGTCTCACTCAGCAGGGGTGGAGGTTAGTCAATAGTTAGGCTGGAGGCCTCCTCTTCCATTTTACAATCACTCCATGCCAAATATGAGACCTTGCTAAATTAGTCTGCATTCAAAGCAATCAAATCACATTTTATGGGGCCTCGTTATTTCACCAAGCTGTTAATGTCATTACTATAACAGGCAAAATTGTCACCATGAAGCTGCCAGTTCTTTTTGCCAGAGGTCTCTTAATTTAATCTGTTTCACAGAAGCTCCACTTCTAACGAAAAAGAAGAATACATTACATTTGTGCATTAGTTTGATTTAATGAAAGTCTTTGTCATCCTTCTATTTTTGCTTTTGTTGCTCTAAGCCTCCCTTTTCTCATGTGCTATCATGTACAGCAGCTTGTATTTTACCATTATGTTACCACTTCACCATCGATATGCAGAGAAGAACGAAGCAGAAAAAGAGCTTCTTTCATCGTGTTCAGCTTAATATTTTCTACATTATTATCCAAAAAGAGATCAATGCAGCCTGATGAAAGCCTAAATGTTGTTTAAAAAAAAGAAACTTACACTGATTATGTTAGAATATGTATATCTAGATGATAAAATCCTCTTTTTGCTGTGTAAGGAAGACAATCACTATAATGAAAGTATTTGCTGTATTGTCTTGTCTCTCCACATACTGCTTTTATGTCATTGAAAAAGAGAGTCGGCATCCATTCAGAGTTTTATGATGATTGACATCTATAAAAGAGCCATGTATTAGCATTAGCATGAATTTATGGTGTCTCATTAGCTTCCTAGGCGTTTTGTTTCTTGTAGTTTTCATTTTTCTCACCTTCTCCACCTTCTGCAGCTTCTGCAGCTCCACGTCAGGCTGGTGACGATAAAGCTTCATGAAACAAAACCAATGGGTAGAAAAAGAACTAAGATTTAGCCCTATGATCGACTTTAAGCATGATGATATGACTAAAGATGGTTTTAGTTTGTGTTGATTTGATATTGCACAGGAACCTAAAGGAGGATGCTTTGATTGACAGGGCATAGGCGAATAGCAATGCTATCAACTCAGCTGAACTATTATTCTGCATTTTTCAACACTGTAAGCAATTATACCATGAGTGTTTTATGTCTGTCATTATAATTGGTAAGCAATCATTAAATAAGTTATTAGTTTGTGCAGGACCAGCCTACAGGAGGTAAAACAAGTTGTGAGGACTCGAAATGAGTAAAAATGCAAAGAGAGTTGCTATTTAGTTAAATTCTGGATGATGGGGGACCCTCTCTCTCTCTCTCTCATTCTCTCTCTTTGTCTCTATCTGTCTGTCTGTCTGTCTGTATTTTCTGGGTCTTTGCTCTGACACAATTACACTTCAGCTCCTATCAGCTTGCTCGATGCTCCACTGCATCTCAGGAATGGATGGACACGCACGCACAATCTCTTTTCGCTAGACCTACCGGGGTAGAATCTATAGGGATTTTTTTATTCCTATAGATAAAATTTATTCTTTTATCCAAAAGTAAAACTTAATTACAAATAAATTGATATTGAGGGTGATATCTGTTTTTCTAAATACCGTTAAGCAGAGACTTTTCCTCATAAAGATTAAATCTACCAGAACACCTGTACATAGAGGTGACACAGCATAATTGTGTATCATGAACTCATAAACACGGGTATAAACTAATTCTGAAACGGGAGAGGCCAAAGTCCAAAAGGCCTTAGAATGTCATCCTGACATGTTTTAGTTCAGATCTGCTGATCACAGTAATTATCCAGCTAAGATTCAACACTCCCAGGAACTGAGGTAACCAGAATATTATGGGGTGAGCAGGTAAACAAGCCAGTAAAGGATGGGTCATAAAACTTGGAGCAGTATAAGTAATGAAGCTCAAATGTACGAGGGAAGCTTTTTCATGATTCAGCCCTGGTGTATGCTTCCTGTATGATCGATGTTTCTTACTTGTGAGAGAGAACCATGCTACTGATTAAATGCTCATTTTTTATACTTTTGGACCGGTCCTGGTTTTTTGAGCTCACTCGAGGTCTTATGCAGAGATGACTCCCTTCCCTCAAACATGGGGGCTTTTCCGTCCGACCGAGAGGAGATGACAGAGAAAAACGGGGACTCTAAAATGCATAAGTTAATATACAAAGTCAGATCATGAGGAACCTCAATGTTAATTCTGAGTCCCCACTCACATCTAGTACATCTGTATTAGATACGAGGTCACGAGCACACTTCTGATGCGTGTGTGTTGGGGCACGCAATATAGAACTATAATGTCGTACAATATGAGTGAAAATCCTCAACAATATAAAACAGGATTAAATCAATTTGACAATGATGAAAGAAAGCAAAATTCTGATGTTTACAATAGGAGACAGTTACTAAAGTATCTGCTACCATGTTTAGGTCAAAGAAAATATCTGGTTTATAAATAAAGTACTCTGGGTTTGTCCTATTTAACAGGCTTGTGTCAGCAGCTCCTGTAAAAATGCAGAAATGTAACGTGACTCGGTTTGCAGTGTAGGTTTTCATGCTTTTCTATTTTGTCTGGGGGGGGGGGCATTACAAACAAAGGCCAAAAAAACACCCTTATGTCTTATCTCTGGTTATATCTATTAATTTATTTTCCAAACCACTTTGTCCAATTCAGGGTCACAGGAAACTGGAGTACATCCCAGCAATTAGCAGGGAAGAGGCAGGGTACATCCTGGTCGCCAGCCTATTGCAGAGCAAGATACTAACTACTACACCTAAATTTAGTTTAAACACGTTTATAACAATTGTTGAGCATAAAAGTCTGCACAATGAGCAGCTATCACAACTCACTAAGAGAAAAAACCGAATTTGCTTCAAAGATGTGACCATTCAAAGACCCTTTGTAACTTCTTTGGTGAATTTCAGTAAATAAAGCACACATTGTGTCACAATTAGATGACCAAGGTAGCAAACAGGTTCATTTATGTACAAATTCCTGTCTTGTGTGCTATGATTTGTATCACCCCCTTTAGTATCTATACAACTGCATAGGAAGGGGAAGAGTGGCTGTGGTATAAATCAAACTCTTTGCAAAGAGACTATAGGTTGTGTTTTTTTTTCATTCATTATTTATTTAAAATAAAAAATTTGATCATAAATAACTATGAGACATTCATATGATACAATATTGTTACAGCCTCAGTGGTATATAAAGGGAATACATACAACAAGTGGGTCAACTTAAAACATTGAAGACTAATATAACTAACAAAAAGCCCTGTTATCACAGGAAAAAGACCTAAACTGGATCAAACACAAATAACAAGACAAAATACAAGGTTTGTAAATCTACAGCTAAAGTCAGAGATCAGTAAAACTTCTGCAATAGTTCAACAACTACAACAAAACCTCTGTGACTTCAGAGCAAAGAGAAAGATGCAAACTGTACAGCTGCCCTGAATGAAGGTTTAGGTAGGGAGGTGTCCTGTGTGAGGAAGAGCCAGGGAAGTCCTCCACCAATCCAGAGACAGCAATTCTAACCCTAACGCCAGCAGCCAATCATCTCAGTGTGCTGGATTCCCCTTATTTGCATACCAGAAGACCAGTAGGCTCAGAGTAAATAAGATCCATATTTTCTGTGTTTACATTTCTACCATCACATAAGCAAAATCAACACACTGGCCATATTAAACCTGGGTTATTGTTTAGCAAAGAAATATCTGAAGAAGAAAGAAATGGAAAGAGTGAAGGTGCAAAGCAAGAGATAAAACATTGGTAGATAAGGTGTTAAAACAAGATGAATGCTAAATTAGCCTTTCTTAGGAGGTGCTACAGTACATAAACATACATATTTTTACTTATGCTACTTTAAAGACAGTGTTAAATAAGATCCCAAAGCCTTTTAACAATAATACATGTGCTATCTGAATTTGATTGTTTTAAAATCAGGATTTTATTTTTGCAATATTGTCCAATAAACACACCCAATACAATGTTCAGACAATTTCCTAATATTGCTGAGTTTGCAAATTGATAATTATTGTTTTGTCTCTCTTGTCTGACACATTTTGTGTCCAGTCCCTCTTGCTTTGTCTTTCCCACTTTCCCTGTGGTCATTTGGAAGATAATGATGTCTGTGCTAATGTGCTCTAAGCCAAGGGGCACAACAGAGACACATACACCAGGTCAACAGTTTGCAGGTTCACACACACGGTCAAGCTAACAAACAGCAAATTCATGCTATGCTGCACAAACACCACATAGCATGGAGCCTACACATCATTGCACTTGGATGATTAATCATATTCTTTCAAGAAATGTGACCTTTAAACTCAATAACTGCAATTAGCCAACTAATACCTATGCAAACGATTTTGTGTAGATAGAGAGAAATCCAGGTAAATGTCAGGTAAATGTAGTGAGCAAGTCTTTAATTTGAGTGTTTATATATCTCCAGAAGCATGAGAGGTCTGGTTTTCTTTGGTCTAGTCTTGCAGAAATATTAGAAATAGTTTGTAATTGTTACAGATTTTTCAGAACAACAAAAAAAGAAAAACATAATTGTGCGTGCACACCAGTTTGTGGACCGTCTCTAGGGCCACTTTCTCAAGCTTTCAGCTCCATGGTGTTTCCCCTTCGGTGAAAGAGTTTGATTATTTGTCATCAATTAATAGCTCCAGAAACGTCTGTGAAGGGGCTATAAGTTCACTTGCTTTAATAAGTTTGTGGGGTGGTTGTGTTATAAATCACAGGAGTGTCCCTGGGGAGACTAAGGATTGTTTAATCTCTCCTATCGTTAATATTAGTTCAGAATCTTGATCTAACATGATTTTAAAAGGCTTATTATTTTCACAGCCATCCCTCATGTTGAAATACTGCATTATAGAGTTACCTAAAGAGTAAAATAAACAAAACGATAGATAAATACTGCAAGAGGTTTTCTTTCATACACTAAAGCCAGCTCCAGCTGGTTTCAGGAAATGCTGAATTTACTCATTACCCAACATGAGCTAGTTACTTTTAGCTATGCATGAGCTAGCTACTTATCTAACACTGTAAAAACTGTATCCAAAGTTACATTTTGAATAATATAATACTGCATTGCAGTATCACCATGGGACAATGCATATTTTTAAAAACTTTTTTTTTTTACCTCAAGTAAAAATTTAGTTTTCTTTAGGGGCAAAACTTAATGGCAAAATAACCAATAGACAACAAGGAGGTTTTCTTATTTCAAACAATTCACTAGCGCCCTAACACGAGGGTGCGAATGTAAATATTAAAATTGCAACAACACCCACAATAAAATGTTTTCAGCTTACATAAATCCTACTTGGAAAATGTCTTAGCATTTTTCTCCATATACTTTCATTTAAATGAAGCTATTCAATATTTTTGTGCAGTTATGTCTCCCTTTTAATAAATAATGTATTATACATCAGTGTTAAGTTTTATCAGTCAATCATGGCTGTGCACCTACGTGCTGATGCTCTGTTTATCTTTATTTGTATGGTGCCATTTTTTTGGCAATAAGTTGTTATGACAAAGAATCAAAGGGAAGTAACATTACAGCAAACTCAATTTTTCACAGGAAACATTTAAAAGGGCCCAAGACAAGAAACGTCCACAGAGAACAACAGCCCTATTATTATTAATGATAAATTAAAAAATGCATTTTAAAAATAAGGAAAAACAATAATGGTATATGCACTGGTAACAGTCAGCAGTACTATGCCAGGCATTCATAGTGCTCTTAGCACCATTAATGCAGTCTGGTGAAAGCTCCATGTAAACATCCTTAAAGAGTCCAAGCTGTTTTAAGGAGTGAATGAAGTGATTTTTAGTGAGTAGCAATCATTTTGAAGTCTTAGAAATATTAAGAGTTGACAATTTAAAACCAACTCACACATATGAACAAGTCTTGTTTCTTGTATCCAATCAAATCATATAGATGCATCATTGTGTCACAGTTAAGGTGGATGGTGTTCCCAACAAACCCAGGGCTTATGATGGGCACAAGTTGCCAAAAGAGTCATTAAAAATGGTCATGTGATAAAGTTTGATGTGCTTAGGTGGGGTTAGGATTAGGACTTCCTAATCAAAGTCTTGATTTTAATCTATTAGAAGTGTGGGAACATCCATTACAAGCAGAAATTGTTTTATTTTGGTGAACGGGTAAATGGCATGGGACACCATGTGCTTTGAGCGTGCATACCCCCCCACTGAGCAGCAAAGATGGACTGAACATGAGAAAGTTGCTGTACTCAAAACGACTTGTCAGGTTTACAGGGTTAATCCAAATGCTGTGTTAGTTACCAGCACAGCCACACTGGTTTACCTTCAATAACTCCTGCTTGAGGAATGGGATGCCATCCCACTGCATAATGTGACCAGTATAAGGAGGAGGAACCCAGCTGTGGTGGCAGTTTATGGGTCTTTCACCTGCTACTGGGATCCCTCACAATATAAAACAAACAGGCCAGTATAAATTCAATCCAATCAGTCTGGCTCACAAATGAAAAAGGATTTTGGCACATTTCTGGGGGGCTCGCCACACATTTAGCTGTTTTGCTCATTCAACACAAGCCGGATCCTTCTGGGTTACATCTCATTGTAAAGATTAGCCTCTTCGGTCATGTATAATGCAGCAGCATGATGTCTGTACTAAGAAACCAAACACTGATATCTTTATTTTTATGTTAAGCTTTTAAAATATTTATGTTAGTTTTTGTTTTGTGCCATAGATAGACACATGTGTCCAGTATTAGTGGAAAGATCATGCACCTCTCATTTGTCTCATCCCATTTAAATCTCCCATCTCTGTATCGTTTTTGTATTCCAGTTATTTCTGGAGATACAGAGCTCCCTGCTGGTCTGCTGTGGGATTGTCACTGCAGCATTCACCGTTTTAAGCAGGCCTTTAGCCGTAATGCAAACTTCTTTGTTATCACATGTTTTACAGCTTCAGTTTAGAAGAAAAGGAAATAATTAAATTCTATTAAAGATTTCACTCTTTTATCATCTGGGATATAATGCACAAAGAAAATATTGCATAGGGATAATCCTAAACAAAGCCACAAAGGCAAACTTACATGTATAAAGTAATAAAGTAGATATGATTTATCACAGTTTCAAAATGTTTTTTTTTCACTTTTTTTTACATTTTTTAAAAAATTGTTATTTTATTACTTTTAATTTTAGAGGACAGTCCCAGGAGCCACTATCCAGATATTAGATGTTTTCCTGCTGCAACCACGCTGAAGGTAACGGATCTTCCTGAAGAACTCGACACGAAGCTGTTGAAGCAATCTGATCTGAAAGTGGTGCTGAGGAGAGAAAATAAAACCAGCAAAGCGTTTCTAGTGGTTTGAGCTGTGGGAGTGTGAGGCATGTTTCTAACAAGAGGGGGCAACATAGTTTCATATTGAACAACTCAGCAGTATTATCTTTACACCCATAAAAAACAGAATAATTGGGCAAAGTTTTCTAAAATAACTAATAATATATTTTCTGCTGTATCATTATATATGTGTACATTAATGTACTTATTGTTTTCTAACATTATTTGTATGGTTTGATATGTTAAATATATATCTTTTATGCGAATGATTATTTATTCCCTCATTATTTTAGAATTTTACGGCTTATTTTTACTCTTTTTCTACTGCAAGCATATACACCCCAAACAGGAAGTTGGTTACATTTTACACATTAAAAGTGGCTGAGAAGTGAGGCACCCTTAGTTGGGATTTGGTGACATGAATGTTGAAATGCTGGTTCCAGGCAGCTGGCGAAACACACTCATACAGGTGAGTTGCATTGTGGGTAACTTTAGAGTGAGCTGCAAATAGAGGATCTCTCATATTTTACCATATAAAATTTGCTTACACATGCAAGAAATGCTTCCCACTTCACGGAGCACTCACTGAAACCTGGAAATGTACTTTTTCACATTTTCATCCTCAGAAATGAGTGTTGTAATAATATTGAGTTGTTTTATAAGACTGAAAACAGCTGAAAAAAACAATCCCTGCATGAAGCCTGATGTTTGTGGAGAACTCAGTGTGGTTCAATGATGCATGTAAAGCAGCCATGTAAGCCCACTGAAGTGATCAATATAGTCATTTGCATTTAAATTTTCTTTTTTTTTCTCTTTCTGGTTGTATAGATACTTATTTACAGTATAATAAAAATAAATAATAGAAGTTATGTCAATTCATGTAAAAAAAAGTTGTGACAATGTGTAAGGCTCCAATGTATGTGTACAGTGTGTTAGTTGGTTGTGTTTTTTTTTTTGTTTTTTGTCTTGTCTGTTGTCTGTCTATGTCTGTAGTTTTGTCTTTGTCATTTTGATATTGACTGTTTTCTCGTGAACAAAGGCTACTTCACATGTATCCTATAAAAACTAGTTTCATCCATTTAAATTCGTCAGATCAAAAGCATTTCGTCTGTAAACCCTGACAAAAGTAAACGCGAGAAAAAACTATCTTTAAACATCAACACAAAGATGGAAAAGGGGCATAAGGTAACATTTAACAGTACGTCTTCTGATTATTGACAGCTTGTTCAACTCACAAAGTTAAAAGCTGCACCGTCCTGCTACATATAATATGAAGTTCTGCATTAACTCACAAATATATGAGTCATATGCCTCCTGAGTCTTCATGCTAAATGAAGCAAAAGACATTCAACATGACTGCAATAAAACTGTGTCCTAATAGATTAAACTGCATAAACATTTACTTTGGTCATCCTGACACCAAACAACCGCACCTGAATAAACTCACCACAAATATTTGAGCAAGCTGCATGTATGTTTGATCTGCACATGCAGATCAGTCTGTTCTTCATATATGCTGAAAGGATAAGACACCATCACCCACATCCAATCCATCTCTGACTTCTCCACATCAATACCTGAAGATTCAGATCTTATTATGACTTCCAGGTCTTTGGTAACCGCCACCAAAAAAACTTTTTTCTGTTTCTAAAAGCCCGGTCAGCGACCCTGAGATGGACTAGTGATAAATAAATGAATGAATGACTGTGAGGGGAGTTTATTTTGAATTGTCTGAATGTTGGTTTTGTGCTTTCTGAAGCTCTTTGAGTTAAAAACAAAGCCACATTTCAGGTAGTAGATTCCAGCAGATACTCATACTTAGATGATTGCGTACGTTTATTTAATAAAATAAGTAATAAAACTATTAAATTAATATTTGTGTTTGTAATCCCAATAAGTCCTTTTTTAGGTTAATATCTTGCATAAAACTCTTTAATATCTGTTAACAGTTTTGTTTTTGTCTCAAAGGTTGTCATCTTACTAATTCTATCCGATGTTAATGATCCTGCTGGAAATGGTTGTTGGTGAAATCTATTGAACACCAATTTTAGTTTTAGATTTCCCATTTAAACAGTTTCTGAACACACCGCTGACATGAAAAACCTACCGGACAGCTGCATCTTCGTGCTTGGGTTAGACTCTGTAAGATTGTACAGACATCTGATAGATTAGCGACGGTTTTATGAGACAGCGCTGACGAATGTAGCAGTCATTATAAAGAAAAACACCAGCGTTAGTAAGTCACTTCTTCATTTTAATGTTGCTTTACAGTAACAGTCTTCAGCTCTCACAGTTTAAATTAGCTCAGATTGAAACAGTACATTTAAAATGTTTCACACACACACACACAGAGAGATACACACATACACATGAAAAAGCAGTGATTCGGGTTAGGATGCAACGCTCCACATTGATAATGTAACATCTACACAGATAAACGTAACAGAATGCAGTGAGGTCTTAAGCTTAACAATCATATTTGTGAAGATCTGAAGGGAAACATACTTAATGGTATAACACTAAAGTCTCATGCACTTGAAATGTGCACATCTAAGTCTTATACATCATGCAATATATTTTTATGATTGGTTTGTGCTTTACTTTTCATTGTTTGTAGAAACTGCAGAAGCTGTTGCTGCTCCAGCAACATGCAGATTGGGTATAGTGTTATTAAAATGTTTTATTTGATTCTTTACAGCAACCAATTCTATCATTTGTCTGAGATCTATACTGTCGATTGAGACTTTCATCTAATGTAAATGATGTTCAGCAAACTAAAGGTGCAGCTTGAAGTCTGATGCAAATTAAGTTTAGAGTCTGGAAATAGAGATGGATAACACACATGCACAGAAAAGTTACACCCAGACAAGCAGACTAAGACGAGAAAAGAAAGAAATGGTGCAAAAAAGGTTGTAAAATCCTAGCTGTGCACACATTAACACACTGACGTTTGCACGCACACACACACTAAAATGCAGTAAAGGTGGAGGATCAATAGCATCTTTGTCCACCTTCAGTCTGCAGCTGATCTACAACCACATCCCCTTTCCCCATACCTCTGCCTTCACTTAAAGAAAAAAATATGGATTTGATCAAAAGGGAGGTAAAAAGAAGCCAGATGTGCCCCATGGAGAAGCTGGGAGGCTTACAGGGGACCGTTTAGGAAACAGGGAGCCTAATAAGCCCCGTGCCATTTATCTGTACTTATAGTTTTACTACTTGTTTCAATATTTTTAGAAAAAATAGTTGAAAAAAAGTAAGTGTAATTTATTTGTCCTTTTTTAGTGGCCATAACATCATATTAGTGAGTGGAATAAGTGTGTGGTAATGTAGAACATAAGCTACTCCCACAGTGAACAAATGGTAGAAAATTACAAACACAGGGAAGAAACTGACTTTCACTGCTTGCTAAAGATAAACAACCATAAATCAGCTGCAGAGCCATCTTCTTGTCCCAAACTGGGCTCACAAGGAGAATAAACTACATTTAACCTTCCTCTGAAACCTACAATAAAGGCTATGCAGTGAGTTTGAGCATGAAAGCACCTTCTAACCCTGAGCGTTCAGTTCCACAACCTTTTTCATGGTTGGATTGTGCCTTTAAGTTACTGCAGAGACGCCATTGTACTACGTCAGAGAAGATGGAGCACTTCAGTGATTCAAAACACTGCTTTTACTCAAGTCATTTACTTTCCATTCAGCATAAATCAACATGAAATAGCAAATACATCATGAGAAACGTTTTGGTGAAGACATGGTTCCAGAGCAAGATGGTTTTCCATCTTTGTGTTGTTCCTGTAAGGATACAGAAACACAAGAAGAAGTTGGTAATAGTATTAAACCTTAAACACTGTGAATACTGATGAAAGCGTGCACAGCTGTTTAAAAGCAGCACTGATTATGTTGCATTTGTATAACGCAGACAAAGCATTTCTGCTTTATGGAACCGCCTGAAAAGAAAAAACAAAATTTTCTCATCTTAAAATGAGAAAATCTATATTATTTGTATGTATAATATGTATGTATAATGTATTATATTCTAAACATCCCTCCTTTCTGTCAAGAGGCTTAAGGGTGATGAAAAGGATGAAGCTTTATTTTTAAAATAACCAGAAACTGCTGTCTAAACAGGTTGTTCCTGGAACTACAAAATAAAACAAAAGCCAAAACTCATGTGCGGATGAATATATGAGTAACAGTATACCATACTGGGACATAGGTGTGCATTCATACAGGTGTGCTGGTTTTGAAGGAGCAGGTGTGTTAACCAGCACCTGAAGACCAGCTGTGATCTGAACAGGAATTAAAATATAGCAGTAAACAAGAAAGACTCAACCTGAACCGAACAAAAGCTTTCCAAAATAAACACTTTATTTTAGTCGGACTTGATGGAGCAGTGAAGGGGTCCTTTGGGGCCAGAGATGAGGAACCCAGTTGCTTTATTTAGCCTCTGACTATACAACATTGTGTGCTGTAGAGTATTTACAGATGCCGATGAGCGTTTTGGGGTGTTTCAAAGCAAGTATCTCTCTCATTTAATGTCTCACCAAACATGTCATCATTTCCATAATAAAACCTTTTCCCTTAAATTCCAGTGAAACCACTGAAGCTTTCAGCAACAACAAATGTTCTGAATGTGGAAACTGAGATATAAGCAAACCATACATGCTGACACATTAAGACATGTTTGATTAGCAGAGCCCTGAATTAGCAAGTAGCTACACAAACCAGTGCGTACTGGATATTAAACTTCCAGTGATGTCTTTGAATCTAAACATTGACTGTGGGACTTGTGTTAGCTGTCTCTGTGTTTATGTGTGTCTCTGTTCATGAAGCTTGAACCAGTAGCTGGTTTCTATATGACACAGACAGGGAAAGAAACAGTATTATACTGGAGTGGGAATGTTTTGACTTGCTAAATGTTATCCTAACAGGTTGAATCTGAGGTGGGTTTAGCTGGTGGGACCACACCAGTATCTGTTTTCACCCTACAACAATAGTCCTCAGTTGTTTCCTCCCTTTCTGCTCCCTCTGCCTCCTCTTCTTTCAGCCCTTTGGCATTCTCACCTCCCTTCAACACAGTGCCCCTCTACCTTCCCCCCTTTTCAACGGACTTCTCTGTTTTTCCACTTCAATTCAGCCCCTCTGTGGCTTTCAGCTCGCTGCCCCTTGAAAACGACCTGAGAGGAAATTAATTCAGATCTTCTCCAACTTTCAGCTATATGACAAAAGCTCCAGCAGGACTCGTGCTATGAAATAACTGCACTTTTAAATGTGACTTTCAGTGAGTAGACAGATTATAATACAGGTACAGTATAGAAAAAGTAGCGTCAGTCAATTAAATTATTCATTTATACATATATGAATATATGCATATATATGTATATATATATATACATGTATATACTAGGGTTTCTGTGTTTGCAGCCTTTAAAAAGAGTTATCTTCATGTCAACTCTTTTACCTTCCTCATCTTCTCCGTCTACCTGCTGCGGTGCTGCTGAGCTAAATCTGGGATCCTTTTATTCACTGTACTGTATATAGGCTAGTCCCAGATTAGTAAGCAAACTGGGTTAGTTCTTCCAGGGCCTGATCCACTCTGCTGTAGTTTCAGAGGGCCCAAATACCTCTGGGAATGGTGTACCTACTTCTATCAGACATTTGTCCCTGATGAAAAAAAACTTGCTGAACTGAGTAAAAACACAGAAAATGATGTTTACATTATAACCGAAACACGCTCAAGATACACAGTACGGTCATTTACACCAACAAAGCACAGCAGGACATATTTATCAGTCATCATAATCACTAGCTTCTCTGGGGATTCCTTTTCAGGTTCTTGCTTTTGATTTTCTGAAAATTTGCTGATCAAATGTATTGATAACTTTGGCTTTTGCAGTAGCAGAGAATTGAGGAAAAACTGATTGAATCTGCACCAAACCACAGACAAACATGGCTGCCTAGTACTGATTACAGATGAGCGTTTAGCAACTAAAGCATGATGCTGAGCTCACTGCTATGCTCCACATTATGTGCTTTACATGCCCATAATCTCATATGCAGTATGTGGCTGACACATTTAGAGGTCTGCTTTAAGGAAGCAATGTTTTTATCTTGTTTCTCCCCACAGAAAGTCATGTACTCTGCTGTAATGAGGACGATGCCGTTACCTTCTAAATTTGTTTCTGCAGGTCCCACTGCTCTTCTGAGACGCCAGAGGACAGTAAGAGTCACTGGAAAGCAGCACGAACTGTCCGGTCACTGAGCGGCTGGGTCGGGCGGAAGTTGTCCCCCAACATGCCATCATTCCCCTCAGGTAGCTCCGCCCCCTTGACGTGAGACCTCAACCTCCGAAACTCCTCAATCTGCAGAGACAGAAGTGAAGAGATGTGCATGCCTTTGTGTGAATGTGCATCACTGTGTTGCTTTATTCATAGCAGATGAGCACACTAACAGCTTGTATTGCCTCATCAGTGAAATCTAAATGAACAAAGTCTCTTTCTTTTGGTTTCTGCAGGACAAAATGTTAAAATCAGACCTGCAGATGGAAAAAAAAGGTGACTTCCTCTTTGTGATTGTATCTCATCTGCACAAGGGTACCATGCAGTAGCTGCTTTGCTAAAACAAACCCAGCAGCTGGTGTGCAGGAGGAACGCTTTACAGCACAATGCCAAAGTGCAAAGCCTGTGGGCATAGCAACTATTGCATGACGTTTACATGCTCACATTCCCTATGCACACGCAGTCTTCATCATCCTGCAGCCAGTCATAGCTGGATGTTTAAGGGAAGTTTTCTGGGTAAACATAACATTCTCAATTTTTTCTTTCTCAAATAAACTCCGGATGTCTCTGTTCATGTCGCTGTATAACAGCTAAATCATGACACAGCAGAAAAGCTCTTACAACAAAAAGTTCAAGAGACCTTGCTAGGTTATCAGAGTACCCCTGATTTATGGGTTTTCAGAGTCTGATTATCCCTCATGAAGCACAGGAGAGACACAATAGAGAAATGCATTTGAGAACTTAACAAACAGCAGGAAGTTGGTTCTGAAAGAGTGACCCGCTGATTTAACCCGGTTATCAACACATACGAGAGCAGCTGCAACTGCTGGTGGTGGAAACAAACTATGGGAGCAGACAGATTAAACATGCATAACACCTGGGAGGTAAAATCCAAGAAACCAAGTGAAACAACACGATAACGCATCCTCCTCAGTATTACAGAAGGATCCGTCCTATAACACCAGAATTAGACTGGAAGTTTTCATCATTGGAAATCAGAGGCAGTCTTTAATACATAGATGGGTTTCTGGCATTTACAGCCCGTATACGTCCTCTGCAGCTCTCAGCTTATGTGATAAAGGAGTAATGTTCTGGAGTCAAAGATGCCGTAAAAAGAAGACTGTACACATTATTACTGCATCTGCGGCCACTGAATCCACTCGCAGATGAAAACTCATTCAAGTCTGGAAAACTTCTGGCCACTGATAGCCACCGTCTGAAGCCACTGCTATAATTTACATCACTGCTACATGTCAGAAATTCTCACACACTATTATTTGACTTCATGTTTGCAGCCAGAGGTGAACTGTACTTAAGAAACTACCTGTATAATGACATAAAAAATATACTTCAGTTACTCATCACGCCACTTTTCTGTTTTTTGTCCTTACTCGCATTAAATTAAACTCATCTTCCAAGTTTTTTCTCCATACTTTGCTTTCTTTTATCTGCTCAAATGATTCATGCAAATATTGGACATAGCCAGAGGCCGGAAAGCCACAGGTCACTGTATGTGTTAGAATTTCAAAGGGTCAGCAAGCCAAAGGCCAGCAAAGATGAACGAGGCATAAATATCAGAGGGTCAGCACCGTTATCCTCTGCAACAACAAGCCAGACGAGAGGCAGGAGTCAGGCCAAAGCTGCGTTCACATTTCAGTCTCTCAAAGGGAACGGGACGGACTTATTGATTGGCAACTGGTGTAAAGGTTTCCTGTAGTCTACTGTGATAAATGCCAGAAAAATACTGTGTTTGTGCAACTAAAAAGGAAAGAAATAGGATTAATTTAATTTTGTTCTATTTAATGGGCTGCACGGTGGCGCAGTGGTTAGCACGGTGGCCTCACAGCGAGGAGGTTGCCAGTTCGAGCCTTGGTGTGGGCAGGACTTGAGCCGGGAACCTTTCTGTGTGGAGTTTGCATGTTCTCCCCGTGTTAGTGTGAGTTCTCTCCGGGTACTC
>JBAMIG010000008.1:7881252-7895388 GCA_037177335.1 Kiunga ballochi
GTGTGTGTGTGTGTGTGTGTGTGTGTGTGTGTGTGTGTGTGTGTGTGTGTGTGTGTGTGTGTGTGTGTGTTTACATTGATTTTTTTTTTCCCTCTACCTTCTTTTGCCTGGCCTATATCATGCAAACGCTCACATCCACACCCTGTCGAGCAGAGCTCTCTATGGGGTTAAAATGAGGGGGGAGGGGTGTGTGTGTGTGTGTGTGTGTGTGGTATGATTAATTTGTCTCATTAGTGTCCTCTGAATCCTCCTGATACCACTCCTCTCCTCCCTTCCCTTCATCTCTTCTCGCTCCAGCCCTCCTGATCCCTCGACGTCCATCATTTGCTCTTTACCTCTCCTCCTTCACCTCCCCCCTCCTACGTCTATCTTTTTCTTCCTCCCCCCTTCTTCCAGTGTGCCTCCACCCTCCCCTCATTTGTGCCTTCCTGCCCTCCTCCATTCATTTCTTCCTCCACAGTTCCTTCCTCCCTCCTCTAACCCCATCATCTCCCTTCCTCTCTCCAGCACTATATCAACCAGTTAAAGTTCATACATATTCATAACCTCCACCCCGCCTCCCCTCAGCGACATCCAGCAGCCTATCAGAGTGCAGGGTTTGTTGTCAGGGTCTGTGGGTGGACACTGGGCCTGATGGGATGGTCCTTAGAGACAGATGGAGAGATTCTGTAAGCATGTTTTCATCGTCTAATCTCCCATCCTTCATCCAGACCCTGTCTGTGGCCTCTGCACATTTCCGTATGTTTTTCATTCATTTCATATCATTTTTCCACTATTTCTTTCTTTTCTCATTTCTATGTTATGTCTTTTTTATGTTTATTGTCTTCTATTAATGTTAATAAACTATATTTTTCCAGTCTTTGACCCATCTCTACTTGCCAGCCCCCCCTTTCTTCCTTAAACCTGCCAATCTACACATATATAAACTGTATTAGCTAAACTCAGGAGCAGAATGATTCTGATGTGAAGGAGGTTGCAGCGATGTTTAAAGGAAGGAAGGAGAGAGTGAATGGCAGATAATACAGCAGAGAACACCCTTGGGCTTGGTCTATTTCCAACTGGGTGTCGAATAGGAGTTCAGGACACATTTTCAGTTCCTGTACCCTTTTTTTTTTTTTTTTAGGTTTATTTTTGCTTTCAGTGCGATCTGAAATGAACCTGCCCTCTTACATGTTTTCTCTATAGGCTTAACGGTTTGTGTTATCAGAGCTGATGCTAGATCTGCATCTGATCACAGTTGCTCTTCGGTTTATAGTGTTCACACACAAAACGATAAGACACCGTCTCTGGAGACTAATGCATCCATACTGTAGTCATAGGCCAGTCGCTCAGGAAGCTTAATTCCACTTTATTCAATCATTTTTGATCCTTTCAGTACTGGTACAGTGTGTCTGTCTTTATCCACATTGTATTTGTGATCTGCTCAAAGGGGAAGCTGCTTTCTATAACAAGGCCTATTGTCCATATCAGCTACTTTAAAGGCAAGGAAGGTGTTCACTGAGAGATTTTATTTGTGCAGATATTAAACTCCCAAACCTTCAACTCTACTCGAGCATCGTCCACTACAGAGAGGTGTTTTTAAAGCCAGTTTCTGTGTGAGGCAGCTGTGATGATGTTGTGCTGTTCAGCAGCGTGTGTGTGTGTGTGTGTTTCTAACCAGTGGACTATTAAAGCGATTCACACTCATTGTGACAGAAGAGTAAAACCCCAAGTGGAAGTTCACTGTGATGAGGAGTTTTAAGACCGTCTTGAGGGGAGTCCTACCTGAGCCGTGGTTGGAGCAGACAGAGAAAGTTAGGAAGCTGAAAGTCGAAGCCTGGCTGTGTTACTTCTGCATCTGCTGAACGCTGAGTGTTTTCTTGATGATGTTAGCCGTTATTGTGAAAACATCTTCAGTAAACTCGTTTCTGGATTCAGCACAGAAATGTGAACCGAATTTCTTTTAAAATGTCATTTCCTGTCTTTGTCTTAGGCCTTTATCAACACAGCCAAGGAGATCTATGAGAAGATCCAGGAAGGAGTGTTTGATATCAACAATGAGGTGAGACACATTTTGCCCTCAGTGCTTTTTCTCCCCACCTCCCTAAATCTCTCTATACTTTCCATTTTCTGGGCCTATAGTTTTTTTTTCCATTCTTTGCTCTCCTCCCCCTCTTCCTCCTCCTCCTCAGTGTGGATTTCCAGCAGTGTGTGTGGTTTGCTTAGCTCCCTCCTTGCCTAAAAAAAGAGGGGGAGACCTTCATCCTCTTTGCTTCCTTTGACTACAGCAAAACTCTGTGCGCTCCTCCTGTCCTCCACTTTATTTTCCAGTCACACACTCCCCTCTTTCTGTCTTTCTCTCTCTCTCTCTCTCTCTTTCTCTCTCTCTCCCTCCTGGCATCTCTCCAGCTCATAAATTCCTCACATCCCACAAGGTCTCAGTCATTCAGCAAGAAAACAAACACTCGCTCAGCCAGCCAGCCAGCCTGTAAGCTGCTATCCAGCCGGTTAGTAAGTTTCTCATCCAATCAGCCAAATTTCCACGGTCTCACTGAAAGACGGTTATGAAGGCTGAAAAGTTGGGCTTTCCAGCCTGTCAACGAGTTTGTCTGACCGCTTTACATCACTTCTGTCAAACTTGTTAATGTAGTTTGTGTTGAATTAGAAAAATGAGATTACTACAAATCCTGCTCCCTGTATCTTCTAGAGGTCATTTACTTTGATCCCTGCATCTCTGCAAGGCGATAGATAGCATGTCCTCTTTTAACAACACAGTGACAGGAAGTGATGAGATACTGTTTATAGTATGCAGTCTGACACAAATACTGTGATCTTTGATCGTAGGAGTGTGTAAACATACTCTGTATTCAGCCTGAAATTTGTTTTATTAGTAAAAAGTGTTAAGTTAGTTAAGATCTATAACTGGAATTGATTAACATGAAGTGGTGAACAGGCAGGTATTTTCCCCACCTCACCCTTCGCTTACGCTTAACATTAAAATACACATTCTGTCCGTCTTCTGCACATATTTCAGTGGTTTTCAGAGAGCATGCTGTGGTTTACCCCAGCGAAGCAAACAGGGCAGTGCTACTGGAAACTGTTGCACAGTATCGCTCACGTGTGACCAGCATTGGGTAACAACCAACAAGCTATGATGTATTCACTGCACTTTCTCTTTTCATGTATCGTAATGAGGATGTTTTATTTTCATGTGCTGCACCGAAACTGACCTTTGAGTTCAGAAGCGACCTCTGACCTCTGCACTATTTTTTTGAAGATGTATTGTTTAACAACAATGCTAACGCAGAAGATGCATGGCAGCATTGCATCATCTGAAATAGCTGTATCTGCTTACAAATGTAAAGTGAGCCCTCAGCAGACTATGTGAAGGCCTCTAAAGCCAATAAGGAATTATTAATAGCAGATACTTACTGTTCAAACTCTGGCTGTAGATTGAATGGGTAATTTAGTCTGAGTACTCTCCTTATGCAGCTATACTATCACGGGATGAAAATCTGTTTATCAGTTGCCGTGTGTCCATCTCTGCTATGGTAATTATTCAGAACAATAACCTCATACACAAAAACCACTAATAAACTACGCTAGCTGTATAATTCACACCAAATGAGTGGTTTCTTGGACATCTTTCCAGCTCTGTATACTTCACAAGTGTTTTTCCTAATTAAGTAATTTAATTTCACTTTATTTTTTTTATACACAAATTGGATGTGTGCCGCATCATGTCACTGTTTGTAGTGTTCGGGTCAGAACCCTGAATTGAAACCTTATACCCTGCTCTGAGTGTGTCTGAGCCAGACTGAACCTTTACATGCAGGATGTATTTGACTTTCAACAGCGTTATGTTCACATATGTCCATGTCCATATACATGTACATGGACATGTACATGTACATGGACATGGACACCATGTACATGGACATGGACATACAATTGCACAGATCTCTGTGTGAGTGTAGAATCACAGCACAATGTCTTCAAATGTTATCCAACACAAACTATTGTTTTCATGCACATATAACCTAATGGCATTAAGCATATCACGGTCCACACACACACACAGAGCTCCAGACGTGTCGACACATCTGCGTTTGCAGTAAGCTGTTGTAGTTAATAAACAGACCCACGTGTCAATCGACGGACTGCGTCCACATCTGTTTTTGAGTGCAACTGGCCCTGCAGCCAGCAAGCCCAGGTGCTGGGCAGACGGCACTGGGGCCAGTCAGTCAGCCAGCCAGTCAGTGTTTTTGTTATTAGTAACAGTAAGACAAATTGATGGCAGGCCAGTCGGCCAAACCACATCAGCTGACTGGCTTTGAGTGAGAAAGGGAAGCCCCACCAGAAATGTTGGCAGCCACTATGAGAAAGCACACACACACACACAAGCGTAGGCGTAGACACACACACATGTGCATGTGGTCTTAGCTCAATAAATGTGATTTAAAGGCATACAGTGTTTCCCAGAGGCACTACTGCGTCTGAGTGCATGAGGGGGAGTTGCTCTGAGACGGAGATAAATATATACAGAAGGAAGAGCGAGCAAGGCTTACAATGTGCTACTGCTCAGAGAGCGAGAGATGATGAAACACAGAGGGAAAGGGAGCACTACAGCACAGAGGGATGAAAGTGTCTCCCTACCACCCACCTGCCTGCCTCCCTCTCAGTTTCTCCTCTTTTATATGTGCTCTTTTTCATTTTTCTCTCCATGTCCTTGAGTGCTGCTGCTGGTGTTCCCTTTGCCTTTGTGCAGCGCAGCAGCACCTGTTGCTTCCTCTGTGAAGTGATCTAATAGAAAGCCCCGTGGGCACTGTGCAGCATTAATCTGACCATGAAAGCAATAGTACACAGTCATTCTCACTTTTGTTTTTTGAGTCTTTGATTAAAATGGAATCTTTTTTTCTGTTTTTACTAAAGCTGTCGTTCATTTTTAGCTACATCATGAGTAATACATTGTGATTTAACAATTTATTTAGTTTATTTTAACATGACATAACTGTGATAATAAAACCTGCAGAGGAAGGGGGTGAGCAGTCCGTTTAACTACTACAGACTGTATGGTGTGTGTGTGTGTGTGTGTGTGTGTGTGTGTAGGGCACAGTGAGGCTAATTCACCATCATAAGGGAGTGATGTTGGAAACTCGTTAAATTGGTGCCCACTGGTAGAAACGGAGAAATCTTATAACTTGTCTAAAATGAAGTTGAGTCTCTGTGAAGGGTTTTTATCCTCCCAAAAAAAGTGTGCTTCCATATCTCACTAAACCTTGCATGCTGCTCGCTGCATGCTGCACGCTACATGCTGCAGCATGCAGCATGGAGGCTGCAGGGCAGATGGTGGTCCGTGATCCTCCTGCCCTCGCTGTGATGTCACTGTATCTTTTTGTTTATTTTCTTAAACATAAAGCATCACATTGATTTTGTTCTGTTTGGTGGATCTGAAGGATAAAACGATGCAACAGAAACTATAGAAGGACTTTTAATTTTACAACTTGATGCATAAAACCTGCTTCAAGCAGGTTTCAGATTTTCTTTGGTAAATAAAACCAAGATGTAAACAAACTGCTGTCATAATTATGACCCACATGTACTATTCATGTCCAGTGTGCTGTCTTTATTTTCAGACTCGTTTGGCATTTTAGTTAAAAGCTGAACTGGTCATGTGGGATTATTTCTTCCTGTGGCAATCTGGACCCAGCGTTGCATTTAAAGCAGTTCCAATGTCGGATCATAAAGTCTTTCCTAAAGCTTAGGTAGCAGGAGGAGTCCTTCATAGGCATTATGTGTATGTCTCCATTGTGGAGGTGGCCTGCTGACCTTGCTTTACATATAACCCTCAGGTGTCCTCGTGAAACAAAGTTTTCAGAGGGATGCCATGACTCTGCTAATCCAGGGTTCAGATCTAGTAATGATAGCTTGACATGTTTTGGGCACATAATCTTTCTGCTCCCAGATTCCTGTGCTGTCAGAATGGTGTAGAAAATATTTAACCCTGAAATTTTATTGAATTTACTTCCAGCCACAGGTCTGCCCAGACTTGATGGAAGTTGCGTTAGCTTTACGGTATGCTGGAAACGTCAGGCAGGGAGGATGAGGGGAGTAAATGAAAGTTGGAGGTGGACTGGTCTATAACACGATCTGTATTTGTGTATTGTTTTGCATATTGTGTCATCAAGGGGACTTGAAGAGGAAGAAACGCCTGGTGAAAAGCACAGCTATCAGGGTGAAAGCTCTTCCTCACCTGTGTGTGTTTCTGTGTGTTTCTCCCCACAGGCTAACGGTATTAAGATTGGACCCCAGCACCCTACCACCAACTCAACACTGTCCAGTAACCCGGGTGGCCAGCATGCTGGAGGGGGCTGCTGCTGAAGTCCCAGAACACGCCTCCCCTTCTTCCTCGTCCTCCTCGTTCAGCCCTGATCTTTCCTCCCTTTCGCCCTCTTTGCTCCCCTCTCCCACCCTCCTCCCCCTTTGCGTTTCTACTGAACTGCCCAGGCCCACTAACAGTTTGTTAACCTCTCTTTCTCTTCCGCTCTGTTCTTTCATCCATCCATCCCGGCGTCTCGAGTCTGTTGATCATCCCCCCTGGATCTCTGCAGCGGCGTCCCTTCGAGTCAACCTGACTTCCTGCAGGCTTACGAGGACAAAGTCAGCTTCACCTGCAGATTCGCTCACAGTTCCAGAGATTTTCCCATCCATGGACACATTTTTAGCTTATTTTATAATCAAAACCAACTTTCTGGAATATTATTTAACTTGCAGTTTAATGTAAACATTTCCTCTTAACTCAAATGTCACTGGATTATTGCAGGAGCTCAGAAATGCACAAAGCAGTTTATGGTAAAGGTGAGCTGACTTTGGCTGAGTAGGCGCGGGACTGAGGGTAGAAATTAAACACTTTAACAGCTGACTTTGTGGAATAAACCAGGCACCGTGTTGTGTCTATACACACATCTGTACATGTTTTTAAAGACAATGTTGATAGCAGGACATGTTTGTACATGCTGAGTCAGTTTTCATGCCGGGCCTGTGTGTATAGGGACGATACAAGTATGCCAGGATGTGGGAGGTTCATAGGCACTCTGTATTATTTGTCCATAAAAAGTACAAATCATGTCATGTGTCCATCGTTTCCCTGTTTTTTGTTTTTGTTTTTTTGGTTTTTTTAGTCATTTTGCTTGTTATCTTCCAGTCTTTGTGTCTTTTTTGTCAACTTGCAGATGATTTGTATTTAATGAACACTAAAAACTGTTTGGGTTTTTTTTTTGCATAAAGAGTGTTTTAAACCACCTGGATAGAGAATAAAAGACCAAACTGCTGAGTGTGAAAATGGGTCCTTTGGAAACGACAAAGATGAGCAGGAAAGCAGAAAAGTTAAGGGATGTTGAGAGCTATGGCTGCCATTATGAAGTTGTGAAACAAGGACTGGGGGGTGTTAATTGGAAATTGATATCTTTTTTGTATTTATCAGGCACATTTTTGTGTATATATGGCTCTTTATGTTTCTGTATCTCTTTTGGCTGTTTAAAGACGAGGCTTGGTATTCTGTCATGGTCTAGTTACGTCTCCACCAGGAAGTGTGAAAGACGCTGCTCAGGCCCTCCAAACAGGTTGTGTGTGGGTTTTTTTTTTTTTTACCATTTTAACTAGTTCTCATTTAATCCCAAAGGATCCCAGCCACCCTGTTGCATCAGGGTTGGTGGTGGCCTTTCTTTTAAATGACAAGTATGAATGAGAGCGGGCTGTAAACAGGGCTGAGCAGAAGTAATCCAGTCCCTGGTGGGAAACAGACTCCAGCTGAAAATGTCAAAGCATCTCCCTTTTGAGCAAGCTGAGATTTCTACCATGAACTAGCTGGCAGATATATAATGTGTAGCGTTTAGGGCTTCATCAGCTGCTGCAATGTGTTTTTCTTTTTGGTTTTGTTGCTGCTTATTTTACTGCTTTGTTACCCTTTCGTCCCAATCCCCCGCTCTTCATCAGACCGTGCAGTAGCTTTGTATTTACTTTTAATGCCAAATTATTGCGTTTACCTGTGTTTCATCAATAACAAGTGGGGGGAGGGGGGATATCAAACAAGCTCCTATAGCCTGACCTAAAAAATCAGCTGTCTGCCTTAACTCCAATCCTCTGAGAGATCTGGACAGCTGTGGAAATGTATGATTCTTTATCTGCAGATAGGCGTTTTACCACTAACTAGCTAGTCAGCAACGCATTAAACATGCAGAGACGCACACTTAGGGAGCTGTCTTAGAAAGAAGCCTCGTCTGAATTTTGTGTATAAATTGGGGCATTTGAATTTTAACACACATTTTTTCCCCTCTGTCCTCCATGCGCGCTCGCACACACCCAGTCTGCATACGGTAATCTGTATGCATGCATAGACGATGAGGCGTTCATGTACTCCTATGTAACCGAGCTGTGTTTCCTCTCCAGGCTAATCGTATAACTGTTTTGGGTTTCACAGCAGTGTGAGTGAATCTGTTCTTCTTGGCAGTGCGTTCTCTTATTTTAGTTTTTTTTTTCTAGATATATTCAACTCGTTATTAAATCTTATTCTTGATGATGTTATCCTTTGTAAAGCAAGATGTAGTGTGTGTGCGTGTGTGTGTGTGGATCCAGTGGGGTTACGGAGGGGAGGATCAAGCCAAACCTGATGCATCTATGGATTGATCTCTTATCTATGTGGCCCTCCTCTCTCGCTCCTTCCTCCTCTTCCTGCCTCTCCGCCTCCTCCCCCCCTCAATGATATTTGCTGTTTGTTCTTTGGAAAAAATAAAACCTAAAAAAAAAGATAAATTAAAATGCTATCACAATAAACTATAATAAAACATTCTAAACTATCAACATGTCATTTTAATGGTTATGTGGAGATGGAAAAAAATACAGTGTTTAAAGAAAAAGGACGCCTTAAGTGGTACTGTGTCATTTTGTTTTTTGTTACCTATACTGCCCTTCTCACTGTGCAACAGAGTCTCTAAATGTTATCCTGTGGTGTTTCACTGGATCTGATTTAGCCTTTAAAATGAGAAGAGAAGGACTTGTGGAAATGTGCTGTACGACCTTCAGGCATCATGGAGATTGTATTCCCTAATGAGGGTCAGGCAGACTGCTTAATGAATGAAACATTTTAAACCGTAGCCAGGAAAGCCTTGCAAGTGTGCCACATAGTTGTGATAGTGACTTGCACTGAAGCTAATTGTGTATTTGTAATGCACATAATAATTCAGTACCTGAGTAGTCATTTACATATTTTAAGGCATTTTTTGTCATGAAAAACTCGTAGTGCATCCCTGCTAAACAAACATGCATCTACAGTCTGTTCCAAATTATTATGCAAATATTTTCCTCTGATTTAACTTAATAGTTAATACAAACGACCCGCATAGTTTCCAAGTCAGCGACCAATTGTGTTGAAATGTGACTGAACAAACCTCTCAATGATACTTTTTTTTTTTTTTTAGAAATAAAACCCCTAAAATGAACTGTTATTCTGCAAACATTTATCAGCTGTAAGAACTGAAAATAGTTGATTGATGAATTTGTAGAATTAGGAGCTCATTTATTTAAATAAACATCTCAACAGGTCAAATGACTTTTCAACATCGGACCTTATCTGGAAGCAGCTTATGGTTTGTATCTGTTTAGGTTGAGTTTTGGGACAGTTTTCTTTGCAGGATGTCAAAAAAAAATGTGATTCAGAAACTACATGCTTTTCAGAGGTTGTTTTCACACCGTGAAGGCCTAAACGACCCAATCAGCTCTCTCCCCATGCTTCCATCTCAAACCATGACCCCACCACCTCCTTGCTGACATTGCAGCCTTGTTGGCACATGTGGCCATCCTCCAGTCATTCTTCTGAACAGTCCAGGGTTGCACTTCACTCATTATTGAACTAGACAGTTTGAACATGAGACCTCATGTGGGCCACTGCAGCCGTTTGTGCTTGTGAGTATTGTTAAGGGTGTCTGAATAGAAGCTTTATGCATCACTGCAAATCTCTGGAGAAGCTCACACCTCGATGTTTGCAGGAGGTACCAGCAGTTTTACATACCTGTGTGCTGCTTTGTAATGGTGTTTCACACTTTGCTTTATGTCTTTATCTGCACAAACCTGCATGCTCTGACATGGCCACAAGTATCTAAATGGTACAATGATCAGGAAATACCTGAAGTGTCCATATTGTGTCCAAGGCATTCAACTATTTCACACTTTCAGCTACAGAAAGACACCTTTTCTTTTCCATATTGCTTGAAAATCATCTTAATATTTTATTCACCTGAAAAACAACAAAACTTAAACTTTGAAACACTTAAATACAATTTGTATAATAAATCAGAATGCAGTGTAATTGTGTAATGGCAATAGAAAGACAGGTGATGGATGTCTTATAGATAACCAAAACTGTTTGGAGTTGTCCATGAAGTACGGTCACAATGTTTGGATGGATGGATCTGAATAAAAATGAAAAAGTGACCAGAATTACTCTAAAGGGATAAATGCCTTTAGTTACCTGCAGTGGACCTGGAGTAACAATTTGTCTGTGAACCATGAACACATTATTCTGTGGCATTTTTATGCTGCCAGCTGATCTTAAAATCTAAAAAGGCTGTTTTTAAAAAAAAAAAAAAAAAAAAAAAAAGAGAGAGAGCTTATCTAACCAAATAGATTCCCAACACAACAAAGATCAGTTCAAAATGTTTGAGTCTTATCAGAGTTTCATGTCAGTTTTGTTCCTCTATGAGCCACTGTGGTTAAACTTACCAGCATGTAGTGCCACAAAACCAACATCAGCTTAACAGTGTTCAAGCTCGGCCTATATAATTAAAATGTCTGGTATTTTGCCCATCATCTCATCCAGTATGGTTCAATTCAAATGGATGAGGTCTTAGGCTTTACTGCCTTCACTTCTGTAGGCCTCTTCAAAGAGAGGAAAGTGAAAGTCTAAGTGTAAATGATAATAATTCCTATTGGCTGACTTCCACTAAACCCCCTCAGTGGCAGTGCTCCTGCATTGTTGGTTCAGGCCCTCTGTTGTGCCATTATGATTTACAGGAACACTTGAATGGAATAAAGCCATCATTAACGGCCCACAGACCTTTTACCCATCGCTGCAGGAGTGGTACAGGTGTAATTAATACTGTTAACGGCATCTCTGGACCTTTTAAGTGTTCCTCTTAAGTCATAACAGCAAGGCAGCACACAACTGAAGGGAGGTCAGGCCTTATTAATACTGTTAATTACACCTGTGCTTTTGCTGCTGTGTTATATTGAAATGTGTGCTGTGAAAACGGCTCACACACGTTATCTGTGCTACTCGTCACACTTAAACAGAAGCTGAAAGTCAGCAGCATACCATGTAATTACTATGGATAATATACATCTCAGCATAACAGTAAATTAAACAAAATAGTATTTTTAATATGGAATAATTAGCAGTATATATAGTAATTTACACAACTTGCAACATAAAAAAGCACAGGTGTATCTTCTAAAGATGCATAGAAACACAGGTAATAATAATTAGGGTCTGTTTCATTGGTTTTCATATAATCTGCTGCTTGGACAGTCCATGGTTTTGTAGTTACATAAATTAACCTAAACTTGAAGCCTCAAATACAACATATAGATAAAACTTTCTATGTTGGAATACTATTCTCAATGCCATTATAGGGGCTGCTGAATAGCCACAAGTGTCAAACACACAGATTTTCACTGTTGGTTTTATTTAGGTATATTATCTAAAAGAAAACAACAAAGAACAAAGTTTTTCATTTAAAGACATTTCTCCTGAATCCCATTCAAGTTAGGCTGCAGAACAAGATGACATGCTAACCAAAGCTAGGTTAATCCCTTCTCTCATTTTTCATCTTTTATGGTGGTCAAATTTATTCAAAATAAATGCAACTTTGCACCTTTGTTTTACACTATTGGTAGTTTATATTCATCACAAAACTTCAAACTGGACGTCAGTAATAAAAGACAGCAAGAAGTGGAGTTTGCTAACTTGCTAACTAGCTAGCAGCTAGATAGAGCTAAATAGCTGCAGCAGGGTATGTGTGCTTTGGTTGTAAGGGATGTTTGGTTTATTGGAAAATGTTAAGTTGTTTTTCATTTAGAAAATTTGAAATAAATCTCAAAACTACACTGGATAATTCTTAAATATCCGTTTTGTTAAATGTGAAGAAGATTAGGTCATTTGGTTTTGGCTGTAGGCACTTTACTGGAAAACACTGTAATGTTCTCAATGGCAAGCTGATGAAAAGGCTTGAAAGGACCTCATTTATTACATAATCCCAGCCACACAATGACCATTTACATTTCTATCTATCTGTAGTTGTGTTAGATGGTGCAAAGTGGGGTCTAATATGACTGATGTTCTGTTTTTAGTGTCACCTGCAACATCCTAACTTGCAAGATCACAGTATTTTCATCCTATTTATACAGAACACGATGCAGGAGATTAACTGAGCCCCATGCAGTTCAAACTTGCCTCCCATTGAAGACATTTAATGCTATCACTTCTATACACTGCTAGGGGTCATGGAGAAGCTGGAGCCTATGCCACAATTAGCCGGCAAGAAGCAGGGTACATCCTGGACAGGTCACTGGTCCATCATCGGTCCATCACAGAGACACAACCATTCAGGCTCACATTCACTGCTAGGGACAATTCAGAGTGACCCTTTAACCTAAGCTGGGTGTCTGTGGAAGCCAGAGTACCTGAGAACCCGGAGGACACGCAAACTCCACACAGAAAGGCCATGCAGCAACCTTCCTGCGTGCAGGTCACACATTTAATGCAATACAAGATAAAAAGTTCAACACAAGAGTCTCTGAATTGTTAAGCAGCTAAACCTTTGTTTTGATTAATGTAAAAACCGGTTCAGCCCACAAATATTTAGTCATTTAAAGAATAAATGACACAATGGTAAATGAGGCCCTGCTGCAACTGTGTGAAACATTCAAAGTGAAAATGAGCTTTCACTGTACTCTCTGTCCCAGGATGTGAGAACTTGCTGTATTTTAATGCCATATATGCAAATCATTGCACTGTTTAACTTTACAATTCTGTTACATAAATGCTGTTTAATTCATTTAAAATGTTTAGGATGTATTATCGCATTTAACAAGCAAAAAGAACAAAACAGAAATGCTGTAAGTATGAACTTCATCTTTGAGTGCTGGGAGAAAATATGACCATGGTCAACAACACTGACCAAATATTTGATGAGTAGCAACACAGAACTGTTATCAGACTAGTCACTATACAGTTTCCTAGAAATGTTTTATTGGTGTTGAGAGGTGTGAGGTCCCTTCCAGTTCATATATATAAACAGAAGCATTGCATGAAGATAATTCTGAGTAAAGGGATGCAAAATGCTCTGTAAAGGTTCTGTAAAACTGGGACAACTGGATGCATCTTTAAAAGCAACTTTAAACCAATGTGTGTTTGTGTTTTACCCGCAAACAAACATGGTAGGAGAAATGTGTTGCACATTGCAGAGAAGAGGAAGTCAGCAAGAGGACAAAGAGATCTGAGAGTTTGAACAGGCAGCGAGTGTCTGTGAGGGAATGTGTGATTGTTATGCTAAAAAATATACATTATGTTAGAAACATCCACATTATATGCATCATAGAAAAATCCCCTTTAAACTTAAGCAGGATAGTTTTGTGGGCTTTATTCAGTGGGGTAAGTATATGTCTTTATGGTGTCCTTACAGTGCTTTGCTAGTATAAAAACAATAACAATGTCCAGGAGACCCTAGTCGATCCATATAACTTGTAGCTGCTGCACTGTAAAATTGCTATATGTGAACTCACTGTAACATGTGAAGATGTGACGTTTAACTCACTCAAATAAAGGCTTAGATGTGTTTCTTCTGTGTGAGAAGCAGGGCATCACAAAGGTAACTACTGTTACACAAAAACAACAGAAAACACTAAAAGTACACAACTTATTGTTTTATCCTGTAGGTTTTGGTTTATGAGACTGACTGAATTTTTAGTTTTACGCTAAACTAAGATCAAACAACACAAATACAAGAATATCAATAAAATGACAGAGAGACAGACAGACAGACAGACAGACAGACAGACAGACAGACAGACAGACAGACAGACAGACAGACAGACAGACAGACA
>JBAMIG010000008.1:7926128-7940738 GCA_037177335.1 Kiunga ballochi
AGACTTGTGTTTTTCTGAGCGAGTTTGGGGGGGGGGATATTTTTTTTTTTTTTTTTTCCCCTCTTATATTGGTTTGATGTATTTCTTGTATGCCTGTTATGAAAATACAATAAAAATTTAGTTATAAAAAAAATATATATATATACACATTTTTCTGACACATGTAGCTGTCATTTCTGCCTTTCCATTAAAAAAACAAAACATTTTTACTCATCATACCAACCCTCTGATTTTGTTTTTCCTCACTTGACTCCATGACAATTTGCATACCGTCAACATATGGAGTCACAAACAGGACATTTCTGCCTACTGAAGTTATTTTTTAGGTCTCTACATGTGTGAAATGCAAAGATTTGTTATCAGTCTTGAAGAATGATTTCCTACTTAAGATCCATGCAGTATCACAAAGCAACACTGACAATATGGTCATGTGTGACCTTTGAACCTAATCATAGCAAGACAATAGAATTAATAGTTTTTATATTTCTCCAAACATGTAAATCACTAATTGTTGACGAGTTTATAGATGAATTGTCTATTAAAATTGGATTATTTTAAAGGTTTTAATCAGAGCTTGTACACAGTCGGAGACAGTAAAACAGATCGGGGTTGCATCAGCACTAACTGTTTTACTGGATAAATCCAAATAAAGTAAATGAGTTTTACTGGTTACATAGCAGGAAGAAAGTTGCTGTGATTGATGAGTATAGTTAGATATTAAAGCTGGGGGGAAAGATTTGGTTCAGCTTTAAGTTACCGCAGGTGTAAGGGTGATACTGGCCATCTTCCAGTGTTTCTCTATACATTTGTGTCTTGAATTTACTCCTGATGGTATTGAAAGGCATTTTGGAAGTGGGTGGTCAAAGCGGTTCAAAAGAAGAAAAATGAAAGCTTCTATTTTTAAAACAGGATTTTTACTTCATAAAAAAAGGCATCGACGAGGTAAATCCACACCGCACCAAACCTGACAGCAATTGGGCATTCGTGTGTGTGCACATGCAATTGTGTATACACTGTGTGTCTCCATTGTCATCCGTGTGATTGATTATCTAAGAAGCTTGGCAGGAGGACAGATTTATCTCTTGGCACCGCATCTCCCTCAACATCGCTCTCTCTCTTATCTTTATGCAACTGTCTCTCTATCCCTGCGCTTCTCTCCCTTCCCCCCTATTTGTGCGTCTAAATGGCTCAGTTTACGTGTATGTCAGCAGGTGTTTGTGTGCATGTGTGCAGAGGTTTGTGTGATGTGACCTTGCAGCACTTCAGTGTTTGTGTGTACAATTAGCATTCCTCTGATGGAAGTGAACTTTTAGAGATGGCACCCTAACTCTTTCTTCCTCCACATGAACACACTATGCTAAGTGTATGTGTGTGTACAAAGTGTGCTGCTGCCGTAAACTTGCTGATGCTTATACACACACCTCATTGACACATTAACACACACACATAAGCATTTACGTGTTACACATACACATGAGTGCACTCTCAAAGGCGTAGTGTCTCTTGCTGTCGTATGGTATACACACACACGCACACACGTACTCCCTAGCTGTGCCTTTTTGAAGTATGGAGATAATTTATTCGTGTCATGATGCCTGATTTCCCATCTGCTACTGGGACCCTGAGCAGCTGGAGAGAGAGAAAGCGGGAGGGAGGCAGGGCTGGAAGAGAGGAAGAGGGAGGAGAGGCAGCTGGAGAGGCTTGCAACAGCTGGTAACCAGTTTCCTGTCACAGAAAGCTTACTTGGGAGCAAAGAGGAGGTGGTGGGTGGGGGGGGGAAGGAGCACAGAAATAGGATTTGGTCTGCAGGAGAGCCAAGGAGGAAAAATGAGGTGTCAGCCAGTTTGTTTACTAAGGTTAGCCTGCTGGAGGTGGGGGAAGGTGGAAGCTGTAGCAATGGGGAGTCGGTGATGGGGAGGAGGTGGCAGCCTAACTCATGGATGGATGGAACCCTTTTACCCTTTTGCTCTGTGGTCTGCCATTACTGACTGATTCATTCCCACTTAGCGAAAACTGTATTGATATTGAGTGACAAGTTGGTTTGGTAAACCACTGTAGAAGTAGATCATCAGCACATATTTTACATGTGACTTTTTTTTTCTTTTTTTTTTTTTTTACTAGTTATTCATTTGGAGAAAGGTTGTGAAAATGCATTCTATAATAAATCCAAAATATAAATAACAAGTGTTTTCTTTCTCCATATTCCAGCATTCCCCCTCAGACCTGTCAGGTGATGCCTCAATGATGGTTCTAGACAGGCCAATGGTCTGTGCTGGAGCCCCCAGCCAGCCTATCAGCACAGAGAAGCCTAGTGACCAGGAGACCAAGCCAAAAAAGAAGAAGAAAAAGAAAGCTAAAGTAGTTGGACAGGAAGAAAACGGAGGCAAGAAGACATCAAAGGAAGTAACAGAGGAAGGCGTAAAGTCAGCATTTCCTGCAACAGGAAGTGTTGCAGGTGAACAGCTTACCGGCACAGGAATTGTAGAAGGAAGTTCACCACCGGTGGAGGAGAAGAAAAAGCGGAAAAAGAAACCAAAGGAGAAGGTGGAGGGCAAGGAGCCCAAAGAGCCCAAGACCCCTAAAACACCCAAAACACCCAAGACTCCCAAAGAGCCCAAGGAGAAGAAAGCCAAGAGCACCACGCCGAAGGCAAAGACTCCCAAGAAAACCAGGTAGGAGCTGCAGGATGTTTGGTGTTGGCTCTTATCATTGGGATAAGAAATGGGAGGCCTCTATAGCTGCTGTGGTATTGCTTTTCTTGTTGTTACATTTTTGTTTCATATTCTAAAACGCACGGGAGCTGAGCAGCTTGGCTGGAAACCAGTTGTTTGGATTGAACTTGAGAACATTTAACATGTCGTCATCAACACAGCATGCAACACATCTTTTCTAAACTGACCCGTGTTTGATCCAGCAGAGCAATCTGCTGACTAACCACATTTCATTGGATGTTTAGCAGTCCTATTGGGATCATGCATCGGTGAAGGCATGTTCCTCCACACGTTGCATATCCATCACTCATGTGCCCAACCAGGAGGAACTAAATGGGTCACAACCTCTGAGCTGTGAACTGCCACACTGTGTTTGTATGGGGGTGAATAGTGAACCTGGTGAAACGGAGAGCTCATGCTGTCAAGATCTAGGAATTAATCATAATTTTCTATTTTTCTCTTACACACTTAAAGATAGTTTAACTTGTTGTAGCCTTGCAAGTGCTTATTGTCTGCTAAGTGCTGTTGACCTGTTTTCTCCTTGTATTGTCTATTCATAATGAGCATTGGAGGGATTTTATAAACCCTGAAAGGACGACTGTGTTTGAGTGGTAGATTTACACTTTACGAGCCAGTGTTTCTGTTTGCCTTAAGTAAATCAAAATAAACCAGTGAGTACGTTCATGCCCACATACACCACGAGAAGAAAATGTTGTCATTTTGTTCTTGCAGATGTGATTGGGGACAGGTTGCAGCTTGTTCTTAATGCTTCAGCTAAACAGAACATTCTTCTTGAGGGGCTCTGAGTATTGTGTAATTGGTTAGATGTATAAGCTGGTATTGTTAATAAGTATGAAGCAGATTGCTGTGACTTCTGTATTTTGCTGTATCAGATGAAATGATTACATTAACACAGCTGATTGAGGTGTTTTTTACATGTGTAAACAACCCACATGTGTGGACAACCCACCTTGCTGCTGGCATAGTTTTGTGTTTAATATAAAATAAGAGTTTATTGTGCATAAAGACGTCCCCCTACAGTAATCCCTGCCCTGTTACGGACGCAGCTTATCGTGGTGTATAAATCCAGCAGATTAAAATAACTTTTTCTTGCTACTTTGAGAGCAAGGGGAAAGTTCTCGCTTCTCATGGAGGGTGCAACACGCTTTAGTGCAACGTTAATGTGCATCTTAACACATTCATGCCTTTATTCTTGCTCATGTGGTGGACTTGCAGTCGATTTAGTTCTTTCCATTGTTGGCATTTGAAAGAAGTTGATGGAAGGAATACTGTTTGATAATTAAAGGACTTTTTGGAGCATAAACTGTTTTAAATAGTTTGGTGGTCGTCGTCTTACCTACTGTATTTCGCTCCGAGCTCTTTGCTCGGATAATCTGGTGGGATTCCCAGTGGCATAGCCAAGCTAGTCACTGGTAGAAATGGTAAAACAACTCTATAAAAAAATTCCTGAATTGTTTGAATCCTGGTTTTTCCAGTGTGTGTGTGTGAGGTTCAGTGTGTGTTCTCGCTACACAAACATCTACTTTTAGAAACGTTTTTATCATATTTTCCTGCATTTACTTTCATATCTTTTTCTGCAAATTCATGTGAAAGTTGAAGAAATGATCCCAGTGTAGAAAATAATTTGTTTGGTTGAACTTAGGAGTGCTTATCTCTTATTGGCGGTATCACCTTTGTTTACATTTCTCTAGTCTTATCCTCGCCTTTTCACACTCTTCCTCTCTGCTGTTATCACCCCTCTCTTTTCGCCTCTTCAGGCCGCACACCTCAAGTCCTTTTGTGTCTGAAAGTTGTCATTGACTTTCTTTGCATGTGTGCATGCTTTCTGATATGCCTCTGCTTCTGATCAGAGGAATTGGGGTGTGTGTGCAGGAAAAGCTCAGCGGTTATATCATTGTGAAGCTGGAAACTTGATCGGACTGAGGAATGTGTCTGGACGGCCCCCATCTCGCTCTCGCCCTCTGTCCTCTGGTCTTTCTCGTCTCTCTCTTTCCTTTCCGTCCCTTTCATCCCAAGGAAGGAGGCGGGTCACTGTAGGCAGGGGGGCAGTGCTGGAGGAAGGTTGGGTGTGTGTGTGTATGCTTGCGCCGGCCATTGGAAAGAGTTGGAGGTGGGGGGGATAAGGGGGCTGGCGTTTTGTGTGTGCATGCATTTCTTGGGGGGAGGGTTCACGGTAATCTTTGTGGCAGAAAATGGCGTCTAATGATAATGAGGGCCACGTTGCTGACCAGTCCACAGCCACAACTCTGTGTGAGAGGGTAGAGGAAATGTGGGGGTGGGGAGTCCAACCCTGTGTGTGTTGGTAAACTAAACTAGCTCTTATCTGTTGTCAGGCTTTCCTCCATCTTGAGTGGAGCTCCCAGGTTAATTTAGCATAATAATGGCTGTCGGTCATTCACTGCCTCTCTAAAATGGTGGACTTCAGCAATCATTTAACTATCTTCTCTTTTATACTTTCTTCTTTACTCACTCCAAGCCCACCTCCTCCTGATGAAGAGTGTATCCTTTAATCTTTTCCTCTCCTCACCCTCCCTTTCCTCTTTCTTCTAATTTAAGTCAAAGACTTGGGTTTGAAGTTTTCTTTAACACATAAGCAAACAGAGTCGATGCTCAGCTGACTCTTATAAAGTTGAGCTCCACATTAGTCACAGCTTATACAGTGCGTCTTCAGACCCTTCACTAAGTGGTTTTAATAACTATGTGTACTTTGATGTGTTTACAAGTGAGCTGCATTTCAAGTATTATTTTTTGTGGCTAATGCGTATATCAGCAGGATTTCCCACCAAATCTGATAAACTGTTACAAGTTAAGACATCAGCTTCATTTAACAAGTTTTAAACTTAAAAGTTTCTCATTTGTTCAGAAAAACCTCTTTAAGGAAAACTAAAAAACGTTCCATTACATTTTGGGGTAAATCTTTTAGTGAGAGGTGGGTGGGGAAATGAGCCCTCAGCTCAGGAGTCTTTCTTGTGGGCTTATATAACACTGCTGTAATTTTTCTTTCTGGTCCGTGTATCTCTTTATGAACAAATAAACCACCACAGAGATGAGCAAAGTTTTTGTTTGAGCAGTGTAGCTTGGATTTGCATATGGTGTTTTCCTCTGCCATTCGTTTGCTGGGTTTAGCATTGTCAGTCTTTCTGGGATCCTCAGCATTTGCATGCTGTTTTGTACCCTTTAAATATTGTGTTTCTTTGTTTCTGGCCCATCTATTTAGTTTTTAAAATCATAATTTAACAGGGGGAACACCTCTAGAAGTGGAGAGATTTCTTTCCATTTCCTGTAAATCCAGCAGGTTTTTTATTTTTATTTTACCTTGAAATCACAACCAGTTTGAAAGAGATTAGTCTGCTTCCAATAACTAAAAATATATCCCCAAACTTTTCTTCTATTGCAACGACATCTTAATAGAGTCTAAACAAACCTAATCTCAGGTACGTTCATTGCCCTGGTTTTAGTTGCGCAGGACGTGATGCATGCAGGTGGGTATGAGTGATGCAGAGAGAATAAGGTGGTTTGCTTGCCCAGTCAGCTCACTCTTCTCCTTTGACCTTGCCTCCTCTCTTCATCCTCCTGGCCCCTCACTGTCTCCATCTCTCTGTCTACCTCTCTCAGAGGAAGTACATCTATAAATAACACTGCTCTCAGCTGCCACACCCTTGTCTCTCTGTTGCTGTGTGTGTGTGAAAGGGTGATTTGTTTGCAGTACACACAAAGAAGTCCGATATGCATGCAGGCACCTCGCTTTGTGCATGTCTGCAGACGTTTGTGCAAATACAGCACTTTCTGAACACACAGATACGTTGGCGTGTGTGTTGCCTTATGTCTCTTCTTTTTTATTGAGTGGAGGAGGTGCTATAGGGCTTCCATGTTGTGACTCATCACAACCACAGCAGCAGGTGTCTCTTACACCCCACCCCTCTTAGTTTTTGTTCATCGTATCCATATCACTCTCCATGTTTAACTCAAACGCTCCCATTCCCGTCTCCACATATGAAAGGAATAGGATCCTCTCAGCTTCCCTCATCTGTTTCTTATAGTGCTCCACAGCTGACTAGCATGCGTGAATGGTATGCTATACGCCGTGAGTGTACAGCGGAGTGAATGCAGCATTCAGGAAAATGAGGGAGGAGCTAATGTGCACACCTGGATAGCACTGAATAGCATTGACCTTATATGTAAATGTTATGTGAAAATTACTGGTATTGCTCTGATTTCATAACTTCTATCCATTATTCTGTTATATGACGGCATCTCATAATATTCCCTCCAGAGGTATGTCTTTAAACAGAATGTTCTGCAGTCATAGGTTATAACTAATGGCACAATAATTTTTATTTTTTTACATAGAACAGTGTTAAATATTACATATAGCTTCATTTTTTTAGATTACAATCCTCATTACAAGGTTTACTTATAGACACATTAACAAAAAGTAACCAATTACTGATTTATTCAGTGTTTTTGCTGCAAGTGCTTCAAAATAAGTTATTTTTAGACTTTATAGACATTGCTTACAGGATGTGTTGTGTAACACAACACATCCTGTAGAAAATGTTGGAGTACAAATGAAAATGCTTGCTTAAGGTTAATGAAGCCTATCAATTTTTCCATTTTAATGCTGAGATGTGGTCACTACAAGTTATCCATGTCGATAATGGATTTCACTTTACCATGCAGTTAATCAGAGCAATAAATTCAGTTACCAGTGCTTTTGGTAACGTGTAGGATCTGTCAGACTTAAAAGATGTAACAAGGTGGGGCAAGAAAGTCAAGAAAATTTGACTTAATTCATTAGAGAAGAAAACTATCATTCAAAAAGAAGAAATGTAGAGATGCCCTGAGCAAAAAGAGCTGGGGAGGTGATTGTGTAGTTGAGAAGTAAGGCCATGAAGACACTAGGAGGAAGAGGGGAGAAGGCAGCCAAGTGGAGAGGAGTGTGTGTGTGTGTGTGTGTGTGGCCAGATGGCTCCAGCGTGTGGCGACCAGCCAGAGGAACAGGTGCAGGTCACATGACCAGCCGTTACCACGGAGATGGTGATTGCTCTTGGCGTGAGGATGAAAGGAGAAGGGCCCCAGGGAGGAGAGGGGGTGAGAGATGGAGAGAGGGGAGTGAGCAGGAGGGTGGGAGGGGGAGGCACTGTGCAGGGGAGAGAGATCCAAGCATACAGTTCTGCAGAGGGCAACACAAACACACGGACACTTTACACAGGACTTGTACATCTATTTCCTGCTAACTTACTCGGGCAGATAGTTGCTTCTTATTTCTCTGGAATCATCATATCATACAGGGTTGGTGTTGCAAATAAGTTGGCATCGTGTTAGCTAGACTGTATGGTTAGGTCTGGAGCGCTGCTTTGGTTGTGGATCCAGTTCCATGTTTGCAAATTAGCCAGCGTTGCTAATCCCCAATGCTAACAAATCTCTTATGAAATCTTCTCACTTGCCAGAGTGAGTTGCCAATTGTTGAGACACGCATGTGCAAGTACTGCGGGGCAACATGCATCTGGAAAACCTAAACTCTGGTTTTGTGTTTTACACATAATTTTCTATCCGCTTCAGTGCTAAAACCTAAACCTCTTAACTAAGCGGCAATAACTGAGATTAAAGTATATGATATTATGTAGGTTCAGTGTAGGCCGATTGCATTTTGTAAAAGTGAGATTATAGTGAAGGGATTAGAATCGTGTTTATTTTAACAAAGGAAGACATGATCATTTTTAGCCTTTTTTGGCTGTTAGTGAAACACTGAGGATAATACGTTTAACTTTATCTCAAGGTTATCTCACTGATACTTTATTCACTTTGTCTCACTGTGGCATCTTTTCTATTTTTCTCAGCATCAAACTATTAGCTAGCTTCTGTAGCAAATTCTCAATTTGTCCCAAAGACATCCTAAAGTCCATCATCAAGAGGTCATTGTACAGCTTCAGCTCCTGGACTTAAGAATTAACCCCCTCCCAAGATCTTCTCTTTGAGAATTGGATGTACCTGCTGTATTTGTTTTCTTTTGGAGCATTATCACAATATTACCACCAGTCAGAGTTGGAAAATAGTCACAAAATCTTTGCAGGATAAACTTGAGTTGATACTTCTGTATTTCCATGTGTGCAGTTAAGTTGTAACTTTGCAAACAGTCCTATAGCCGTTACCTGGTGTGGATCCTTTTACCTAAAGAAGATGCTAAATGGAGCCTTTGGGTGCATTAATATCAGGATAGTCCTTTGACACCCCTTTTCACTTAGGGACTTGTTTTATTTGGGTAATCCTTCTGAACCAAGATTTCTCTAGCTCACTATTTAAACAACTAGGACATCTCAAACAGTCTGTCAGCAAAGAGGAAAGCATGTTTATATATTGGTTGATGCAGAGCAACTTTGGCTCTCCAAGCAAATGGTCTTGCAGTGATTTCCCACAGACCAGGTTGTGTCTCGTGGTTCTCTCCTGATGCTGGTGAGGGAATACAGTGTCCAGGTGGAGTCTCTCATCGGGGTCTATGTAAAGTATCTGCTGCAGGTGAAGTTCAATTATTCATATTGAGCTGCTATATTTTTTTTAGCTTCCAACTGAACTGCTTTTAAAGCTAAAAGAGGATTTTGAAATTATTCACCTCAATCCTAGGTTCTTTAGGAAAAGAGAAGAGAGCTTAAATATTACCTGAAACCTGAGAGTTTTATTTTTTCACCCTAACTTCCTCCTGCAGTTAAGTTGATTTAACATCTGGACACTATGTTGAAGAAAAACCTATTTTTTTTAAGTTTCATGTTGAGAATTATTCACCAATATTGAAATTAAAGTTGTCATTGTTGTTTTTTTTTTACGTTCAAAGAAAAAATTGCAGAAAACAAAGCTGGATGTTTTTATTCTAAATACTGAACACCTACCTCACATATGCCAGCCTTATGAAATGAATAGTATAATTTACCGTCAGTCGGCTCAAACTCCTGGATAACAACGGCAAGCTTTCAGATTTAATGAAATGATATCTGTTGACTCTTTAGTTTCATATGTAGCTACAGATACAGTCTCAATAAACAGGGTCTGCATCTCAACCTTGAAATCAGCTCTTCTGAAAAACTTTTTTTGGCTAATGTGTATGAGCACAGTATATCTGAACAACCTGCTAAACTCCAAATAACATCTGTGCCAAATATCCCTGTTTTGGGTTTTCTTGTGTTGTGTGCATTAAGCTAGATTAACCCCTTATGGCCTGATGTATTGTATGTGATGCATACTGTCCGACATTTTGCATCACTTTATGGCAGAAACTTTACTCAAAACCCTGTTGTTCACCATATGATACTGGTCTCCTGCACATTGGTGTATATCAGAATATCAGTGGTAGAAAAAATTAGGTGTATATAAAATAGATGGGAGGGTTTTCTTTCTCCAGATTTTGTTAAAGTTTCTGCTCAGTTTTTTTTTTTTTTTTAAATCATACATTAAGGGGTTAAACATTTGCAAATAACCAAAATCAGGCTTTTAAAATGTTATTGAAAGTAATGGATTATGCCTGAGATGGCCTAACTTGGGTATATTGGGTATATTTTTAGGTAAATTAAACTCCTAATAAACATAAAATAGTTTTTTTTTTTTTTGATCTTTATAAATGAAATAACTTTGAACACTATTGAAAATAAACATTTACTCAATAACAGGAGCACACAATGCAGTAAAGTGTTAAATTAATATGTTCCCCTCAGCCAGAACGATTACTTACCAGAGTTTTTTTGTAAAACCAGCAACTCTGCTACTGCTGGTTTTAAAGATGATCAAGTGTCAAAGTCACCATTTCCCCTCAGCACTGAATGTGATCTGAGGGAGCATTGCAGCAGCTACACTGACATACTTGCGGGTTGTTGTGCAAGTTGATTGCAGTTTGTGGAACGGCGATTTTGTGTACTTTCTTTCTCTCCAATGGATCATCTTCTCCGTCAGTGCCAGGGTCATGAGCTAGATATTTAACTCTGCGTGAGCGACATCTTCATTTTGCAGAGGAGAAGCAGAAGATGCCTCAGTAGTCCTAAAGAATCTGCCAAGACACTTCTTCACCTTTTATCATATGGTGCTGCGGTGTGGCTTCAGTGTGTCTTTGCCCACTAAATAAAGAAAAACTAAATGACAGCAGTTAGTGATGAAGTTAGATTATAAATGAATATTAAGTGCGTCTGCTAATGAACATGCCTAGCTGATTACAGCGTTTCAGTCTTGAGTTGGGTTTTATGGTAGGAATGTTGTCTGTGCCGTTATACTGGGTGTGAACCTGTGGTCCAGGATGATTACAATATCCAAAACCTCCTGGATGCTTGGGTCACTGTACTTGTCATTGAGGTATGACACTGTTATTATTCAGTACATGTCCTGTAGTACAAAATACAAGAACAGTGTAATGTATGACGCTGTGTGATACAAGGTTATAAACTTCAGAATAAACACACTCACTGATTCACTCATTCATTCCTACACACACCTCGCCTCTGCAACCATACAACTTCATGCCCTTAATCAATCATACAAATTTACATATCGATGGCAGATCTAATGTGTCCTAAACCCTGGAGCCTTCTCCATACATGTAGCTATGTCTTATCACCATATTCAATGTTTGCAGTTATGCAGACGTAGTTTTCTTCTGGTAGATCCCAGCTGGCAAACCCGGCCAGCTGTAATGTTTTCCCTCGTGTGGCCGTCTGGGAAGTCTGATGCTTGAAAGCAAATAGGTCTGACATTCACTGTCCTCATCAATGTGATGGACCGTCAGACTGTGGTATGGCTCCACTGTATGGCTTCACCACAGATCTGTTGTTCCAAAATATTTCTGTTTCCACTTCAATTTTCTGCGGGCATTTATTTATGCAACTCTGGAACAGGAACCTGTCTAAAATCTAGATGGACTTGTATAGTGTTTTTCAAGTCATTCTCATACACACACACACACACACACACACACACACACACACACACACACACACACACTCTGATGGGCACATCAGGGGACAACTTGGGGTTCAGTGTCTTCCCAAGGACACTTCAGTAAGGGGAAGCCTGTAATCGATCTCCCATCCTTCCAGTTTAAAGATGGCTGATCATTCTCCTGAACACACTAACACACTGGCCCTGTGTGTGTGTGTGTGTGTCTGATGGAATTCTGCACTGTCTTACCTGTTCATCATAGCTGTAAAGCCAGGCTTGAATGGGCTTCATATCTTTAGCTATGAACTCGGAAAGCAGAATTATGGGAGAATTTGAAGCTGTGTGTGGAAATATCTGACCGCAAGCAGTTCGGTCTGTGATCCCTGTCGGCCGGTACTTTGCTTACTTGGAAGTTTAAGTAGCCATTCATCTATAGTACATTGCTTTGTGATGTTTTTTAGGGTGTGATGAAGGTGTAGAGTGTTGCCTCGTGAAATGGCAACGAGGCAGGTTCTGCACAATACCTGATATGCATTATCATCTTCTTTTAATCCCAATAAATTCAACGCAACCGGTGCGCTGTGATGTTCCTCTTTGGTATGAGACTTTGTGCAGTGTCGGCTTTTGTCCAGTTTGAGGCCATTGTGTAACTGGTTAAAAGCAGCTGCGATCTCTCTTCCTGCCTGGACGGCTGTGCTCTACTTGCAAGTCACGTGATTTTATTACAAATGCAATTTATTGTTCAGCCCTATTCAAGACAACTGAGCATCTCTATTAATGTTTGTCTAATTTTTCTAAGGGAGTTCATTTAATAAAGATTAATTTAATTAATCTGTGTGAAATTCATGTTAATTGCTAGTTGCATTTTTCACACACCGACTCCTGTCTTTCCAGCAGGAAATGATATTATAACTGTAGACACACATTTGTGTAGAGCCTGTGGATGTAGTACTTTGGGGATGTACATTTTGCCATCACTGTTTACATTGTTCTATAAAATAAATGATTGAGAACTTGTTTGTGCTTAAATTGATTAATGTGTGTTTGACCAGCTGCTGCCCCATATGGAAGATGGTTAAAAAAAACTATATAGCAGAACCCACTGGCCCCTTTATCTGGCATTAATTTACATGGGACAGTGCTCAGGAGTCCAATCTAAATGGTTCAAATGAAGGCCGAACACACTTTACCTGGATCAAAGACACATCTTTTATATGTTAAATTAGCGATTAAAGCCCTTTTCACACTGGTCAGAACTGCAAAATGGATCAAAAGAGTGACAGTGTGATAGAGTGCCTGTCCAAATGCAAGAGAAACAGACATTCATCAATGCTGTAGATGCTTCTAGTGATCGAGTGACTGGATTGTCAGTCTCTACAAGCCAAATGGAAGATATTTTAAGGCTTAGAGTCAGTGTTTAGTTTGTCTGGTTGTTTTTTTATGTGTAGCAAATGACAGCAGGAGAAGACAGGCTTTAGCAACAACAGAAAGCTAACAGCTAGCTTCACCCAGCAGGATGCCTCTCATCTGTGTTAGTTCTGCATGTCAATTTCATGTATAGGAGGTCGAAGAACGCAGCTTATGAGCGTCAGAGGAGGGATGCTGAGTGTCCTCTCACCTCTGTGGTGTGAATGCACACACACTCGCAGATGGAGCCAGCTCCTCTTTCTTTCCATGCCAGAGATTAGATGAAGCCTGGGGGCCCTCTCAGCTCCTCCCCCAAACACACTCTGGGGTCTCTCTCTCACTCTGTCTGCCTGTCTCTCTCTCTCTCCTTCCATGTGTGTCTCTTGGACCCCTCCTTCTCTCTCTTCCTCTCCATGCCTGTATCTCTCTATCTCACTCACTGAGGCTCCATGCCGTCTTTCATCATATTAACCCCCTGTGTGCCAGAGCCTGAGGCACACTAATGATTTCTAAATGGGCAAATCAAACATGGCGATCGCCCTGGGACAGACACACACAAACACACACACACACACACACAATCCCATATAGGATGGCTTGTTAGCTTGTTAGAGAAGTAATGCTATGAGGGAAAGGAATTGCTTTCTTACTTTGTTGGGTTTTAACTTAATTTTCTTTTTTCTGCCTACAGCAGTAAAAAGGTGGAGTCAGAGGGTGGAGCTAGCGCTGCTAAGAAAGATTCCAAGAGGAAGAGAGAGTTGTCAGTCGGCGACGACGTGGAAGTGAAGTCTCCACTGCCTTCTCCTCTTGAAGAAGAAGATGATGATGGTGTACAGGTAAAATATGCAGCTTAAAAAAAAGAGCGGAGTAAACGGAGGCATCCCTTCTTTGGAAATCAGTCAGACTGGTCGTTGTCCTCCACCAGATAAAAGTCCTTAAAACTTCAGTCTTGTCTGTTTTTAAGGCTTGTAGAGATAGAAGGGACAGACCCAGTTGGCTTTTCTGTTGTGAACGTGCCTTGTTGACAGACCAAAGAGTCCCACCCCATCAGCACCTTTTTAGTATCTGAACTTTTTAAATATGGTATATTTCCTATGCAGGTAAACATGACTATTGCAATCTTATTTTCATGGAGCCAGACACATCAGAAAGTAAATAAAGTGCTGGTTTGGTAGGATCAAGCAGTAAGGTGCTGTTTTCCCTCAGATTAACCATTGCAAACACAGCTTTAATATGTAGACCATTAACAGCATATGCCTTAAGAGGAGTGGCTCCCAATAGACATATAAATGTGACTCTGTTAAACATATCCCCTCTACACTTCACCTAATTCGATATTTTGAGCCCAGCAGTTTTGGTTATGTCGACATGAACAACATGCTGGAACAGGAGGATGAATTATTGAGTGTGTTTCGTGGAATAGCGGCAAGGTTCAGACTCTCAGTGCACCTGCGGTTTTCTTGGTCTCTGATCCAAAGACACAGGTCAGCTGGTCCAGACCAGAGTCCAGACTAAACATGGAGAGGCAGCATTTAGCTGTTATGCTGCAAACATGTGG
>JBAMIG010000008.1:7940838-7971783 GCA_037177335.1 Kiunga ballochi
CCGTTTCCATGTAAAGCACTTTGAATTGTCCTGTACATGAAAGGTGCTATACAAATAAACTTGCCTTGCCTTGCCTTTAGACGGTGGAGTTTCAGGGATGGGTCACGAACAGTCACTGAAAACCCAACGAGCACTTTTCTCTCTTTCTCAGAAGCGTCGCTCGAGTCGGCAAGTGAAAAGGAAGAGGTACACGGAAGACCTGGAGTTTAGGATTTCTGAAGATGACAGTGGAGATGACTCAACAACACCCAAATCTCCTTCTTCATCACAACAACAGGTGAAGTTTGTTTTCCTGTTCAGTGGTTTGAGAGGCAAATGTGATGTCACCATTAGGATGCATGCTCACATTGAATGTTTTATATGTATTGAAAAAGGCTAAATTTAGTCAATCTGATAAAAATTTGCCCTTTCTTTACCTTTTATCCACATGAGCCCCTCTACAGGGAGGTGCAGTACAGAGGATCTTTCCACACAGCTTCAATTGTAACATGCAGTTACCAAAGTGATGGGGAGAATTAACCTAATGTTGACACTAAAACACGGCCACATGGGGCTGTAACATGGGAATGATGGGAACACCATGTCATGTAAACGCAGACTGCTGACCACTTTCTCATGACTGTGGGATGAATGCTCTGAAAGCTAGTACCTAAGGAATCACAAGCCAAAGATCGCATAACTATAAATCAGATTTTTTGAAAGTTTTACCACCTACAAAAGTTCTAGTTGACTTTATTATAGCTGTGGGTCAGCATGTTCTGCAGTAAAATAATCAAAACAATGACACAAACACAATAAATGCCAAAATGACCATGATTATCTGCTGTTGTTTGAAATGACTGGTGACGGTCCTGTTAGTTTTCCATGAACATGAAGGGAGGTTTTATTGTGAAGTATTTGCCTGGATAATATCTCTTATAGTATCTTTAAAAGTGCTGTGATTTTATTCTTTGCTCCTTTATGCCCAACAACGCATCATAATTTCCTACATTACCGTAACTTTCGTGGCTACAGGACCATACGAGCGCTGCTACACATGTATACTAATGTTATTACCAGCAGGTGTCCACGCTGTGACATTGTCACTTTAAAAGGTTAATTAAAAGCATTTTCCATCAAATCCTTTGGATTCATGTTGATACAGGATTGACTTGCTTTAGCTTCAGCTGTGAATTCAGACTTAAAATGAATTGAAAGACACTTTAAAGTCCTCTGAAGTCTGTTTTTATCAGCTAAGACATTTATTTTGAAAATAAAAGTAGTTATTTCTGATGTAATATGCTTTTCATTTACCATTACACAACAGTCCGTTCAAAAGGAGCTGAGCCGAAAGGACTACATCACTGATACAAGCAGCCGAAATGAGCTTCCTCTGCTGGCTGCCAGCTTTAGAGATATGTTGCCTACATTTTGGAGAACTTTTACTCAACTTTCATGACCGCACTCAAGGACTGGAGCTGGTCACCCCTGCATTAACCAGTTTTCTTTTAGGAGGAGATTAAATTGACTTTTTTTTCTGTTACAGGTGAATTTATTAAGGCATGGTAAAACTTATCTTGATCTTGACACCACTATGGTAGTGATGAACTCTGAAAAATACCACACCAATCAAAGAGCTTCTTGCTCTCCGTTTGCAGGATCTAGCTGAGGCTGAAGGTCCTGTAGTTGAGAAGATCATGGGCATGCGCACCTCCAAAAAACAGGTGAGATGGACAGTTACTCATAAACATCCAACAGACATAAATACAGCACACACAGATGAACACATGTTTCACACAGCTTACGTCATGTGATTAGCTGCTCCGCAGCTGGCACAAGCAGATTATACATACAGTTACAGACTCGTGTGCGCACAAACGGCTAAGGCGATGTGTATTCACTTGCTAAACAGACACAAGAGTTCTTGTATTTCATTGTGTGCTTCTGATTTACTTTGTGTGTCGGCCTGGCTTTGTTTTTTATGCCTTAACTAAAGAAAACTCATCCTCGAGCCAACATATACATGCACATAGTCACCAGCCAATTCTCTTTTGCTAGCCAGCTGCCATTGGGTTTACCCCCCCACCTACAAGCAGCCACACACACTCAGTCATACACCCTTTATCGCAGCTCCATTCAGCGTTGACCCCAGGCCTGGCACTCAGCCAAAACCACAAAGCTAGCTACACCAGACGCCAAGCTAGTGTTTCCTCAGGCAGTGTGTGCGCGCGTGTGTGTGATTGATGATTCATGGCATTACAGTAGTAGCAGTAGTATAATGATGCTTGGTGTGTGTGCACTACAGCCACATTAGTAATGATGAATGTGAGTGGACAACTTTGCTTCAAAGAGCTACTGTTTTGGTATTTCTTTTTTCACACATAGGAAAAATTACTGTGTAAGCTCATTAGTCATGCAAAGATTTGAAGTTAAATGTTGTTTTTTTTCTCACTTATTCCCATTAAGTTTTGTTAGGATCGCGTCTCTTTCATCATTTGTTTTATATTCTATCCAAAGCAGCAAATAAAGTATCTGACAGGACATGAATGAAAGATGTCTTCTATCAGGGACAATCCATCATATCTGGGTCGGTTTTTCTCTATCCTGCTGTTATATTTGCTCTGAATAATAACTTTTTTAAATGTGTGGTTTTATTTCAGCTGGAGTCAGGGGAGGAAGTGCAGGTTGAGGAATTCTACGTCAAGTTCAAGGGCTTGTGAGTAGCTTTGCTTTTCTTAATTTCCCACTTCTTTTGTCTTTCACAGCAGGGTTTCCTCTTTTTTAGCCTAATTTTTAACACGCACACCAGGGTGTCTTTTGGTTTTTAAGCGTGAACAGCTCTGTATATTCAGCCTGAAAGCCTCATTCTTTTTCTTTTTCGCCCTGTGGTGACTTATATCCAAGCCTCAGATTCATTCTCACTTCAGAATAAAATGTGTGTTTGCATCTTTTTCCATTGATAAATTAATCTTATCTTTCCAGTTAGCTGACATAATCACGTTTGTAATGATTGCTGTCCGTCCAAAAGGAAAGCTGAATGTCAAAACTAAAACTTGACCTGATTGTGAAAATCCTCCTTTGTTTATTGAAAGACAGGCGGGATTTTTTTCTCCCCCATCCCCTGATCAACTATCGATTAAAAAAAATCTCTTTAACCTTTTAGACTTGTGTGAATAGACTGTATAATAATAATAATAATAATAAAAATAATAAAGTATTAACATTAAATAAAATGTTTAAAAATTCAGTATATAAAACTAAAATATCAGTACAGTATTTTAATATTAATGAAAAAGAAATCAATCATCGGTTAAAGGAAAATCAATTTAGCAGCACAACACTTTCTACTTCTGCTCCTCTGCATTTTTAATGTTTTTAAAGAAAGATTTTATGTCATTCACCACCTGCTTTATAGCAACTTCAATAAAAAACAAAGTTTTCTGAATAATGTGTTGTGGTTGTGACAAATTCTGCTTTTTTAATATAATATATATCTGTTTTTTATTTATATTTTAATTAAAAGCTTTTTTGGTTACATTATGTATAATTAGTGCATTTAAACATTTGGAATAATATACTCATAAAATTGGAAACAAACTAGGAAAGTTTTAAATGCATTGCTAATTAAATTTTGCCCCTTTTATCTGTAGTGCCTCATCTTAACTCTGCATAAAGTTTCTAAAAAACAGAATTTTTTACAGTAAAGAAAATAAACATACAAAGTGTCATTTTCTCATTTAAAGCAGGTTTTTCTCTGATTTCATCAGATGAAATGAGCTTATGAGAGACTGAAACTCATGTTTCCAAGTGTCTTCTTTGTTTTACCAATATAAGATTAAGAACTGGTGTTTCTAAGTGATATACATTTTGGAGTCATTTAATGACTTCTTTTTGCTGGGATCACATTTCCAGTGCTGCATATATAAACTATTTCCTGTGGTTGTAGACAGATGTGATTTATATAACGGTCTTATGACTTTCTGTCACAGCTTCTTCTCATACACACATGAACGTGTTCAGACTTGAACGCGCTCACATACTGTGTGAAATATTTGGAAGTAGCAGGATAACATTGCACACTTTATTTTATTGCACCATTCATCTTCAGTCCATCTGTGAAATTAATGTTTGAAATGCTCATTTAGATTTAAGCCTGTTTGTGTTTCTCTTGTCTTAGTTCATACCTCCACTGCCGCTGGGCAGAGCTGGGGGAACTGGAAAAGGACAAGCGAATACAACAGAAGATAAAGAGGTTCAAAGCCAAGCAACAGCTGAATAGCTTCATAACGGAGGTAAGACCTGAGCTATGACCGCAGTTTGCCTGCTATCTGCTCCTGACCTTACTCTGCAGGGAAGCGACTCCTTACAGAGGTCAAAACAATCTGCTGATAAAATTAAAAACAGCTGAGATTTTATTTTTTAAGCTCCTAAATCAGATATGTTCCATCTATTTCTCATTAGTGTCATCAATATTTAGGTTATTTGATTAATTTCTTTGTCTTCATAGCAATAAAGACAATAATATTTAATATGAAATTTTTAGTTTTTTCTTTGTGAAGATGGTTGTTTTTGCTCAGTAAATGATAAAATTATTGCTACCTCCATTTTCTCTCTGTAGATGGATGATGAGCCTTTTAACCCGGATTATGTGGAGGTTGACCGTGTCCTGGACATTTCAGAGAGCACAGATGAAAATGGAGAGGTGCTTTGATCTGTTTCCTTGTTTTTCCCTCTTTTCAGTCTGCACATGCACATACTTAACAGAAGTGTGTTTCTGTGTGACTTTGCGCAGACGGTGACCTTATATTTGGTGAAATGGTGCAGTTTGCCTTATGAAGACTCCACTTGGGAGTTGAAGGCCGACATCGACCAATCCAAGATAGATGAATATGAACGCATCGCAGCACGCACACCCAACACTACAAGAGTGGTGAGTCGCTGTGCATGTGTGTGTCTGTAGAAGCTCTTTGGCTTCTGTCCTCCATTCTCCTCCCAGTAGGCGTGTGCATGTGCTTTTGTGTTTATTGGCCTGCCGCCTGCTTCTTCCTCCTCCAGATTTACAGCTCCTTTAACTGCTTTCTACAGGGCCACCTTCTTGTGGTCTTGCACACTCACTCACACATGCACACACATAGTCACACACGCCCTGCTCTTGTGGCCAGGCCAAACCACTAACAGTATGTTTAATGCTAAACAGAAGTAGCTTACTGGTTCCTTCCATCACTCCTTTCCTCTCCCTGTGTCCATCTTTTTAACGACTGCCTACTGTTTCTCCTTAAGGCTGATGTTAGAAAGGCTCCATCATACTGTGGGAGTACTTGGAAGATTTATTTCAAGCTCTGCTCAGGGTGAACTAGAGCCGGATTGATAATTTGATTATATATATATATATATTGATAGACGTGAGGTGAGGTAGAAGGAAATGGCTGAATAAAAAAGTTTGGTAGTAAACTAGTTTTCATCCCTTTCATCGTCATGTTTGTACAAACAAGGAATTTGACTCCAGTGGCAATTTGCTCTCACTGGATATACATTAAGAAATGGGCAAAAGACAGAAAAAGTTAAGTAAATATGAAGTTAAAGTAAATAAAAGTAGCAATATAAATACAACAGTATTCACATATTTACATGACATCTACATGGTGTTTTACAGGTTGAGGTTATGTGCATGCAAATGTGCATTAGCATCCATTTTTGTTCACAACAGCAACGACCTGGGGGAAGAAACTGGTTGCTGTGTCTGCTGTTTTTTTTGTTTAGTGCTCAAAACAGACTACCAAACAGGAGTTTAAGAAGTGTGTGTGTGTGCAGGGTGTGAGGGGTCTCCCAACCCAGTGCAGATACAAGTCTTGGATGGAGGGCAGGTTGACCACTGTTACCCTTTCTGCAGACCTGATCTTTGCAGTCTCTGCTTGTCCAGTTTGGTGGCGGTTCCATATCAAACTGTGGTGCAGTTTCAATATAGTTCATTAAGTAGCTTAAAACAACAAAAAGATCTCAGATTAAACTATTTTGAAAACTTTAATTAGTAAAATGAATCAAATACAAATAAAATACATTAGTATCGTACTGGAACAGCAAGTATTGCCTACATTAAATTATGCAAATGTTCAAAGAGCTCTGTTAGCTTTAGGGTTGCATCAATAGAAAATACTGGTAGGCTAGTGGTTAGCATGCATAGACAAAGGGATAAAATGACTCAAACTGAACATTAAGTTGTGGGACTGAAAAACACTTATATAAAAAGGATGTGTCAGAAGAATTTCAGCTTTTTTTTTTCTCTGAATCGTCCTCAAGTAGGAACTTTGCATTGAATGAGAAAAACGTACTCCTTTTTCAACACTGCTGTCCCATCAAAACACCCAGACACATCTGGACAGATGAGACATTAACCAGCCCTTACAGTAAACTTGTCTAAAGAGAGATTTTGTTGACTAAGCAAGCTTTTCTATATGACCATGAAGTCTAGTTTAATCCCATGTATTACTAAGATTGACTCCATTACACCTGTGCCTCAAATGGGAATAATGAGCTTCTCTGTGGTTTAATAATCCCATATTATTTATCTTTGTGTCAAGGATCGGCCTCTTGCAGCCGACTGGAAAAAGCTGGAGGGCTCCAGAGAATACAGGAATGGCAATGCACTCAGGGAATACCAGCTTGAAGGTCTCAACTGGCTAACTTTCAACTGGTACAACTCGTAAGTCACCATTAATTGTTTTTTTTTTTGTTTTTTTTAAGAAGTGGCCCCTCACTGCTACTCTCAGCTTGTGCTTGTAACAACCCTCATTTAATAGTCTTAAGTGGACATTAAAGTTACCATTAAGTGTCTCTGAGCCTTGCTGCTGGTTTCCCACTGGCACTATCCATGTGTAAATTATATTCTCTGAAGGTACCTCAGTAGTCTTTAGTAAAACTCTCAATAGAGTTTAATTAAAGACATTTGAAAATGAAGGCCATGCTTTCCTTAAATCTGTTTTTAATGGGAATATATAAAGTAGATTTGTTTGGATTATGAGACGCATTTCAATCTCCGAATAATGTAAACTGTTATTTTTCCAACAATATATTACCAAGTATTTTCCAGTATGTCTCACAGGGTTTTTGCATTAAATCACTGAAGTGGAAACGGATGACCTCACCCCTTTGGAAAATCAGCATTAATAAACCAGGAGGGAATATCTCTGGGTTCATGAAGGGTTATTTGGTCCAGCCATGTAAAAATCGTGGAATTTAACATCAGGGCCTCAGTGTACACAGAGTAGCTGACGCAAAAGCATGAGGGACTTTCACAGTTCAGTGACAATAAATACAAAGAATAAAAAATACAACTGTCTCAGCGTCTCACTGTCCTCGTCCTTTGTCCTCCACAGACGTAACTGTATCCTGGCGGATGAGATGGGACTAGGAAAGACCATTCAGTCTATTACATTCCTTTATGAAATGTACATGATGGGCATCGAGGGACCGTTCCTCGTCATCGCCCCTCTTTCCACCATCCCTAACTGGGAGAGGGAGTTCAGGACCTGGACTGAGCTCAACGTGGTGGTCTACCACGGCAGCCAGGCCAGCCGGAAAACCATTCAGGTTTACGAAATGTACTACAGGGATGCACAGGTAAAAAAGAAAAGCACAGGATTGATCAACTCTCTGTGACACTTCATATCCTCTTTACAGAGCAGAAATAGGTCTGCTGTGTACATGGGAAGATAATCTCTGATAATCAGTGTAAGAATACATAAGTATGTTAAAGAGAGTATGCTTGTGTAGGCTCGGTATAAGAAATAAGTTGCTGTTTAAGATGGTCAGCCAATCTGAACCCCTCTTCAGATGAGGGAAATCTTCACCCACACAGGGATGGACGGTGCTGGATGTAAGCTCGAGTTGTATAATGATGCAAACAGAATTTTGTTTACCGTTGCAACAGTGAGCCGTGATGAACATAAGCTTTACTGGCAGTGTGCTTGCTAACTGCTTGTCCTTAATCTAAGCTGAGGTAATCCTTGAGGTTATGAAATAAGGACGGTACATTTTCTCTTGTCCTGTCTGTTTACCACACATACAATAAATAAGAGAAACTTCAAGGTAGATGTGTAGATTTGTGGGTATTTTGATGCTTAAAAGGCTTTTCTTTTTGGAATGACTAAAAAGGACCCAAATGATGAAAATGCATTAAGAATGCATGAACTGGGAATTTTCCAATTTGGAGATTTTGTGGCTTAAATGAGAACAAAGTGGTGACACACACATCAGCACGAGACTGTTTAGTTAGCTGCCACATCGTCTAAATCAGGAATGTCAAAACTCCAGTCCAGTCTCCAGCAGGTTTTTATTGTCTCCATGCTCCAACACACCTGACTGCAAATTAAAGAATAGGTTGATGAGAACCTCTAAGATATAAGAACCTGTAAGATCCATTTGGTTTGCATCAGGTGTGTTAAGGCAGAGAAACAACAAAACCTGTTGTAAGCCTGCTGTTTGACATGTGTGATTTAAATTCTTCATTTTAACTAAGCCTCCCTTCTTCCTAGTCAGCGTGGTTTCAATGCTCCATTTGTGCACCTCAGACAGATGCTGCATCAATTATGTTTCCAGTTATTCATGGAGCTTTAGCCCATAATAAAAATGCTTTTGCTGCATTCACACACAAAAATCTGAGTATTTTACTTTGTTAAACGTCCCTCAACTACTGAACAGAAACAAAGCATTCTCCTCACAGGTTAAGATAATAAGGATGTTGCATTCTCCTGATTGGCCTTCACACTTGTCCTTCTGTTTATACATCACTCTAGGGTAAGACGATAAAAGGAGTTTACCGGTTCCACGCTGTTATAACAACATTTGAGATGATTTTGGCCGACTGTCCAGAGCTTCGTAGCATCCCATGGCGATGTGTAGTGATTGATGAAGCCCACCGCCTTAAAAACCGGAACTGCAAACTACTGGAGGGACTCAAAATGATGGATATGGTGAGTGGTAGAGATACCAGATGTTATCGGCATTAGAATAGGATTTTAGAAAATATCTGTATAGTTTTTGAGGCCTTTCAGACATCTTCACATCATTTATCAAACTTCAGCAAATGTTTTACTCAAAATGACAAAATACATGCAGATGTCATGCATAATTATTCAGATATGTAATTTACAATAAATCCTGTCGGCATGACGACATCAAACCGTGTCGTCACTTGCAGTATTAGGAGTTTGGAAGTGAAATTATCCACATGAATTATTTCTACTAAAATAAAATTAGCTGCAAAGAGGTTTTGTTGTAGTTACCTAACCGGATTTTGGGATCAAATATAGATATGGATTGATATTGGAAATTAAAAGTTGCAAAATCGATATGGCTGATACTAAAAGAAAATCTGTTAAACATATCTATAGAATAACATAGAAGATGAATAGAATATCTAGTGAGTTATATCTCTGTGGTTTGAAACAAAGATGAGTTTATAGATGCGGACAGGATGACAGGTTAACGCATACTTGAAGCTTTTCTCTGGTTGGGATTTTCTTACATACTTTCATGTACAGAAACGACTTGTTTTCAATCTTAGCAACTATTTATGCATTTCTCTGCTTTCTCCTCCAGGAGCACAAAGTTCTTTTGACTGGAACTCCCCTCCAGAACACAGTGGAGGAGCTCTTCAGCTTGCTTAACTTCTTGGAGCCAGAGAGATTCCCATCTGAGCAGATATTTATGACTGAGTTTGGAGACCTAAAGACAGAAGAGCAGGTATCTGGACTCACACAAACCAGTACAGAAGACTTAAGAGAAGAAATAAGATCCTATGATTGAGTAATATCCCAGTTCTTATCCTTTCCCATTCCAGTAACACTGACTTTGTGTAAATTAGGTTCAGAAACTACAAGGCATCCTGAAGCCCATGATGCTGAGAAGACTGAAGGAAGATGTGGAAAAGAACCTAGCCCCCAAAGAAGAGACCATCATCGAGGTAGGATGATTGTGACAGAACTCAGATGTCAGAAAGCTGTCGTGTATCAGGTCGATGTACTCTGCAAGTTTGATTAAACACATTGAATAGTTATTTATTAATGTTGCTATCCTCAGGTGGAGTTGACCAACATCCAGAAGAAATACTATCGCGCCATCCTGGAAAAGAATTTCTCTTTCCTGTCCAAAGGGGGTGCGGCAGGAGGTGGAAGTGGAGGAGCCAGTGTTCCCAACCTCCTCAATACTATGATGGAGCTGAGGAAATGCTGCAACCACCCCTACCTCATTAATGGTACGTCCTCTTATCCAAATATGATGTTAAATTACTTTTAAATAGTATTAAATGTAATTAACTGCTCTCTTGTTCAGGTGCTGAGGAGAAGATCATTGAGGAGTTTAGGGACTCCCACGGTGGCAGAACAGACATGCCAGACATGATGCTCCAAGCTATGATCCAAGCAGCTGGTAAACTGGTGCTCATTGATAAGTTACTGCCTAAACTAAAAGCTGGTGGACACAGAGTCCTGGTATTCAGTCAAATGGTGCGCTGTCTCGACATCCTGGAGGACTATCTGATCCAAAAACGGTAAGTTTGATATTTTCATAATGGGAAACAATGTTTTAGCCTTTTTAATGTCACTTCTCTGCTAATATCAAGTCACCCAGTGCATGTTTTTGACATACCATGGTGTGGCAAAAAGCTAGCTGCTGCTATTGAGGTCTGTTAACTAGTTCTCTACAAGAATGATGCTAGCAGGTTTCACACTTTACAAACACGTGTTGTGGTCAAATTAAACAGCAGTATTTAAAAATATGGTGTGCTTGTTGCTGTTTAAAGATCTGTATGAGTTTCTTAAATCCTGGTTTAACAAACCTGCCAACTGGGAGAGATTTTGCTACCTGCTTTAGTGTAACATGAGCTCTACATTTACCCCAAATAGCATGATATACCATTATTTCCAAACACAGAATTGCCAGACACAGAAAGCAGGTTTATCTGCTTTATCGTTTAGCTTCTATTGGTCATCAGCGTCCCGTCATGTGATCAGTGAAGCTGAAAAAGATGTAAATGTGGTGTTAAATATGTTTGTTGCACATTGAAAAACAGCAAAAATGTATTCAACTTGCTATGTTCTTGGAGTCTAACTTGACTACAAAGATAAAGTTTAATGTTACCATAACGTTTGAAATGACTAATTTAATCAGAAAAATGGGTTTGCCGATGCAACTCATGAAACTGGATGCAGTTGGTTCTGAGAGTAGACACATCATGTTAATACCACTGAAGATATCAGTTAAAATGACTTTTATCCCTACAGAAATGGCAAGTCATGTAATTAACAAACTTCCTTGTTACAGGTATCCATATGAACGCATTGACGGCAGAGTTCGTGGTAACCTGCGACAAGCAGCCATTGACAGGTTCTCCAGGCCGGACTCGGACCGCTTTGTCTTCCTGCTATGTACAAGAGCTGGAGGACTCGGCATCAACCTGACTGCAGCAGACACCTGCATCATCTTCGACTCTGACTGGAACCCTCAGAATGACCTCCAGGTATGCGCTCCCATCATGTAGGTGGTTGGTTTCCAGCGAACCCAGTAGTTTCTTTCTAATGGATGAATTAAGTGTTAGTTATTGCAACAGCAAGGTTCCAGCACAGTTTCTGCTACAGTTCACACGTCCAGATAGTCTTCCGCTGTAAAATTACATGTCCTGGCTGTAATGTTCTTTGTAGACTGAAAACAAAGTGAAATAAATGGGAAAAATTAATGCATGTCTGTGTTTATTTTTTTTAATGTGTGCTCATCCAGGCCCAGGCAAGGTGTCATCGTATTGGCCAGTCCAAGTCTGTCAAGATCTACCGTTTGATCACCAGGAACAGTTATGAGCGGGAGATGTTTGACAAGGCTAGTCTGAAGTTGGGACTCGACAAGGCTGTTCTTCAGAGCATGAGCGGTCGCGAGAATGCCAACAGCGGGGTGAGTGAAACCAGCTGTGCACACGCATCCAGCAATATAGGTCCAAATCTTACAATTACCAGTTTTGCTCTATGTAAATCTCCCCAGTGTCCAAAGATGTTTGACACTGGGGGCACTGGTCATTAGGGTGTTGCTTCTATGAAAAAGATTCAATCTCATGAATTGTTTCAGGTCCAGCAGTTGTCCAAGAAAGAGATTGAGGACCTGCTGAGAAAGGGTGCCTATGGAGCTCTGATGGACGAGGAAGACGAAGGCTCGAAATTCTGTGAGGAAGATATCGACCAGATCCTCCAGAGACGAACCCACACCATCACCATTGAGTCAGAGGGCAAAGGCTCTACTTTCGCGAAGGTAAACGGCTTAAGTTGGCATAATATGCTTGTTTATGTATGACCTGCAGTCTGCTGGTACAAACCTGTTAAATCTGTCTGCAGGCCAGTTTTGTTGCAACTGGAAACCGAACCGACATTTCTCTGGAGGATCCAGACTTCTGGCAGAAATGGGCTAAGAAGGCCGAGTTGGACATGGATGCCATCAACGGCCGGGTAAAACATACACTGTTAAATAACACGACCCAAAGAGAAAGGACCAATATTTCCATTTACTCCAGCTACATCAGAGATGCAACAAACGCACACGTGCATTTGGAAGAACGGGCTTATTGTGGCATTTAAGTGTTAATCTTCACAGACTAGAAGGAGGGATGTGAGACAGGCTGAGAGAGAGAGACAGAAAGGACAAGAGGGAGGCACAGAAAGAGGAAGAGAGAGATTAATATTGACAGTAGGGAATCTCCTCTCTTCCTTAATTACCCATGTTTCCCTGCTCTCGTGTGTGTGTTTGAGCGAGGGAGAGTAAGCTGCTTAGTTCCTCTTAACAGAGCGCAGATGCCTGGAGGGTAGAGAGAGATCACTTAGGCTAGAGCTTACACATAACCAGAGAAAGACGACCTCCATCTCATTCTTCTACACATGTTGAGTGTTCTGCTTACTGGTGTCTTGCATTGCCACTTTCCTTCCCTCTAACTTTAAAATAAAACATGTCTGTATGTATCTCTCCTGCTGACTACTTGTTTCTGCACCCTGACTGCTTCTCTTTTGAAGGACCCTCCACTGGAACACTTAATCCAGCTCTGAGTGCATGAATATGGGCTTTTCCCTCGGGATTTCTTATTGTGTGATGTTAAAATGGAAATGACTGCAGCTCTTTGATAATTGTGGAGCTAACTGCTGCCCTGTTTGTGCATATTAATGGAACTGCAAGCGGGTGAAAGAAATCAAATTAATTGAACAAAAAATGTAATTCATTAGACAACATAATTAATGCCAGTTTATGTTTGAGCAAGGCAACATATTCCTCAATGTCACAAATGAAGTGCAGGGCTGAGATTCCAATTAATCTGATCTGGGCCAGAAGATGCCATGTATTTCCAGTTTTCACACCGGTTTTATGAGTCCACAGCAGAAGGTACTTAGCATATTGTTATTGGTATATTTTAGGCCATCTGTAACGGAGAGAAAAACTTAAATAACCTTTTTTTCTGTGAAAGAATTGAACCATTTTAAAATGATTTCTCACCAGAATACGCTCGTGATCGACACACCAAGAGTAAGGAAGCAGACGCGGCACTACAGCAGCGTCAAAGAGGACGAAATGCTGGAGTTCTCAGAACTGGAAAGCGACGAAGATGAACCCAGTAGACCTTTAACCAAACAGCGTCGCCCTCAAGACAAAGCGCAGGGCTACCCCCGATCCGAGTGCTTCAGAGTGGAGAAGAACCTGCTCGTCTATGGGTCTGTCACATTTTCATGCTTTTTGCTTGATAATCTTATTTATATAAAAAGTGAATTTGTGAGATTTAAGCTTCTCCGATGAGAAAAAAATCTTTTTACCAGAATGAAACTTTTGTTTTAAAAAGGTTTTGATGAGTCCATCTTAATGTCATCACTTATATTTTTGAAGGTTTGTGCACAGTATTTGCATCATTATACAGAAACACTTATTGTTATGTGAAGTTATAGCAGGAGTAATTTTCTATCATCAAGTGCGTTTTAGTGAGAGTCCATCTCTACAGTATTTTCCAACACCGGCCATGTTTGTTCCCTCCCTAAATGAAGGGAAGCGCCATTAAACAGCTCATACATTTCCAAGATGAAGATCTCTACAAGAAGCTGAAGATGCCCATTTGCTTTGATCTAAGAAAGCGTGCATGCTTTTCTAAGTTTATATTGATAGAAAGCTGCACACAGGAGATCGTCTGAAACAGAGCAAACGGTCCACCTTATTTTGTCCAGAGGGAAAAAAATCAATCTAATGTTACAGCATATTATGTTTGTTTTTATGTGCAGAAAAACAAATTGGCTTATTTGCTTCACTTTGATAAGTACTTGACCATCACAGCAGTAAATAAAGGTAAATAGTGAACTCAGATGAGCAGCTAAGTTAAAATAATATTTGACTGTTAGCATTAGCCTCATATTTAATGTTTTGAAGGAGATTTGCTGTATATAATATGTAATTTAAATCTTTTCGGAGATGCCTCCTTATAGAGCAGATATGAATTCAGCATTGTGAATGTGAGTCATCGGGGTAGAAAGTTTGCTACTTGAAGAAAAATACAGTTTAAAGTCTTAATGAATGTGGAATTGGCTTGTGTGTGTTTCTCTGCAAAAGGACACACAAGGCACTGGGTGTATAAGCAATGTAGTAGACAGAAATCTGTAGACGATTCCATCAACACACAAAGCCACTTACGGGCGCTGCATCTAAACACACTCATGCACACAGACACACACTGTGCTTTATATAGTTCATGCAAAGCAGCCTTAGAGAAAAAGGGGTCTTTAGCTCGCATACGCGTAATCGACTGTTAATCCTGTCTCACTCTCGCGCCTATTAAAAGAAACACTCCCTGAAATTCACTCTGTTGGCCTGTTTTCTAAGTTCAGCTGTAATCTTGCTTCAGAAGAAGGTGGTTGATTCGTTGAGATGTTTATAAGGTATTGTACCTGGGAATACGTTAATCCGTATAGTGACATTGTAACGCACATTTGTACCAGTCCAAGCTGTAATGTTACAGGATTGCAGTATCCTACTAATCATCACGCTTGACACTGATGGGGACTATTGAATGAGCCAGTCCATGTTCATGGCTGACTCGCGTGACGTGTGTGTAAGAAAGACAGTGGTGCTAGTGAGATGTCAGCGTTGTTATTGTTACAGTCTAGTCTCGTGGCCCGAGGCTGTAGGACACAAAAACACACTGTCTGACTGAGCCTGTCATTTCTGCTCAACCCCCTGTTGTCTTTTCTCATCGTCCATCTCTTTCACCCTAGCCCCCACCCACCATGGTACCCTTTTTTTAAAAGGTTTGATGTAAGACTGGCTCACATGGTTCAGTGAATATTTATAGGCAGTCTTGAAAAATGGTGGAATTAGGAGAATGCGAGTAATCCTGGCTCACACATGAGCCAGTAGGATCTTGTAGTGGTGGGGGAGATGGGCTGTGATCCATGAAAATGCACACTAAGGAGGCGGGGGTCTGGGTGGCACAAGTTAAGATGCCAGTTACAGTTAAGTCAGTGGTAAAACACGCAGAAAATGAGATCCAAGCACTCATCACTGAGTGTAGATTTGATTGTGCTGAAGCTGAGAGACTAAATGATGTGGATTTGTGTAAATATTCATGAAGGATGAGGGTCACCGTAGCCATAAAATGAAGCACAAACTTAGAAACTGCCGGGCTGACTCGGTAACATTATTAATGTTGCTTGCTATGCTTTTTCTTTCCAGAGGTATTAATAACTAATAAAGTTAGGGGGAAACAGAACGAACCGCTCCGTTGCTTTTCAAAGTTGAAATTGATAAAGATATTTGTTTTTATACTTCATATCAGGTTTTCAGATGATTTAAAATGTCGTATTAAGTTTATGTGTATTTCCTCCTGGTTTGTTTTCAGTTGGGGAAGGTGGAGTGACATCCTGGCTCATGGTCGCTTCAAGCGTCCTCTGAAGGAGAGTGACGTGGAAACCATCTGCAGAGCGCTCCTGGCCTACTGTCTGCTGCATTACCGCGGAGATGAAAACATCAAAAGTTTCATTTGGGACCTGATCACTCCAAGCGAAGACGGGACAATGAAGACTCTGACCAACCATTCTGGTAATGCCCAAACCTCCTGGCTTCACAGTGCATGGAAATTTTTTTAAATATCTGTAACTTACTGCTTTTACAACCTTTTCTTTAGCTTATCAGGTAAAAATAACTGCATGAGTAGTTTTGTTCCCACCTGATATATTCATCTCATCAACCAGAACCAGTTTTTCTCACATTTTTAATGATCGGGCGAGACAAAGTAACACGTATTAAAAGATTTGTAAAAGAAGAATAAACTTTTAGTCATTTACCATTAGAATTTAACACACATACATGGTGGGATTCCCCTGATGAAAACGATCAAAGTAAGGAGTCTTATAAACCCAACGAATGGAAAGAATCCACCAGATTAGAAAGTCCCTGTTGGGTCTCTCACACCAACACTGAATCAAAAACACATAACAAGGAGATACCAGATAATCTGATGTCTAAATGTACTTCAAACACTAGTCTGCATTGTGGGATTGTTTTTAGTGTGTGTGTATGTAGTAACTTCCTGTTAGTTTGAAAACACCTAGTCACTGTTGAACTCTAGGTCTAAGTGTTTGCTGCTAATGTTGGCCTGCAAAACAGACCAGGTGTACCTCATTTATATGTTAACTTCCTGCTGCTGCGCAGCATTTTTCCTTTATGCAATGTTTGCATTGAGGCTACATCGTTGCGTCTGCAGTTTTGTTGTGCCAGCAAATATGTGTTGAACAACTAAATCTGATATATGCAGTATAACACTGCAATATCTCAGAAGTCTTGGGATGGTAATCCAGTTCTGCCATTATCTGATGAAGGATCTCAGATTATGCTACCTACAGGGTCTTTTGAATGATCTGAAAACTCCAGAAATTGGGAACTGCTGATAAGCTGCACTTCCTGTAGTCTATCCGTATTGGTATGACCACGTTTGTGGTTTTGGAGAAGTGAAGATGACAAATGAGAAAAATTGGTGTTGGATTAAGTTAGCTTCTTGTGCATTCAGTTTATGCACCACACAGCCAATCAGTGGGACCCTCCATTACAGCGCAAATTCCTCCTGTTGAATCACTTTTGTCATCATCATCATCATCATCCCAGTAAAACATGGAAAGAAACAGAACAGGCAGTCATTGAAAGCAGTCATCTTACAATGAGCCTGCCAGATCATTTAGCGTGACACGTGACATGTCCGTTGGTCTTCTGTCCCTCTAAGATCCGGTGCATATGGCTTTTTAATACAGTCTGCTGACGTCAAACATGATTTTGTAGCAACACTAAGGATTTCAAAGTGAAACATGTTGAATTGATGAGGTATTCAACATCATAGCCATCATACTGTTTCTCTGTATTATCTATTAGTTTGCTAAATGTATACATAAACCCTAAAATGCATCAAATGTTTATAGGTTTTCTTTCTTTTTTTTAAAGCACTAACTATAGCCTGTGTTTTTCCCTTGCTAGGTTTATCGACCCCCGTCCCCAGAGGCAGGAAGGGGAAAAAGGGGAAGTCTACAGCGCCACCTCCGCAGACTCCACGAGCTGATTGGCTGGCCAGCTGCAATCCTGACCACTTGCTGCAAGAAGATAGCTATAAGAGGCACCTTAAACATCACTGTAACAAGTAAGAATATTCACATGAAACATGTTTTTATAACGCATCTCATCAGCCAAACAATCCGCGGAAGTGTGACTGTAATGAATTAGATAAAGTGTTGTGAGGACAAAGTGATTGAACTGTTGCATTAAAAACATATGGATTTAAGAAGCAGGGCCGTCCAACCGTAAGCACAGCACAACCTAACGGATGTACACTTCCGTCTTTGTCCTCTGATACACACACACACACATTCACAGCCATTTGTTTTTGGTCAGCTTTCTCTGCTGTCGTCAGGGAGATATGCTTCCTTGCCCCCTTCCAGATTCAATTCCAAGGGTTTTTTTTTTTTTTTCTTGAGAGAAGTTTGTGAGTGTGTCTGGCTACATGCCAGGCCAGGTGCTAGGCAGGCAGACCTGTTGGAAGTGGGTGAAAGACGTGCACAAACACAGACACACACATGCACACACTTGGGGGTGATTATGTGGTGCCATCTGCTAGGCTGGAGCACAGCGTTGTGTGGCTAATCAGGCCTGGCACATTGATGGATGAGCACACAGGCTGCCAACAAACACACACACACACACACTGAAACTTGTTATGCCATTGATGCACAAACACACACACTCAGAATGAGTTGCAAATGACTGTCTTCATACCCTTCCCCCTCTCTTCAGTGCCTCTCCAAACTTTCTGTTCCCTCCCTTGCAGCAGAGCTCCATCCTTTCAGTGCTGCTCCCTTCTCCTCCCATTCATCTCCTCTCTACTTCTGCCATCCCCCTCTGTCTTCTGTTCCAAACGCCACTGGCATTAAATCCTGGTGACAAATCTGGTGACAAATGTTTACAGTGAAACAGATCTTTCAGATAGCAGTGTTTCCAGTGTCAGGAGATCAACTCTGACTCTCATTCGCTCTGACTGCTGTAATTCATTTACCAGGAGAGATGCTTAAAGCTTTTTATCATGCGTTATATCTGGTAAAAGACCATTGATGACCATTCATTTTATATGTAAAGTAGTTTATTATCCCAATATGGTGATGTGGCGCTTTAATGGTAATAAAACTCTGCTATAAAATGTTATTGTGATGTTTAGGTCATGTGAGGTCATTTAAATGAAGATAATTGTCTTTTATTTGGTAATGCTGCGGATTATTTTATTTTTATATTATTAATGTCAGCAGATTATTTCTGTCATCATGAAATTAAATCAAATAGGAGTTTAACTAACTTTTTGCTGCTGTTTCTCAGGGTTTTGCTGAGAGTGAGGATGCTCTACTACCTGCGACAGGAAGTCATCGGGGATCAGGCGGAGCGCATCCTGGAAGGAGCAGACACCAGGTTAGCCTTATGCAACTCTTCATCATCATCTCTCTGCCCTGAAAGCTGATACATTTCAACAGAGTATGTTGTTCTTCCCCTTTTTCATTTGCTCTTAACTCATGATCAACAATCTCTATACTTAATTTAAGAGACCTGGCAACTTGTTTTTATGTCTTTTGATTATGAAAAAGCTGCTACTGAATGTGACATTTTAATTTTGGAGTTTTATCTTTTATTATCCAGCACTCATTTGATGATCAACCTGATTTTATTTTAGAGGAAATAAAAAATCCTGTTCAAACGAATAATTTTCCTCAAATGCAACATATGGTGGAGAAGGCTTTGTGTCTCGAATGCATCACAAAAGGACGTTGAAACAGATATTTATAGCGTGATGAATTATTACTAAAGTGCATTTGGGTCTATTCTAGTGGCCCGTTTGGCAGGATTCAGCTAGCCTGACATGAAAAACACACTTTATCTGAAGAAATGTTGCTTTTCCACAGTTTGACCCATTTACATTTTTTTTTAGTCTATTAACATTTGATGCCAGGCCTCATACTGAATGGTTGCTGATGTGAAGGTTAGCCGAGGCGCTCACCTTGGCTGTTTTCTTCATCTGAGTTTGACAGCTCTTTCATTGCTTTATCCTTCTCTTCCTCCTCCTGCCATCTATCCGTCCCTTTTTCTGCAGTGCACTTTAGTCTCATCTCCCATCCCCCTCTCACCCCGCCACCCAGATGTGAACGCATTTATAATGTGGAGCACGTGCACTCAAAGTTGGCCCCCTCCCTCCACCTGCCCCTCCCCCATAGCTTGATGGCTACTGTGACAGACCCAAGTGTGTGTGTGTGTGTGTGTTTTTCAGCGCGTGCCAGACAAGAGCATACGGGGTGCCATCGTGCCAACATATGCCAGGGGGATTTAGCATGCCAGTCTTGGCGTGCACACGTTTGTGTGTGTGTGTGAGTGTGTGTGTTGCCAAGGCCAGGCATGCTGCTGTTTGCAGAGATAAGGGACTGTTTCCCTGGTTTCTCCCCTCTTCCTGTCACCCTCTGTCTCTCTGATCCCATTGTGCATCATACCCTTTCTCCCATAACTAGCTGGAAACGCTGTTCTCTTTCCATAATGGAGGATTTTGTTTTTTTTGTTTTGGTTTGTTTTGGACTCACAACTTATAAGTAGAGCGATTGTGTATTGACCATTTGGAGTTTATTTACACAAACTGGCAAATCAGGTGTAGTTCTGATTGGACCCTTACCATCTTAAATAAATTGGAGGAACACCTGCGAGGTCATTGTCTGAGTTTAGGTTCTGTAGTGGCGCCATCACTATTTTCTTTAACTTAATTAAAAATATGTAGAATTGAGTGGAATATGGCAGAAATTACATAAATCATTTATACAGAGATATATTTAACATGTGTGCATATTAGCACATTGTCAGTGTGTGTAAATAAACACATTTTAATCTTAAAGAAAGACAGAATCCAGATTTTTACTTTGAAAAGCCTTTTTCTCCTGATTACACTGCCACACTTTCAAATGGGCCCCAGTTGGGTTTCTGTAGCCGATATACCAATCAGCCTCCTGGTTTGAATGGTTATAAATCCAAAATCTGGAGCCATTGTTAAATTTCAACACCATAAAAATGGAAACAAACAGGAAGTTAAAACTGTTGTTCAATCAGGGCTCTTATTTCAAAATAAAGTTATTTTTTTCTCCAGTTTCAAAATAAGTTGTTTCCTTTCAGAAGCTGACGGTACAAACATATTGTTTCTATTTTTATTATCTGAGCCTCTTTATTTTCCTGTTCAGAATGGGAATACGATGCTGACGACTTACTGGAGCAAATGGCGCACAACAGAGTTCAGTCTGGGAATCAGTGATGTGACATTGTTTGTCTTTGCCACAGTGTGCTGGATATCTGGATTCCTCAACCGTTCCATGCTGAGGTCCCAGCTGACTGGTGGGACAGCGAAGCTGACAAGTCCCTGCTCATCGGCGTCTTCAAACACGGTAACCGACACACACCAGCTCACTCACGCTCCCCCTGTACACACAGATCCTCACCTTCAGCTATAACACACATACTAACAGCCACACACTCCCATAATGTCAGCACCTTCACACACTTTCAGGCACTCCAGTGGTTTCCAGCGGGGTAAGCATCACACAAGCGGTTACGCACTGGGTGAGCGTGTGCACACACATACCACCCGCTTCAGCTGCCACCAGTTGATTGGTGTTGCCATGGTAATGGCGATACGCAGCTGGCAGGCTTAGTGTGCAGTTGGGAGTGTGATTGATGGCTGCTTTCACCACTGGCTGAGTGTGTGTGTAAACACACACACACAGTGTTACAGGTGTTTATAGCATAAACAGAACTAGCCTTACAGCCTTTACTGTTTTAAATCTGGAGCTGGTTTTCCGGATAGTCACTAAAATGGCCTCTAATCTATCAGTGGCCCACCTTTAGGTGCTGAATATTTTAATGTCACTTCCAGAGATAAAGTGATCAAGCAGTTTCAAGTCAGTTTGCTTTGGATGGAGAGTTTCATTCATTTTAATTTGGCCTAATAGTCATAATTTTTCCATCATTGCCACCTTCTATGATTCAATTAGGACACATACACACAGAAGCACACACAGTGCAATACAAAAGGGCTCACCCGTAGTTAATCATAATCCTTATTCACCAGGGAGGCCCTTCAGGGGTACCAACACACATACGCACACAAAACAATGCTACACACATACAGGAGAGTGATGGCCTATAAAGGCCTCGCTGATTAACGTTTGGCTGCGGGCGCAGAGCCATGTGTGTGAGACAGAGTGACTGTTAGGAACAATGCGCTACGTCTTTCCTAATTGAAATGTGAAGGAGAGAAAGAAAGAGGGAGGGATGAATGGAAGGTTAAAAACGATGTGTTTATACTGGCCGCCTCCTTCCTCCTCACCTGCCTCATATTCCCTTTACTTCTCGGCTCCTTTTAGTCCCCCCTCTTTCTGCGTTTGTTTTTTCCTCCATTTTTTCCTCCCCTCCTTCTTGATGTGTCTCAGTGGGATCTGCACATTCTAATCTGTTCTGCCTGAACGCTCCTAACGGACAAACACGCACAGTTTCTCACACTCGTAGCTCACTTTCAGACTTCACAACATACTTTTTCCTCCTTCCTGTCTTACGCTCTCCCTCTTTTTTCCCCCTCAACACAAATAAGCACCTGCAGGCTCACTTGGATCAGCACCCACTCAGTACATGCATCTGCAGAACAGAGACGCGTGTTCACAGAAACACACTCTGGCTGTCTTGTCAGCAGCTTGTTCCTGGGGTCTGCCCTTCTGCTGCTGTTTTTGTCTGTTCCTTCATTTGATGTGAATGCACTGTGTGTGTGTGCTCGCGCGCACTCACATGTGTCTCAGCTGTCTGTCTGAAGGCGAGCTTGAAAGCGTAACTTATTTCATACTTCATTCCAGTATTTTTCTTTTGCTAGATGTGTATTTAATAAAGGCTTTTATCTTTAAGGAGTTAGCAGCTGAAATAGTTTGCAGCCTCTTTCACCTCCAGGCTCTTGTATTCATAATCTCTCTATCTTTTTCTCAAGGCTATGAGAAGTACAACTCCATGCGTGCCGACCCCACCCTGTGTTTCTTGGAGCGAGTGGGCATGCCAGACGCCAAAGCGATTGCCGCTGAGCAGAGGGGCTCTGACATGATGGCAGATGGTGTTGAGGGGTAAGAGCAGGCATCACTAATCAAAAAACAGCATTTTACTGGCCCATCCTTGTATTGTACTTTTTAGTTGTTGATTAGTCCTATTATGATGTATCATCCAGTGCCTTTGACTTTTCTCCTTGGTAAAACTAAACTAAGCCTAAAATCTAAATGATTTGCAGTTTAAGTCAAAATAAAAATGTATTTAAGATTGTTTTCAGAAGTCACTTTTCCTGATTGTGCCTATAACTCTCTGTAGCGAGGATGAAGACCCGGAGTATAAGCCACTACGAATGCCCTTCAAAGATGATCTGGACGACTTCACTAACTCTCCACTGGATGACAAAGATGACACAGTGGAGGGTGAGACTGAAGGTAAGTTTAGGTTTACGTGCTGTTGGTTTTTTTAGGATACATAATAAAAAGGGAACACAATAACCCATTATTGACCTACAATTTCTCTGCTATTAATCTGTTGAACAAGTGATGGCTTTAAAACAATTATGCATCTTCTGTTTGTAGTCAAATCAGGTGAAAACGATCAGTGTGCACCAGCTGTGGGCGGAGCCTCTGGCTCCAATGAGCGGCTCTATTGGCCTGCAGCCTCGGCTCTGACGGCTCGTCTGCGTCGTCTCATCACGGCTTACCAGCGCTCCAACCGAAGAGAGCTGCTCCGCCAGGAGGCACTCAACCGACCTGATGGTCGCAGGCGAAGACGCAGGGAGTTCCTGCCTTCTATTGCCATCGTTCCTGAAACAGGAGGAGGAGCAACTTTCATCCAAGATGGCTCGGGAGTGTTCATGGCAGAAGGAAGCCCGTATCTGGCAAAAGGAAATGCTTACTTTGCCAAAGGTAGTCAGTTCATGCCAGAGGCTTCGCCAGTGTTGACCGGCAGCCCGCTGATGTCTGATGGAGCCATGTATTACAAAGAAAGAAGACAAAGGTAGTTTTTATATTTAGGGTCAGCATAAATTTTGGGTTTTTTAGAGCCTCCTTGTGATGCTATGATAATGCAACATCCTGAACCTCCTTAAAAAATACCAAAGAATGAAATAAAAACCTTCTAATCATGTATTCTGGTGTTACATTTTCCTCAGATGGACACGTCGCGAGGAGGCAGATTTCTATCGTGTTGTCTCAACCTTTGGGGTTGTCTTTGACATCCAGCGTCAGAAGTTTGACTGGACACAATTCAGAGCTTTTGCTCGGTTGGACAAGAAAACAGATGAGAGCTTAGAGAAATATTACTATTCATTCATTGCCATGTGTAAAAGAGTCTGCAGAATGCAGGTCAAGACTGAAACTGGTAAGAGGAAAGGTGTTTTTGGGTTACTGCTTGGTGGAATGGCCAAATATACAATATAATGATGACATATGGATGTGTTTTCTCCTATCAGAACTCCCAGATCCAACCTTGATTATTGATCCCATCACAGAGGAACGAGCATCTCGCACCCTGTACCGCATCGAGCTGCTTCGCCGCATCAGAGAGCAGGTCCTCCCTCACCCGCTGCTCTCTGAGCGCCTCAAGCTTTGCCAACCCTCCCCAGACCTCCCAGAGTGGTGGGAGTGTGGACGCCATGACCGGGACCTCCTTTTGGGAGCCTCTAAACATGGTGTGAGCCGCACAGACTATCACATCCTCAATGACCCAACCTTGGCGTTTCTGGAGGCGCACCAGCGCTTTACCAGTCAGCGAGGCACTGGTGTTGGCATAGGAGCTCAGGGAGAGCTCACCAAAGCTGGGATGGGACCTGCAGAGACAACCTCTGCAGAGACAACCTCTGCTGCACTTCTCACTCCCGCAGAGCTTGCAAGTGCTGAAGCTGCTGCTAAAAATGCTGTTAACGCAGCTAAAGAGGAGGAGACAGAAGGGAAGGACATGGAGGCTGAGGAAGGGAAAGCAGAGGTGGAGGTAAAAATGGAAACAGAGAAAGCAGAGGCTAATGACATTCCATGTACCAAGATAGAAACCTTTGAACAAAAGGAAAATCAGGGAGATGTCAAAGAAGGGAAAGATGAGCCAGTTGCATCACCTGCTATGGAGGTCAAGGCAGAAGAGGCCCAACCAAAGGTAGAAAAAGATGAGCTGGAAGCACTGAAGGAGGAGCAGAGTGGAGATGATAAGACTTTGAAACCAACACAAGACAAAGACATGATGGAGAGGAGCTGTCTGAGTCTTGAAGACTATCTCAGCGACCAGAAGGACACAAGCGCTGAGCTTCCAGAGCATCCGGACTCCTCTCCTAAACTACTGCAGGGCCACAAGCCTGCAGAGGAGGAGGATGGAGAGGAGAAGGAGAACCCAGAGTTACTTAGATCTCCAAAGTCTGCTGACACAGAGAAGAGCCCTGAGGAGGAAGAAGAGGAGCGGATGGATGAAGATGACAAATCTGAGAAATCCTCTCAAGCTGAAGGTAATGGTTTTTACTGAGAATCAGTTCCAGTGGGAATTAAATGCTTTGGCGGCACTCGCCAAAATGATTGTTATAAGGTGACTTTCTTTGTCTCCATGAAGCGAGTGCTGCATCAGAGCAGAAGAACTTTGATGAGGAGAGTATCGCTTCTCTGAGCACATCAGTTCGGGATGAAACCAGAGATGGGTTCTGCCCCGATGACCTACAAGAACCATCTGCACTGCAGGCCTTACAGGACCGTACTTATGGCTTCTCATTCTGGCCCAAGGTGAGACTGAGGATGTTCACGTGTTGATAAATTTTGCAGAGGCCTGAATCACATGCATGTCATGTACAGCGACATGTTCACCCTTTTAGTGTTACATTGATCATCCTTTTAACTCATGAAATAAGTCCTGCTGAAGCTGGTTAGGGATGACTTGTTTTTGAGGTACCGCCCCATAAAAAGTGCCTTAATAAAGATATATTTAGAAAATCTTGACCATTTATAGAAAGAACGTACAGAATAATGCATCACCTCTATTTGTTCTCTCCATCGCTCAGGATCGAGTGATGATCAACAGGATGGATAATATCTGCGAGGCCGTCTTGAAGGGCAAGTGGCCTGTCAACAGACGCCATGTCTTTGACTTCCCCAGCAGCCTCCTGCCAGGTCATGGCTCTACAGCAAGCACAGCGGCTGTAGCCATGGTGACTGAAAGCCCGTTGCAGAGGCGGAGCCTGGCTGAGCTGACGATGGCTGGTATCCATACCGCATACAGTGGGAGTGAGGATAAAACACTGTCACCCCAGGTTCATGTAAGTGCACACAGTTAATACTCTTTAAATCCATGAAAAGATATTGATTACAGCCTCACAGATATTTAGGTTGCTAAAAGTAGAGCTGTTGAGCTGAATGGCAATCTGTTTATTTTCAACGCCTCCTCAAAGTTTGGCCTCCTTAAGTCGCTGCTTCTGGCTGGAAAAACAAGTAACTGACCTTGTGTTACAGGAGGATGGTTTGAGTCTGACGCTGCCCCGACAGAGGAGGAGGAGAAGGAGAAAGATTGAGATTGAGGCCGAGAGGGCAGCCAAGAGGCGTAACCTAATGGAAATGGTGGCTCAGCTGAGGGAAAGTCATGCTGCTGCAGAAACTCAGAACCAGGCTATAGACCTCACTAAGGTATTCACAATAACGTGCTGTGTTCTTAATTTTGATCTTGTTACAAGCAAGCAGCTGCAGTAATGTAATTTAAAACGTAAATTTCATAAAAGTTTATGCTAATATGCTGAAACTGTCACCAGGGAATGCACCATCACCACAAGGCCTCTCCCTCATTGGCTGGCTTTCCCAGTGGCATGGTGACAAACCCCTCCCTCAAAGCCCAAATGGACTTGCTGCAGATAGCTCCTCCCTCTGGGCACAGAGCCAATGGTTCATTAGAGGCTGACCTCCCCATCATCAGAAGGAGGCGGGGCCGCAGGAAAAATGTAGAGGGCCTGGAGCTGCTGTTTATGGGCAACAAGCGAGCAGGAGGGGTATGTAGCATGAACGCTGATATAGATGGACAAATGTGATCCTCAGCTGTACATCAAAATAATAATGTCCTGTTTCACACGTTACTTCTAGGATGATGCTGATGGGACGAAGGCTGCAAGTTTAGATGTTCAGGAAGCTGCCCGTTCACATAGACCCATTACTGTCCCAGAGCAGAGTCCCAGTGCCAGATCGCTGGCCTCTGGCAGCCTGGACGAGGAAGATGCACCAATTTCCAACAAAGACCTGGGAGAGTGGCTGCGGCAGCACCCAACATACAGCATGGACATGGCTGGATTTACACCAGTAAACCCCCTTTGTGTTTATTTTCTTTGTGTGAAACTGAAATAAGTCATATTTTGCAGTTTAATTTACTGCTTCTTAGAAATACGCAAGCTTAAATTTCACCCACCTGCATATGTTTTGTCTTCTCATAACAGAAGAACGAGGATTTGCTGCTGTCTCAGTTCTCCAAGCCCAAGCAGAAACGCCACCGCTGTCGAAACCCCAACAAGATTGACATCAACACCCTGACAGGGGATGAAAGAGTACCTGTGGTCAACAGACGAAATGGGCGAAAGGTAAAACACCTGCTGTGCACGTTGAGCGAAAACATCTTGAAAATGATCTGTTTTACCACATTTATTTGTGCGTCAAGAGAAATGAATGTCGTCGTGTTCTTTAGATGGGTGGAGCCATGGCACCACCAATGAAGGAGCTTCCCAGGTGGTTACTGGAGAATCCAGAGTTTTCTATCGCTCCTGATTGGACAGATATCGTCAAACAATCGGTAACGCAAGACGCCGCTTTCCGGTTCATCTAAAACCTCTGTTTTAAATTGAAATGGCTTTTTCACCAAACGTCCACCTTCAACAGGGTTTTCTCCCAGAAGCCATGTTTGACCGCCTTCTGACGGGCCCTGTGGTCAGAGAGGAGGGTGTGCGTCGTCGAGGGCGACGGCCCAAATCTGAGATTGCTAAAGCAGCTGCTGCTGCACAGGCGGCAGCTGCTGCTCAGGCTGCACAGGCATCGTTGGCCACTGCTGCTACATCTGCAGGTACAAACCACTGCTTATCCATTCACACACCAGTCTCTGTTGTATAAAGGGAAATAGTTTTTTAGTAGGAGGTGGCATCTCCTTGTTCAGCAGCGTATTCGGACGTCAATGAGTTCTGTTTAATTCTGCGTGTCTCTGCAGGAGGAATCAACCCTCTGCTTCTGAACAGTCTATTTGGAGGGATGGACTTGTCTTCTCTCCAGAGCCTCCAGTCTCTTCAACTGGCTGCTGGTCTGATGGCCTTCCCACCTCCTGCCGACCCCAAACAGACTGCAGCTGCAGCCTCCATGCTGCCGCTCATGCTGCCAGGTATGGGAGGGCTGCCGAATATGGCCACTGCTCTCCCCAACATGTTCAGCCTTGGGGGGTTATTTGGTGGTAACCTGGCGACGGCTGCTGCTGCCACCTCTGCATCCAACGCCGCTGCTGTTGCCGCCACAGCGGGGAACACCAATGGAACAATGGAGGGAGAAGATGTTGAGACTGTGACAAAGAGGAAGAGGGAAGGGGAGGAGAAAGAAGATGGTGACAAGGGGCAAGAGGAGGAGGATGAGGAGGCTGAAGGAATTGAGGAAGGAGTAAATAAGACAAAGAAGAAGATGGAGGGTGAAGGTGGTTCAGAAAAAATGCAGAAATCCCTTGATGTTGCTGCAGGTCCAAAGATTCAAGCTGCTGATTCCTCAGCAGAGGTATCCATTAACGGAGATGCAGCGGCCCTGCTGGCTGCTGCTGGCATGTCTGCCAATTCCCTTGCATTCAGCCCCTTCCTCCTCTCTACCATGGCCCCTGGCCTCCTCTACCCCTCCATGTTCCTGCCCCCTGGCCTCGGAGGACTCAGCCTGCCCGGTTTCCCCACAGCGTCCACCCTGGCCGAGCTGCAGAGCGCCATGGCTGGAGCGCTGGGAGGCAGCGGCATGACCTTAAACCCACCCAGAAACGAGCAGGACAAGAAGGGCGGGGCTAAAACTACAGAAGAAGAGGAGGAGGAAGAGTGTGAAGCAGGAGGAGCAGAAAGTGACTTGGCAGAGGAAAAAGAAGGAGGAGCAGAGGGTGAAACAGCAGGTGAGGATGAGTGTGCAGTTCCTGAGGAAGGAAGGAGGGGAGGAGAGGAGGAAGCGGCACCGTCTCCACAAAAAGGCAAAAGTGACTGAAGTAAGAGGAAAAAAGCTGCCTGGCCTTGAACATTTCCTCCCTTCTGCCCTCCCCTCACTACGTTTACACACCTCTACCAGAAATATCCAAACAGTTATGAACCCTGTTTTCTTCACGCTTTTGTTAATGATTTTTTTCAGTCTTTGTTTTGCCATGTGTATTTACTATGCGTCAGAGAGGACGAGGTGTGTTTGTGTTAAGTTAAATCTCTCTGATCAATAGTTTAGTCAGGGAAAATCCTCAGCGCTCGCTCAGAGCTCCGCTCTTCTTCAAAGACTGTTTCTTTCTCTGGTTGGCCTGTGTGTGCTATGAACTGTTCACACTTTCCTTTTCCACAACCCCTCAAATAGGACTTTCCGATAGTACCATTATTATAATTATTGTTGCTGCTTTCAGCTCTTTGCTTATTTTTGCCTTTCTCTTTCTCTGGACCGTTTTGTTGTTATTGTTGGTTGTTGGCAGCGTCTCATCAAAACAAGAAAAACGCCCTCCGTCTGGGCTTTTTCTAACATCAGTTCTCAAAAAGAAACAGCATTACAGCTAACCTGGCTGTCTGTCTGACAAAGCTGCTGCAAAAGGAATTGTGGGTAATGGAGTCAATCTGCTCTGTTTCAGAGCAGGGTTATATTTTGTCGTTAGTTCTCACATATCAGACCAGACTTCTGACGAGGAAAGCAAACCAGGCTGGTGTAAAGCTCAGCCTTTCTCTCTCTCTCTCTCACACACACACATACACACACAAACACATACATACTTGATTGTGAGCTGCACCTACACACAGACATGCAGGTGTCTACCACTACACTCACACACACACACACACTAACCCCTTCTTTGTGACTGTTGTCCCATTACTGTTTCCTTTTGAGTGTACATATGTGTGTGTGCTTGTGTGCACGCTGAACCAATACTGTTAAATCCAGTCCCACACTGAATATCCGTGTCAAGTCTCTCCACTGCCACATCTGAATCCCATCTCTCTTGGAAGCGACCTGGGTTTTTTTGGTAACTGGAGCGGCAGGCAGGCTGGGTCTGCCGCCGGTCGGGTCTTCTGACCGGTCCGCTTTGTGCTGCCAAAGCCGGCCGTCGCCACTCGGAGTCCTCTGTGAATAAATTTGAAGCAGCGGTCTGCACAGGGATGTGATGTTTCAGGTTTGTTCTTTAAAGGGGGCACATGTTTCGTTTTTATGTTTTCCCACTCTTCCTGTCGCCGCCACATTAAAGTACACTTCATTTACATCCCGGTAGTTCTAGACCAAGTGCTGCTCCCTAGTGACCTTCTGTTTTTAAAGACTGTTGCTCTAGTCACACACACTGACACCAGGCCTGGCCAAACAGGACTGAGACACGTTTTTTTTCAACCGAGTTGTAAATTCACAAGTTTGTACATGAAGTTCAACTCTGGTCGCTTGAGTTAAGTTTGTTTTAAATACTTGAAAAGCGCGGGTAGCGCTTGATTTAATTCCCCAAAGGCCAGTTCAAGTGTCTGAGAAAAATCAAGTGCTGCAAGTGGTTCAAATATTTGAAAGTACATTCAAACACACACGGTGTGGCCAGGTCTTAACGTTTGCTATCACAGCCAACCCGGCAGATGCAGGGAGAGAAGCGAGTCAGAGGGGGAGAGATCGGTTCTGACTCTCTGGAGACACGTTCCTCGTCAAAGATCCTCATTCTCCTCTCTAATGCTGAGACAGCAATAACCAAGGCAGCTTTTGAATGTTCCAGCATCACTTTCCCAACACACACACACACACTCACACACTCACAATATGAATAACCACAAGTGTCGTATGAATAGATGAAACTAAAACTGTAAATGATGACGTAAGAACTGCAATCGATTTTTGTCTCACTCTGTTCCTGTTGATGCACTGGTGTTAAAGAGTAAAAATAATCAGGTACCTTTATTAGCTACTTTTCTTGAAAAAAGAGGACTTTTTGTTACTTTTAGCCAGCAAGCTGAAGAGCATTACCTCAAAATTCGTATCTAGCCTTGAAGTTTACAGACATACCATGTAAATGTTTTTTCTTTTGGTGTGTGTCTTTGTTTTTTTGTTTTTTCTGTTTTGTTTTTTTGTTTGTTTTTTGGACATCATGTATGATGACTTGTAGCTATGATGCTTTTAATAAAAG
>JBAMIG010000008.1:8032503-8050341 GCA_037177335.1 Kiunga ballochi
CCCCCCCCCCCCCCCCCCCTCCCCCCTCCCCCCCCCCCCCCCCCCCCCCCCCCCCCCCCCCCCCCCCCCCCCCCCCCACACACCGAACACACAAAGTGCAAGAAAACACAGAATTAAATTTCTGAAAGGGTAAATTAATTATGTGCTTAATAAAGTGCTTTACAGAACCTAAACAATGTTAAAATAGATTGAGTACAGACCAACAACATAATGATTTGTGTCATTAAAGTCATCCAAGACATAGCAGGACTCAATACAATAGGTTCAGAACCTTACCTGTCCAATGAGCAGGCCTGTGACTAGACCTACTTGTTGTGAACATAGTTGGGTGAGATATTCCTCCACAGCATCTTCTACTATATAAGTACGACCCATATTACCTACAAAGACACGTCACAATATGAAATAAATCATTTCATTGCACAGTAAGAAAAAGCGAACACAATGACTACATGTAGCAATAACTTTCGTTTGTTTCTCTCTATTTCTTTAATAAGGACTAGATGACAATTTGTCTTCGGTGCAGCATCGAGAAAGAGCCATTCAGAGGCAGCAGCGCCTTTATCTACAATGTTTCATACATTTGAAGTCTGAGTCCATAGTGCAGACAGATCAAGAAAAAAAAGTGCTAATTGAGATCTAAAGTTTTAAGTGCAGAAGTCACAATAAAACAAATAAGATTTTATACCGAGCAGTCTTTTTCTTCCAACTTAAGCTAACTGGTTGCTACATAATTTATTGTATTTAGATCAAATTGATTGTCCAGATTCTAGTTTACCATAGCGTACGATGGCTCTAAATACAATTATTTACATGTGTGGTGGGTAAATACCTGAACGAAGCTAAATACTTACCAAATATCAGCCAGAAAACTAGCACCTTGATTTTTATTTGGACAGCTGTAAGAGGTGCGTCAGCAGTGAGAAAACTCGACAATTTACGACAATGTTTTTCGGATTGACGTATTTCCGTCGCAGATTTTTATCATCACTGCTTAAATATGTAAATGACGTTTCCGGTTTTATTTCAAAATAAAACGAAACAGACACTATTAATCTCAGATAGAATTTTTTTCTCAAAGTGAACTATTTGGTAAAGAAAATTACAACTTTAAGCATATCCAACAAATTAATAGAATAGCTGAGTTGTTCAGTAAAAAGTTCAAACGTCCTCATTGCTGTGTGGATTACTAAATGTTAACTTAGTTTGAAAAATCAAGATCCTCATCCGTTTTTGTGAACACTTTTTTCCTCCAGTTCGCCCTAGGTTTGTAGACGCAGGAAAAGTTCATGATTGCAGTGGTTAACGTTAAATCTGTGATATTTTAGCGGGGATTGGGGGAGATGGCGGTCGTTTTGCTGCAGGCTTTAGAGCGGACGGAGTTGAACAAACTCCCCAAAGGCGTCCAGAACAAGCTTGAGAAATTTGTAACGGAACTACAAAATACTAATGAAGCGCTCAAGACACAGCACGAGCGATTCAAAGCGGACAGTGGTGGGTATCTCCTACATAATCCATATAAAACTAATTGCAGATTCATCTGCATGTTCCATACAGAGTTCTTAATTTTGTTGTTGTTGTTGTTGTCGGAATTGTTCAACCCGAAAGTTTTTCTTTCAGTCTGGTAAAATGGCTAACTAATGTTAGCTACCGTGATATGCTAAAGCTAGCTATGGCGGAAAATAAGAGATATCGACCTGTTTCAACTATGTTGTCTTTATTTTTTAAAGAAACAGAGCAATACACTTTTACCACTGAAGTGGTATATATGAAGAAAGAAAGAAAGAAACAGAGCAATACACTTTTTGGAAATACCACTGAAGCTTTGGAGTTTGGTCTATAGTTTGAAATGAAAGTGAAGTTTGGCGTGATGGTGTTTATCATGTAAGAAACGTTACAGTGATCCCCTTTTAATTTATTAAAGAAAAAAGCCTGTCATCTATATTGGGCATTTACGGTGACTCCCATAAAAAGAAGCATTTTCACTTCATGTTCATTTTTATCTATTTTGAATATTTAAATATTTATGTTACAATGCTTCTCTTTTATTGTTGCTTTGCAAAGTGTTGAGGATAATGAAAGTTATTTTTATGCTCATGAATTTCTGTCCTGTACTCTTACAGAGCAGCAGTATTTTGACATTGAGAAGACACTGGCAGAGAGTCAAGAACAGATCTTTTCTACCACAAGAGACCTGCAGACCCTTAAAGAGGAGAATAAAAGGCTTAGTAAGTACTCGCACACATACTTCAGTCATGTGTTTTGCCTTCTTTCTTCTTTTCTGAACAGAAACATTGTATTTTCTGTGTGCAGATGAGGAGCTGAGTACTTTAAAGGGAATAGAAACTGATACCAATGAAGACAAACCACCACAAGAGGTAACATTACGGATTAGGACTGGATGATCATTCAGGATTATTCATGATGATAAATCACCTGCATTGTTGTTGTTTTAAAACTTTGACCTAATATCTTTAAATGTGCATAATAGTGCATAATCCAGTCAGCCGATACTGCCCGGATTTTGGCATGATGATAATTATACCCCTTTTTCAAGGCACTCTTTACGCTTTACAGTGAATTTATTTCTCATTCACTACTCCTTCATACCCGGTGGTAGAATGTGTTGCCACAGCTGTCCTACAGACACAGATGGAAACATAGTTGACAGGGATGTATGGATGCAACCACTAAACATCTATACACCAGAGAAGAGATGGGTTTTATGTTTATACCCAGAGACACAACAACAGGAGTGAGATTGAGTTGTTTCGAACCACTACGTTTCCTGTTATTAGATGACCTGCTCTAAGTCTTATCCAAATCGTATATCCTTATTATCTGCCTTCCCTCCAAGCTGCAGTAGATGGAATTAACATATCCATTAAAAGGGAAACAATATCAGTGGTCTGCTTAGATTGTATCTTGCATCTGGTATCTTGTGTTGAGACCAGTGGTGGGATCCTTGGCCTTTTTCCTGCAAGCATTAGTGTTTCTCTGCTCCAGCACAAATAATCAGTTATAGAACTGATAAACTGTTTTATTTATTAAGTGAGGTCTGCTGGAGCCGTCCATCCATCCATTTTCTACCACTTATCCGAAGCTGGGTCGCAGGGGCAGCCACCTAAGAAGATGTGCTGGAGCATTGAAACATCTAAAACCTGCTGGACTGTGGCGTTGAGAAACAGAATTTTGCATCACTGATTTAGATTAATGTTGTGACTCAAACCTACGGATAAATTCACCTGTAATCTCCCCCCCTCCTTTTTTTTTAATGTATGCAACCTTCATATGTACCCCACCATTACCTTTGTCAATTAGTTTCTTCTTTATACATGCTGTGTGATGAATTGATCAGCTCAAGAATCCTAGTTGTTTTTTGTTTATGTGATAGATGACAGTTATACTACTAGACACAGAAAACACTCTATAGCATCTACAGCATGCTACAGCATCTCCCTGAAGAAAAGCATTTAATGAGATTTAATTTAGAAATCTACTTTTCAGAAATTCCAGATGTTTGTAAAATGTTCCTCTTTCTACCTTTTGCACTATAAATGGCACAACAAACTGAGTGGTGTTACTGTTGGAAACATGGAAGACTGTTTGTGTGTTCACAGCAAACCAAGGCCAAGTATGAGATTGAGGCTGAGAAAAGAGAGTTGGCAAGGCTGCTGGAGAAGAAAACGCAAGAGGTGCAGAACCTGACAGGTAACACATCAGTTTTATGCAGAGATGTAGCAATACCACTGCTATAAATCTAGATATTATCGGTGTTAATAAACGCTTACTTTCCAGTAATTTGCATGTTTTCCTTTTGATTTGGGCTCATTTGCAAAGGAATTTCCTCCTTTTTATGCTTTATTTCTGTTTTCAGAGGATCTGAAGCGCCTGAATGAGAAACTAACAGATACAAACAAAGTCAAGATGGACGTGGAGTTGAAGCTGCATGAAATGCAGTCTTCTGCTGCCTCTTTACAGGTAAACATCTGATTTAATAGCAAGCACAAGTTTATTGATAAAGCTGAAGTTGTAAGGTCACAAAGAGGCAGATATCTTTCTGTAAATAAACATCTGTGATATTATGTGCTGCAGCATAGAGAGAAACGCATGGAGCAGGAGAAGGAGCTACTGGAAAAGAAAATTGAGTGGTTAGAGACAGAACTGAAAACCAAAACAGAAGAACTCCTGAACACCAACAGAGAAAAAGGCAAAGAGATATTGGAGCTGAAGGGCAGTCTGAAGAGCAGCAATGAGCAGGTAACACACAAATAATCTCACCTGAGTGTACGAGACACATAGAGCTGCATATCCTGTAGTATGATGCTCTGTCTGCAGCCCAAATGTTTGATAGCATTTCTGCACAACAGGTGGCCAGACTGGAAAGTGAGCTGACTTCTCTGAGGGAAACCAGTGAAAACCAGAGTAAAAGAGCTGAAGACTTAAACAATAAAGTGAAACAGGTAACGTCAACAAATCAGTGTTGGTGACTCAAGAGGTTTTTCAAGATGAAACTCTATTTTGACCATTATGGGGAACCAAACTGGTCTTTAGTCTGTTAACTTTGTGACACATGACATGTTCGCATGTGTCTCCAGGCTAAGGATGAGCAAACTGCCATGGAAGAGAAATATCGCAATGAGCTCAATGCTCATGTCAAGTTGTCTTCACTCTATAAGGTCAGAACAACCACAGATCTCATAAGTTGCATCTTCTCATAGTAATTAATGATTTATGTGAGGACATTTTTGCAACCAATATGATCTTTATATCTCCTGTTAGCAAATCTGTAAGGTTGGTTGTAATATTGTTTCCATCCTGTAGGGGGCAGCAACAGACATGGAGGCCAAAAATAAAGAACTAAGCAGAGCAACGGAGGAGCTAAGCAAGCTGGTTAAAGTCTCAGGGGAAGGTAGGAGTCTGGTTTTTGAGTTTGTTTTTATGAGAGAAAACAATGTTCAGATTCGTACGTCCAGTTTACTGCATGAAGAAGGGATATCGTAGTTTAAAACGCAAAAGCATGACAGATCTTGTTTTCAACGTTTTCTATTATTTTTTAATATTTGTGCATAAATTGAGCATAATCAAGTTAGTCAGATCACCAACCTTAATCAGGAAATGTCCCGATTAGGATGCAAGTGTAAGGATTTACATGTGTAAGAGTAGCTTTCATACACTAAACAATACGCTTGTCTGTTATTGATATGTATTTGCAGCAAACAAGGCTCTAGAGAAGAAGGTGTCTGAGACTGAAGAACTGAAGAAACGGATGGAGGCTGAACTTAAAGAGAAGATAAAGAAAATGGAGAAAGAGCTGGAAAATGCTACAGTGAAGGCTGCAGGAAAACACTGCTGTAAGAACATGCATATATGCATCTTTTAAACCTGAGTTTATCTTGTTGAAACGTTGTTGAAGAATCCTGCACCAATCACTGTTTTTGTGGCAGGTGCACCTTCGCTGACGGAGGAGCAGCTGGACTCCATGTGTCCGTCAGCAGCTGCCATTGCTGCTATTGTCAAACCTGGGATGAAGTTCTTTGACGTGAGTTTTTGCTGCCTTTTTTTTTTTTTTTTTTTTTTGCTAAGAAATTATTATTTAACCAGCTTTACTCTCAATTCTTTTAGAATTAATTAGAATAAACCCCTTTTAGTTCAACCCGGTTCTGAATCTGCATAAAAACTGTGTTTCTAGTGATATTTTTGTGTCTTTAGCTGTATAATGCCTATGCTGAAAGCCAAACCCAGCTGCAGCTCGAGAAGCAGGAGACCAGAAGAGTGAGCAAAGTCCTGGATGAGATCGTCCAGGAGGTGGAATCCAAAGCGCCCGTTCTCAAGCGCCAGCGGGAGGAGTATGAGAGCATGCAGCGGTCTATGGCCTGCCTGTGTAACAAACTGGAGCAAGCTCGAACTGTACGTTAATTGTTTTATTCAAGCTTTTTCTTCTTAATGAAAGACAGCTTCATGTTGTTTTTCTGTTTGCTATTAGGAGATTTACAGTTTGCAGAAGGAGAAAGAAGAGGCCAAGCAGCACTGCGATGACCTGGAAAGAGAAAAACAGAGGACAGAAAGGCTGCTAGAGGATACATCTACACAGGTATGCAAGTACATTCAGAGCAATGCAAACTAATAAAGTACAACTGAGTTCATCTCTGTTGATTCTTTTTACTTAATTCTGAAACAAGATTTACTTTTTAGAGAACAATAATCAAAAATGATCAGTTTGTTCTGAGGATATTCATCATTAGTATCATTGATCCATTTACCGCTATAAGAGCCTTGTAAAATGATTAATCTAATAATAATGATCAACACAGTGATGATGCAGGTGCTTTTACTGATCAGTTTCTCCCTTGTCCAGCTTTGCGCTATGTTGGTGGAGCTGGAGCAAGCTAGAGGTAATCGGGTGACCAAGGACGACGGAAGCTCTGCTGCTATCTCCAGCACCTCTGAGGTCAACCCGCGGCAGCTGTGTTTCCGCAGCGTGGCGGAGCTCCAGAGGCAGAACCAAAGCCTGCTGGGAAGGCTGAGGGATCTGGAAGAGGAGAAAGACAAACTGCTGACTGGTGCAAAATGTGCACGGTAGGAAAAAACACCTTTTGCAGCATAACTTAAGTTTGAAATAGTCTCTTTTTTTATGCAAATGATGTACATTAGAGTTGTGGTGTGGTGATGCCTCTATAGATGGAGATAAATCAGTTTGCAGATTTTTTTATCTGACTAATAACATTTTACCAGCATATCTATTCAGACTGATACCTTTAACTGTATAATGGTGGAGGATTGTCATAATAAAATTCCAAACTATAGTCTTTTATTTATTTTTTCTGGTTCCTTTCAGCATCACCGAGCTGGAGTCCAGTATGGATAAACTTCAGAAGGAGGTGGACCAATTGAAAGAACAGAGAAACCAGCAGAAACAGCTGGCAGACTCCAACGGCAGGCAGAGAGACATGTACAAGGCATTGCTAACTCAGAGTACCGGCTTCAGCCTGCCTCCACAAGGTGCCAACAGAATAATAAATAGAGGATCTTTGTGGTTACTTTCGGTAAACGGGATGAGATGAAGATTTCGTGTTTGTCAGCAGGTCAGGATTCTGCTCCTCTCCCTTCACGTGCTTCAGTCCCAGCTACTCGTTCCATGCCTCAGAGAGCTGCAGCTGCAGAGTCTGCACAAACCACACAGACAAAAGCAGCTTTAAAACAGGTAAGCATGCATGGTGGAAATATTCCTCATTTTAATCTGAAATGGTAAATAGGGGGAGTGTGGAAATCTAATTATTAGTCACTGAACTGATATATAACTCTGCATTTCCAGCTCAGTGATGCTTTCACTCTGTATAAGAAGGAAAAGGCAGAAAATGACAAGATACTGAATGAAACAAATGACCGGCTGCAGCGGCAGCTGACAGGACTCCGTTCCAGCCATGCCAAACTAACCTCCCAACTGGAGTTTAGCAACAAGCGGTGTGTTAAAATAAAATGTTTGCGCTTTTGTTTTCTCCTTTGGCATCCACTCTTGAGAGCTGTGAACACATGTTGTTTATGCTCTTATGTGTATCAGGTATGAGATTCTCCAGGAGACGGTTTCAGCGTACCGCAGAGAGATTGCTGCCCTACAAGACAAGAACCAAAAATATGCTGTAACAGCCCAACGGCATGAGCACATCATCCACACAATGAGCCAGGACCTGAGACAAGCTAATGAGAAACTGGCTCTGGAAGAGGTGAGCAAGCAGAGCAATGAGCACAAGAACAAATATCACACAGTCTAACTCCAGTCTCTGGTTTGTTAACAGCTTCAAGCAAGCATTATCCAGCACATTTTTATTAACTTTAGAGGCGTCTCCAAAGGCGTTCCCAGACGTATTCCTTCCAGCATGTCCTGGGTCTCAGAGGGAGACACCAGCAACTCTGCGGAGGAAACTTATTTTAGCAATCTTGTTTTTTGAGTCACAACCCACAGCTTGTGATTATAGGTGAGGGTAGGAACATAGATTAACCTATAAATCAAGAGTTCAAGAGGTCAATTGTCCTCTGGCTCCTTCTTCACAATGACCATTGGTGAGTGTATTACTGCAGACACCACGTCGACCTGCCTGACGATTTCATGCTCCATCTCTTCTTTACTCAAGAACGAGACCCAGAGGTACTTGAACTCCTTCTCTTGGGGCAGGACCTCATTCCTAACCTGGAGATGACAATCCACCCTTTTCTGGTTGAGAACTATGGTGTCAGATATTTGGATCTGCTGATTCTCATCCCAGTTGCTTCATTCACCACTGCAAATCGCTTGAGTGAAAGCAGGAGATCATGACCAGATAAAGCCAATCCAACCACATGATCTGCAAAAGAAAGTCCTGGATCTGAAGCCACCAAACCGGATCCCCTTAACGCCTCGGCTGCTTCCAAAAATTCTGTCCATAAAAGTTATGTAAAGAATCTGTGACGGCTTTATTGGAGTCCAGCCTTTACTGGAAAAAACTCTCTTTAACCACCTCAACGACCTTAGCCCCAGACATAGGAGAGCCCAATGCATAGTCTCTCAGCTCAGCTTGTGGAAGACGGGTTTGTAGGATTGAAGAGGTCTTGAAGTATTGTTTCCACTGTCCCACAATGTCCCAAGTTGTGGTCAGCAGACTCCCACCCCCTTTATAAACAGTGGTGACAGAGAACTGCTTCCCCCTCCTTAGTTGCCAGAGGTTGGACCAAAATATCTTCAATCCCTCTCCTTGCCCTCGCCTGGGCAAGGAAACGTTTACTTCAACATTTTTTGTCCTCATCGGTGTCTTTTAAGCTGCACTTGATCTGGTCTCTTTCCCAGACACCTGTTTTGCCTTTGGTGACCCTACTGAGGGCATAAAGCTCCTGACAACAAAGCCTCTAGGGTCTTGAAGACACACAAACCCGTCCCCCATGATAAGGTGGCATCTCTGGGAACCTTCAAACACACGTCATTGTGTTTTCAAGCAACAATTTGATCTCTACACTGAATATATCCACAAACTTAAAAATTGATCTACAAAGTTGGACATTTGACACATGGTTGTTTCTTCCTCAGTGATGTGAATAAGAATTTCCATGACTGAGTTTCAGTACCTTCAAAGTGTATCTCAGGCTTGCTTTACTATGTTTTGTATCCTGTTTTCTCCTCGCTGTTTGTAGGTGCGTGTGGAGAACCTGACTAAAGAGAGAGAGATGTTAAAACGGGCTGAGTCTCGACTGAGCCGGGAGAAAGATGCCATGCTGACCGAGCAACGTAACCAAAACCTGCTGCTCAACAACTTAAAGATGATTCAGGTATTCTAAAAATGTGCAAAACCCATGAGTGTGGTTAAGACTCAAACATTTCTTAGTTTATTTATTTTATTTTATTTATTTTTTTAAGTTCAGGTTAACAGTCTGCATGCTGTTACTTGTTTTTAAGCTTCTGAATTATGTTTACAGATGTGTTTTTTTTTTTAGAAGCTGGACAATCAAAGTGGGGTTTTCATTAAGAGCCTTGTTTGCTAATTTTCAAGCAACATAAATTAGTTACTAATACCTGCATTGATGTATGATTTACCTCATAATGGTATATGTGGACATAAGAGTATTTTTTCTTTTTGCTTATTTAAAAAAAAAAAAGAAAAAATAGTCTAAACCAAGCACAGTCATCGTTTCATGTCTCACTGGGTTTGTTAGAAAATGGGAGGTTAAGTTTACTGTAAAATTAAGTGATCAGTCAATGAATTGCCAAATATAATTACTTTTTTTTTTACCATCTTTTCTCATAACCTATCAGCTGACAATGGAGCGTACAGAAACAGAAACTCACCATCGCCTCAATAACAAAATAGAACAACTGGAAAAAGATCTGGCTTCAATGAAGACCAGGCTGGATCAGGAAGTGGCAAAGAGACATGGACTCGGACGCAGTATGGATGTACGGAAAGTGTTTAATGCAGTTTGTCTGCAGCATCTTGCTTCTAGTAATCATATGCATTATTTCTTTTGTTTCTTCCTCCTCCTTCTCGTCCTCCTCCTCCTCCATTGCAGGCTCAGTTGTTAGAAGCAAAGAAGAAGCTGGAGACTCAGATCACCCTGGAGCAGAAGACCAGAGAGCTGCTCCGTAGCTCTGAGCAGCAGGTGGCAGCTCTCAAAGTCCAGTTGGCTTCTGCTTCCTCCTCTGAGGCTGCCAGCACCTCCACCAGCACCACCCCAGCTACCAGAGCTGCGAGTATCAGAGCACCAGTGAGAGGTAAACAGTGTTGGTGTAAAGCAAGATTCAAGAGTTAATGATAATAACTTCTCTTTATATGATCTTTTTTTCTTTTATAACATTTTCCAATGTGTCCAACAGTACGTTCTCCAGTCCCAACAGCCTCCCAGCAATCCAACCAGTCAGAGCAGGAACTCTTAGAGGTTAAAGCTCTTTTGCGCAGTGCTGAGGAACAAAACACTGAACTAGCTGAACAGCTGAAAAATGCTAACTCCACTGTTGAACAGTACAAATCTGTGGTGCTGACTCTGGAAGACAGCCTGAAAAAAGAGAAGGAGGTATTACGCTTTCATTTGTTAACAATGTCCTCCTCCTCATGGCTAGTCATATACTACTGTTCACATACATGGATATTTGATTTTCTCTATTCTTTAGTCACGTTCTCCTCTGGAGAGCCGTCTAAAGGAGTCGGAAGAGGTGCAGAAGCAGCTGGAGAACAGGATTGTAGAGGTGGAGAAAATGAAGCAGCAGGAACAGGAGGAGAGAAGGAAGGCTGTGGATGCTTTGGAGAAACAAGTAATGTTATAGAGGCTACAGAAACTCTCACATGACATTTCACCAAATGTTTTTTATTTAAATAAGTCATGTTAATGGCATTATAGTGACATTTATACATGAGCAAAGTTTTTTCCTGCCTGTCAGAAACTTTACTCCAAAATCTGTTTTATATTGTTGTTTGAGCACATTTTCTCACTACAGACTTTTCTAAATGTTAAGAAAAATCTGTTAATAACCAGTTAATAGGATATATTTAATACCAGATTAATTTTACATCAATCTTTACATAAAATGGAAAACATTTTAATAACCAAATAAACGTATAAAAACACAACTAATAAAATTTCTGTTTGTTCAGTTGTGTGAGGTGCAGCGCAGTTTGAAAGCCTGCCAGGCAGAGCAGCAGGAGGCACTGGAGAGGTCTGCTGCTGCTGTTACAATGGAGCAGAAAGCCATACAGGACAGCCTGTTGCAGGTTCTGACACCCTCACACTGGCTAATATCAGTTTTAGTTTAGTGCTTCATTTCCTCATCCTAAACCCGTCCATTCTCCTCGCAGACTAAGCTCGCTGGAGAGGCACAAGCTAAGTATGAGCGTGAGCTGATGCTTCATGCTGCTGATGTGGAGGCTCTGCAGCAGCTGAAGAAAACACATCAGCAAGAAGCAGCACGCAAGAGGGACCTGGAGGAGGAGCTAAAGAAGACCGCTTCTCTGCTGCAGGAGAAAACTGCTGCTTGGACCACAGTGGAGAGACAACTGAAAGTAAGCAAACAAACACTTTGAATGCATAGTCTGACCTTTTAAATCTTCACACTACTAAACTAAACTGAATGTGAACATGTGTGGTTGGTGGTAACAGAATTTGCTTCAACTTTCTGTCAGGAGGACCTGTCCAATCAGAGCCGGCGTTACGAAGAGCTGGGGAAGCAGAATGCTCTCCTGCACCAGCAGATGGATGAAATGGCCACCAGGAGCCGCCAAATGCAGCAACAACAGGAGCAGCAGCAGCTTGATCTGTCATTCAGCGAGGAGGGAAAGACCACTGAACAGATCCTGGAAATACTCCGGTAAGACATGCGCACCAGCAGTTTCCTGTTTTTCTGCAGAAACACATTGAGATTGTTTACATAAAACAAAAATGTGAACATACTGTAAAACCTTTATTCCAAGCTTTTTAACACATCAGCTTTATTGTCTTGACTCTTAAGACCAGGTTCAGTGTACCTGTTTGTGTCGTAGGTTTGTACGCCGGGAGAAGGAGATTGCTGTGGCTCAAAGCGAGGCATCTCATGGAGAAGCTCTTCGCTACAAACAGCGAGTTGAACACCAAGAGAAAGAGCTGAAAGAGCTGCAGGAAGCTCTTAATGCTGAGAGGGAGAAGATGCAGGTATGAGTGGGAAGGATTGAAACTGATGCAGCTTGTGGCATCATTTTTCCATGGATCACGTTTTTATATTTGGTCTGAATTGCTTTTTGATTTCCTTGTATAGTTAATTAAGAAGCATGTGGAAAAAAAACATTTTTCATAACTCTGAGCCATTGAATGACATAAAATACTCATTATTTATTTAATTCTGATTTATTTGTTTGACTTACCCCCTCCTTTCAGGTGTCAACAAAGACTCTGGCCCAGCAGCAGGAGCAGCTGAAGAGGATGGAGAATATCGGTGCTCTTCAGGAAACCAACAGGATGCTGAAACTAGACAGGGAAAAACTGCAGCAGGAGTTGGCCCAAGCTCAGGCTAAAGTAAGAGCAAAGCACTGCTGTGTGCTTTAGCATCAAGCATGAGACAAAATCCTACAAACGGTTCTGATGTAGATGCAACAAATGGCTCCAAGCTGTCACTTGCATATTATCGCTTTCATTTAAAGTCTTTAAAAGATGTAAGACTTACAATATTCTGCTTCTTGTTATTGTTACAAGGTGACAAAGCTCCAGTCGGACATCAGCCCTCTACATAACTCTCTGTCTATACTGTCAGAGAAAAATGGCTCCCTGCAGGCTGATAAGAGGTTACTGGATGAAGACCTCAAACGATTGAAGGCCAAAGTACAGGTTTGTAGGAAAATGTTGTCATTGCTCAACTTTTTACTCTCCTCTGTGCTATTCAGCCATTTTTATCGGTCAGAAGCGTAACATTAAGAACGGTTTTTAAAGTAAAAATCACCAGAAAAAATTGATTACCCAATGATCTTAGAACAGATATTGTTACAACCAATTTAGGATGAAAAGAAATAGGCAAAGATTATGTTTAATAAATGAGACCCATGTCTGGTTTAAGGGTCAGACATTAAGCCCAGTTTGCAAAATCAAAGACAAAGCAAACTTCTTGAGACTTTAGTCCATAAAGTCACAGACTGCAGCACTCAGCTGTGGCTGAACGGCTCGGTTACAACAGTAAACATGTTTGACACTAAAGACAGATTTTTGAGGTTCCCTTTGGCAGAAATCACACCCACCACTCATCGCTCTTAAGACTTATGTGTTCTCATTTGTCCTTCATGTTTTGTTTTTAAAGCGCAATCTCTATTAACAATTTCATTTGTTTATGATTATTAGTTTGTGTTTTGTTCACATGTTTTTTCTGAATTATTGTTTCCACAGCAACTGACTAGCCAACAGAAAGACGGCGATGTTGAGGAGAAACAGAAATTCACATCTGAAAGAGAAGCACTTCAGAAACGCATAATGCAGCTTGCTGAGGAAACAGCCAGGCTGAAGACCGAACTGGCCAAGTAAAATACACACCTACACCCACAAGCTAAACAGTGGCGTTACACACACCTGTAATTAAAACACTAACTAGCAGGAACATCTTGTGTTGTGTAAATCAGGTCCAATGCCAGCAGTAATTCATCTCAGTCCCAGCTGCAAGCCCTCAAAGAATCAGTGTCCCGCCTGACATCAGAGAGAGATGCTCTGAAGAAAGATGTAGAAACGAAGAAAAATGACATTCTGGAGAAGAATAAGACTATCACGCAGGTGAAGAAGATTGGACGACGCTACAAGACTCAGTATGAGGAGCTCAAAGCCCAGCATGACAAGGTTTGGCTGAAGCAGTGGAGTTTGACCCTAGTGAGTATATATGACGGCTGCTGTAAGTATTCATGTGTTTTTCCACCTTTCAGCTGGTCAGTGAAACAGCTGCTAAAGCAGGAAGTGAGCCAGCCCCGAGCCAGGTGTGTCAGCAGGAATTGAACAAAGCCCAGGAGGAGCTTAACAAGACCCGGGAGGAGCTGAACTCTCTGAAAGAGGAAGTGCAGAAGAAACAGGAGGAGGTAAACTGATTCAGTCCTTGCATCAGGCTACAACACCATAGTTTATCAGTCTGTTTTTATGTTGAGTGCCATTTATCCCTGTTTCTTTTTTAAGTGAAGTGTGAGTGAACTTATTTATTTCAGCAGGCACAGAAGAGCCAGCAGGAGTTGGAGGCAGCACAGAAGGAAAACCAGCAAAGCAAAGAAAAGCTCCAGGATATTCAAAACCAGCTGACACAGGTAGAGCTCAATGATGTCCAAGCAACAAGAAAGTGGAAGAAAAAACAACAATGACTTATGATCTTAAAGTCTCACGATTCCCTTCTATCAGACAAGCTTTATCTACAACAGATTACTGTTCATCTTCTTCCTTTTTTAATATAATTGTTTAAAATGCTGCCTGCAAATATATTATTACTACTGATCTCACTCACTTTTCATGCTCTTCTGGTTTATTTCCAGCATGATGCCCTTTGTTTGTGTTGTGATGTCCTCTATGGCTGGTAGTTTGCACAGAGTGGTTCTTTAGAATGAGAGACTCTTTGTGATTGAGTGACTCGCTTGTCTGACTACCCGTCTCAGATTCCAGCTGTGATGACTTTTCTGAGAACATTTCTGATTTCCTCTGCAGCACATTTGATGTTGATCTATGTTGAGTCATGACTTGAGCGTCACAAATACAAGGAACCAGTGAGAGCATGCATTTTTAATCAACCCCACAGGTCCAGTTACAGTTGTCTCAGACCCAGACTCAACTGCAGCAAAATCAGAACCAGCTGACTCAGAGAGAGAAGGAGCTTCAACAAGCAAAAACCCACACCCAGCAGGTAAGACGTTCAGCCCCGATCAGAAAATATGCACTTTTATGTTTTCTTAAATCACATTTGGGTTTTCTGTTTTCATCACTTTCTAATTTAAAGGTACAGAACCAATTGAAATCAACCCAATCGCAAGCTCTGGCTCGTCAGAACCAGATTCAGCAGGTCCAGAGGGAACTCCAGCAGACTAAAGAAGCCCTTCAGCAGAATCTTGCTAAACAGAAGGAGCTTCAACAAGCCAACCAACAGAGTCACATCCAGGAAGTAAACACGCTTAAGACGTCACTCAGCCAAGCAGAGAGCAAAGTAAAAACATTTATTACTATATTATGCCTTTTATTTCATATTTATACTTTTTAATATATTTAAATGTTTTATGTACTAATACATCTTGTAGTAAACCAACTAGTCATTATAAATAAATGCTTATCTTCCTACAGCTGACTGAGCTTCAAAGCCAGGTGGAGAGCCAGCAGAAGGTTAGGGAAAAAAATGTTTTTCATTTTATGAAGTCAGAGCTGGATTTCCTGCATCTGTGATCTGAACAATGATACATGCAAGGAAAAGCTTTTACAGCGGGCTTTGCTTAATTCAGAATCAAAAAGTTAAAATGACATTTTGACATTTGTTTACTGGAAATTTCATTCATCTGAATTTACTTTGTGCGTTCTGCCATCTTTGTTAGTATCACATTTGCAAATGCAATTTTTCCCCACTCTTTTAAAAGGTTGTTGCTGAGCGTGAAGCGGACATCAAGCATCTGCAGGAGCAGCTAACTGAAGCTAACCAGACGCATGAAGCTAGTCAGAACACACAGACCAACCAGAGTTCTCAGTCTACACAGGCCAGTGATGCTAATGCTAACAGTAATGCTAACCAAGCACTACAAGATGAGCTGACAGCACTCAAACAAGAGGTATCGACTTTATTAAACCATAATAGCAGATGAAAAATGGTGATGTTCTTTGATTGATCACAACATTTTATGTCCTGCAGCTGTGTGAATGTAGGAACAGAGAGCAGCAGCTCAAACAGCAGATGTCTGAAAAAGAGGAGAAAACTAAGAAAGTCGTCCTGGGAGCTAAAGCTAAGCTAAACCAGCTAAACAGTGAGTTTACACCAGCAGTCACAAGAGAAGACAGGCTGAAAGAGTTAACAAGTAAATGTTTCCTTTCATTAGTTTGAGATCTTGTTTTGAACTTCTGAAATGCAACATAGGTGCTAAAGAACAGCTCAGTCAGGAGAACGAAGAACTGAAACAGGGTAAGGAGGAGCTGGAGATGAGAATGAACGCCCTCAAGTCTCAGTATGAAGGACGACTTCTGCAGCTGGACAGAGAGCTGAAAGAGCTGAGAGAAACACAAGCACACTCTGACCCCAGAGAGGAGCCCCAGGACCAGAGCGGAGCAAAGGTACACCGTCAGCCTATCACTGAATCAATAATATGACCAACTTACCATCAAGGTCATTAAGATATGCATTGATATTTTTACATGAAGATTAAAAAAGATTAAATATTTCTATGCTTCTGTTTCTCATTGTATTACAAAAGGTGGGGGATCAACCCAGATCTTCAGACCAGAGGCAGATTTCTTTGAAGAGTCCTACACAAGACAGAGGAAGGTAACCGCATGCACAAAGAAACCTGTTGGTGAAATGCTTTTTCATAGCATGTTTATTCAGTAAATGTCAAATACCAGTAGCTTTACTGGTTTTATTGGCAGGTCAGAAATAAATTAGTTCATGTTGTTAAATCTCACATTACTTGTAGTCATTTGTAGCTCATCAGACTGGTTGCACATGAGAACTGCAAAAAAATAAATAACTGTTTATTACTTTGCACATTTTTTATATCAGCTTGAGCCTCTCCGAGCCCCCTACTGCCAACATCCGCCCCACTCCCAGTACTCCATCTCCCAGCAGCAAGCCAAGTTCCTCTGTTGGTAGTAAGGCCACACCTCGTGCAAGCATCCGACCAATGGTTACCCCAGCGACTGTCCCCATCCCAACACCTACAGCCACAGTTATGCCTACGACGCAGACTGAAAGTCAAGAGGGTATGCTCACGAGTATAGAAATATTAGAACTGATATCTGTGCTCAGGTGGTCATAGTTAAAATGCTATAAGTGGAGAGTGAAACGTGATTCTGTTTTCAGCTCTGATAAGTGCAGGAGCCTCCGTACATTCTACCAGCTCTGCTCTGGTGAGTACTTCCACCTCCATAACTCAGCCGTGCAGCATGCAGGCCACAGCTTTTGTCCAGCCCACGCAGCAGCAAGCAGCCAGTCATGATGCTGGGTCCAGCATGGAGCCAGAGCGGCCATCTACATCTTCCTCTATGATAGCAACAGGTGAAGAAGACCAATGTACTAAACTGTCACATTAACAGAAAATGCATTCACAGGATATAGAAACACGTTTTATTGCTTCTATATACCCAGTTTAACTAGTAAATGTTTTTGTGTTGCTGTGATTCCAGCAGGTTCAAAGCGAAACAGAGATGATGATGAGGAAGAGGATGAAAACAGGCCAGAGAGTTCACATACTCCTCCATCCACTAAAAGGCTCAGAGTAAAACCAAAGATGCCTCCACAGGTAATGCATATATATGCATTGATGTGTGTGTGATGTGTGTGTGTGTGTGTGTGTATGTTTAACTCCTGTTTTATCCTGGATATAATTTAAAATATGAGAGATCTGACTCATGTGGAGCATGAAGGCTAAATTCAGCTGCTAGTAAAACTTATTTGATCCCTCAGATTCATTATATTTTAATTGTGTACGTTTGTGTGATGATTGTGCTGCAGATGGAAGATGATGAGGAGATAGAGGAAGAGCTGAGGGATGAGGAAGAACAACAAGATTCACCTGATGACAGTCAGGTCAGTGAAATCAACATGAAACAGGTTCAAGAAATGGATCTCTAAATACAGGTACATCTCAGGAAATGAGAATATTATGAAAAAGCCATGCCGCATTGATGCAGTACTTCATGCAAAAAGAG
>JBAMIG010000008.1:8051770-8063018 GCA_037177335.1 Kiunga ballochi
GTTGAAATGTTTGACTCTATGTGTAATGAATCTATATGATAAATGGGTTTCACATTCTGAAATGACTGATGAAGAATTTAAAACTTTTTCCTGAGATGTACCTGTAATCTCTATTTGCATGGTTTACTACACTAAAACACATGTGGAAGAGCTGCTACAAATTCTCTTATCCCAAAAGACCAGGGGTGGCAAACTCCGGTCCTCAAGAACCGCAATCCTGCAAGTGTTTGTTTGCTTTGTGGTCTTTGTGTAAGAGTTTGCGACCCCTGCAATATGCTGACCTTTTGTTAGGGAAACGGCTGATTTTGCTACAGTAGGCGAAAAGTATGAAAAACCAAGCTAAGTTAAAGTTTACTGTGCCATCCTATTAAAAAAACTTATTGTTGTTCCAGTATGTAGCTTTTACTTTACTTAGTCCATTTTCAGATACATGCTTTTTACTTCATTTAGTTACAAATATTCTTAGAAACAAAATGTAAGCAGCTTTTTTATCCCCTGAGAGAAATTGTAATGTTTTCAGGTTTCGGGTTTTTGTTTCTTCAGTTTTTGGGAAATATACCCTAAAATTTCATAAAAGCTTTGCTAACCTATTGGTCAGAGAATTATTGTATTTAACTGAGATTTTCTCTGCGGCAGCGACCAGCAGGAGAAATCTGCTTTGTGGGGGATGCTAATGGGCAGATGATTGATTGTGCTTGTAAACTGTTTGGCATTAAAATAGGTAAAAATGAAAAGGAATGCAAACCCTGTTGGATTACACACTATTTATATTTTGTATAAAAATAAATAGTTGGTGCATATAAATGTTTTGTTCACACTTCCAGCTAAGACATTCAGGCTCAATGAAATGCTTTGTTTTACTCTGCAGCAGCTCCCAGAAGACGACTTACCCGTCTCAGCAGGAGACATGGAGGAGGAGGGCGTCTCCCAGTCTGTGCCGTCTGATTCCGGCTCCCAGAGCGCCGCAATAGTGCGGGACGTGATTGTGATCGACACGGACAGCGAGAGCCGCGAGAGCAAAGACGAGGAGCAGAAACAGGAGGGCGAAGATGAAGAAGAGGAAGCAGAAGAAGAGCAGGTTTTGCTCTATTGTATATTATTTATATGAATATATTCTAGATTAATATTAAGATTTATTGTCAGTTTTATTTTGATACCTTTCTCTGTTTCAGTTTAAAGAGGAAGGGGACGAAGATGAAGATAATGATGACACTGCTGACAGCGGGATGAGGGGAGGAGAGGAGAGCAATGAAGAGGGTCCGGAAGGGGATGAAGAGGGAGAGGAAGAAGGACCTTCAGAAGGGACTGCCACAGAGGAGAATGTGTGTGGAGCGTCTTCAGGCTCCCAGTGTGCCTCTGAAGCATCCCACAGCGGTGAGCTCAGGTCGATGGACTGATTCATGCCTCCTCCGCTCGCTCAGCTGATGCGACTCATTCATCTCTTTCAGGAGAAGGCAGCAGTGGAGTCGCATCAGAGTCCGAACCCCCCAGAGACCTCATACACCACCCTCCAATCTCTTCCTCTACACATTCCACTTCATCATCCTCCCTCACACCACGCCTTCCCCACACACGTAGACCACCACATGCGCTCCCACCTCGACTCTACATCCAACCTCCTGCTCCTGAGCTCGGACCCCCCCACACACAGGTAAAGTGAATCTGTCTTTTTCATCGGTCACAGGATTTTTAATGTTAATATTTCTGCTCACTGATGTGTTATACTGTGATGTGTACTACGGTCGCCGTCCTACGCATTGTTTAGGCTGTAAAAGGAACTCCTCACTTATCTGCCTCATGTGTAAATGATACAACTTACTGTGAGAGCCTCACTGTTGCTGCATAGCTGCAACAGAACTTATGCCAACATATCTGAGAAATGCAAAGTATAATTCAGTAACATGGAAATATAAATGCAATGCGTCTTCAGACAGTGATGATGTGTTTGTTTATCAGAGACAACCCTCTCAGCTGCGCAGACCCTCATCAGGACGTGGACCCCAGCTAACCCCAGGAATAGGCACAATGGTAAGACGTGCCCATGTCTTTGATTATAGTATTTTTATATGTTAGGATGAATGACTGATTAGATTTAACATGGGTTTCTCAAACAGTTGAGGAATAACTTTATCCCCAACACTTCACGCTTTCAAAGCTTTGATTTTGTCCTAAATATTCACTTTATTATTCTAGAGGAAAATATCACACTGTCCTCTGTGTTTTAGCAGCCTTTCTTTGATGACGACGACAGAATGGTTCCCAGTACTCCCACTTTAGTTGTACCTCACCGCACTGATGGCTTCGCTGAGGCTATACAGTAAGATTTTGTCCCTAAATCATTGACATGTCCCAGATTGTGTTTGAAAGGAACGTATTGTGTCCGATATCATAAACTAACTGTTGTAATAGTAGATATTTCAAAGTTTATTTAACATGGTGATGGTTAAATTTAACAGTAAACGTACAGGGTACGGTTGTTTTGGCTTTACCACAGCTGTCACTGCGGCGGTCATGTCTGTCTTTATCTCCTCAGCTCTCCTCAGGTAGCAGGTCTGTCCACCAGATTCAGATTTGGGCCTCCAGAAGATCTGCTGCCTCAGGCGTCAGCGTCACACTCTGACCTGGGACAGCTAGCATCCCAAGGAGGTAAAACCCCCTACCACACACACACAAACACACACACACGCCCTGGTGACACCGGTGACTGGTGACAGTTTGTATCTTATATTTACAAATAGAAACTTGAATGTTTTAATGTGTTTGTAGGTCTCGGTATGTACGAATCTCCTCTTTTTCTGGCTGCTCACGATGAAGATGGAGGAGGAAGAAGTGTCCCCACCACACCTTTACAGGTGGCTGCACCAGGTGAGTAAACGCATACACACCTTTGACATGTTGCCTTCCTGCTGCATCCTGCAACACACTAAGCTGTGGTGATGAACGCTGAATGATCGTTGACTAACTCTCTTCTCAGTGACGGTGTTCACAGAGTCGCTGCCTTCAGACAGCGGTGATAACATGGCCTCCCAGTCAGTTCCCATGGTAACTGCCTCCACTGGGATGGCGGCTGTTGCAGAGGATGGAGATGAGGTCTTCATGGAGCAGGACGGAGATGGGTGAGCATCAGATTTGTACATATATAGTGGAAATCAGAAATGTCTGCTATAGTTAGCAGGATCCAGAAGATGAGGCTAAGAGTCTATATTAACTGCTCGTGTGTGTTTCCAGTCCCGGCATTGAATCTTCTTTGGAGAGCCAAACAGACATGGAGTCCACAGGGCAGCAGAGTGATGATGCATCTCTGCCATCCACCAGCCAAGACCCAGGTATTTACTCTGTTTATAGATATTCTCATTTATAGCGGTATAATTCTCCTCTCTAAGTCGCTAATGTGCATTTCTAACACAAACCATAATGGACGACAGGGATTGTAGAGTCGTGTTAGTATTTCATACTTGTATTTTGGTTTTCTGAGTTTCTCGTTATACATGATGTCATATTGACACTAAAGAGTATTGGCAACATTAAATATAGCTTGATATTTAATGTCAATATAGACTTATAGTTTTAACTAGAAGCCTGGTTTTGTTGCACCTACAGGAAAATCAAACTGCTCATCTGAGCCAGTCGGTTTAATTCAGAGTAAATTATGTGTCTAAATGTTCACAACACTCAGAATTATTTTATTTTAGTGCACAGGTTGAAACATTTCAGAGCAGGCCTGGTTACTCCTCTGTTCCCTCTATGACCTGCAAGGATTCCCAAATATTATTGCATCACCTTTATGGCAGACTTTAAAAGATTTTATCTGATTTTTATCTGATTTTAACATTTCATTAGTCTGTTTTGTCCATCCTCATCAGGCTGCTTCCCGCCTCAGCCGGATGCCGTTTCTGAACCATGAATTTAAATTGTTAATGGAGATTTATTCAGAATTCACTGACAATGATGTCATTTTCTCCCCATTTGTTCAGTTTGTTTCCCAGTGTCAATTTAACCAGTTAAACTCAATAGTTATTATTTTTGACTGTATACAGGAAATTATCTGAACACTTTTTGAACATTATAAAAGAAAAAGGACTGATCGGGGTGTGATTTTGTTAGGTTTGATAGGATTATTGTGAAACTCATGAGGTTAAATCTGTTTTCTTTGTTCACCTTGCTTCTCTTTTTCTTTAATCAGACACAAGCAGCCTTACTCAGCGCCGCACCATTACAAGTCAGCCTCTGACAAGCAGCCTGTTGGGTAGAGGAACTAGAGGAAGGTTGATTAGCCGCAGAGGTAAGAAAGTCCGTATTGTCCAGAAAAATAGACTTTCATGAGGAAAGACTGATTTTTCCTGATGAAGATCAAGCACTGTGCTGTCAGAAGAAAGTCCAGAAAGTCTGAGTTGATGCTCAAGCAGTTTATTTAACTATAGCAAGTAGCATATCACATAGACATGAATGATAAATCTGTAGATTAAAACCGAGCTCAGGCATGTATTTATAATCGTTTTCTTGTTTGGTGTATTTCAGGAACTTTTCCTCGAGGAGGAAGAGGAGGACCTGTGGGGAGAGGGGGCATTGCCTAATAACCATTTGATCCAGTAATGGAGCGATTATTTCACCCATTGACAACATTTACATCACACACTCAGTATATCCATAAAGATGAAACCACTATTACACCATTACAGATGGGATTGTGTGTGTCTGGGATGAGTCTCACACTGAAATCCAGTTAAAGTTTTGTCCTTTTTTTTGTTCAAGGGATGATTTCTGTTTTTGATATTTTATTAGTTTTGCTCTGTTCGGGAAACAATAGTTTTAATAAAGTGGAATTACGATCAGCAGCAATGTCATGTGTTTAAAGATAAATCACAGTGCAACTCCTTTTTTAAAGCAAAGCATACGATTAAGTACTTGATCCAATGTTTAATTCACTATTTTGTCCCGGACAAAGTAGAAAAATTAAATAAAAGGAACACTTTTTAAGGAAAACTCAAATTTAAGCGAAGGGCTTTTCACTGGATCAATAGTTAAAACATTTTATTATGAAATTATTAGCCAAAACCTTTTATCTACAACCCCAAATTTCATCATACTTAATGCTACAGGTTACGCGGGAAAACCTCCTGTTTGCATTTACCTTTTACTGGTAATTTAATATTAGCCGAACTTGTAATCAGGCAACTTTATCCTAATTGTTTCTGCAAGTTTTGGCGATTATTTAAAATTTAAGCACAAAGTACTGAGGATGAACTCAAACATGGAAACATTTGTAAAAATGATACATTGCTAATTTGCTGTTCAGTAAAAGCTTTTGGAAATAGATTTGTGTGCTGAAGCAGAAAGCAGAATAGGGCCTGCGTTGCTTCCTGTGGGTGTTTATGGACAGTGCAGCAGAAATCTAATGGAGTTGGGGGGATGAGTGGGGCTCCTATCTGCTGCGTTGGCAGAGTTTGGCACCGTTGCAGTCGGGCTGAGGATGGGTAAGAGTGTGACGGCGGCAGAAGACCCGGGTTTGACCAGCGATGGCAAGTCACCTGAAACCTGCACTCTGAAGAAGAGCGCTGCAGAGAGAAAAGAAACCGCATGCTGTAAGAGCACGTTCAGGAGAAATGTGGAAAGATTCTGACCTCAAAGTGTCTTACGTCCAGAGAAGACAAAGTGCTGGTATCTGCTGTCCCCCTGAGGACTGGGCACAGACAGGGCAGAGGTGATGGGTGTGGGGAAGCCTTTTAGAGACAATTTGATGTTGATCTCTCCACTTAGAAGAACCTCTGGATGAAAAATTGTAAAAGGAGAAACGAATATGAGTAAATTGACAGTTTCAGTTTTCCCCACTGACTGTGACACCTGATACCACACCGATCCTACCTCCGTAGGTTGGCATTTCTTCACATATTTACATTTAAAAGAACAGTCTGGAGAAATGTGTTGCTCTAACCAGCTGGGTGACTAGGACTCCTCTTCACAGCGCTATGTGGTTTCTCCCTGCAGGAGGGACTGCTGCCTGCTGGAAAGCTGAACCTTTGCATAATGTCTCCTACAGGTTTAAAAAGATCCATCATTAGTCAAATAATACACTCACATGGACTCACTGGATGTTGCATCATTCAGCATGTTATATTAGTGCCTTTTATCTAGAGAGATGGTTTGTCCCTTTCAACAAGTTTAGGATACAAACCTTCAGCTTGTAAGGATGAAGTTACTAACTGGACATGTACTGGTTTTTATGTTTCTTCTCACCATTCTTAAAGAAAAACACTGTCTCCGGTCTGTTCCTGCTGGCCGGCACTGCCAGCGCAGCACTGATGCGTCCCGTTAAACCTGGAAATTCAGAGGCCAAAGGTTTGGGAAACCCCGGCTGCATCACCATGTTCCCATCTAGACGCCAGCACTGGTCTCCCTTGATTTCCCCAAAACAAAAAACATTATTTATGTCCAGCAATGCACCTTCTTAAAAGCTAAATAATCAGATGTTATGGGATAATAAAAAGCAGTGTATTCTGATAAAGCATCGAGCTATCATAAAAGCTGATGAACAAGCATTGATTAAACAAAACTCTAAGGAACCATAATGCTGTTGCATATTCTGCAGCTACGATCAAACTCAGCAAAAGTTTAATCAGTTTCCAAAAATCTCCCTTTTTAACAAAAATGCGCTGAATGTGACTATAAAAAGTACAATTATCTGAAATCTGTCCAACTCTAAAAAAACAAAGTATAACCTCACCTGCTGGAAATAAAACAAGTTCAATTAATAAATATTTGCTTTTGATGTGTTTTTGTTTTGAAATTGTGTTGATCGTCGTCAAACTATATATTTTAATTATCCAGCGAGTCCCTGAAATGTCTTAAGATGGTTGGATGTTCTTAGATAATGGTTCCCACTCAGCAACTGGTCACTTCAATGCTATTGGAAGTGACATAATCACAAATTTTGTTTACGGCACCGCACATGATCATTACCCTGCTGTGACACTTACTAGCTGCTCAAATTTTGAGTAAGTAAATGGATAAGTGTCTTTTCTAATTTGAATCTGATCAGGTGTTATGAAGGGAGTTTGTTAAACAAAAGTATTCATATGTGTAAGGGATTGCTGTAGCAGTTTGACCTTAATGATGTAGATGTTTCCTTCGCAGTTAGAGCGTGTGAAGATGGTATCAATGGGAGGAGCGATGCCCAGAGTGTCTGTGATATTCTGAGGGTGACCCACTGAACCATCTACAGGGTCAACTGACCAAAACAAGTCACCTGCAGGACAGACGAACGTAACTTGTACAAGCCACAGAGAACATTTTCCTTACTTCAGGAATAAAGATGCAACATGTTGTAATTTCTGCACGCTGTGTAAAGTAACATTAAGCTACACGTGTGCAGCAGCTTTGTGCACAATAAAGTAAATGGTGCAAAACACAAAATCCGTTTTTGATCATCAGGTCTGACCTTTAAATACAAGTATGGTCCCATTGAGGAGAGCTGTCAGTCCATTGATGGGAGAATCACTGCACAGGTCAGCTAGAGCAGGGAGTCCTACACAAACACAGTTAAATCAGTAGAAATTCATTAAATGCAAACACACTGACAGGACAGGGTTGCTTTCTCTACCTGTCCCTGATCCTTCAGGTCCTGCTTCCCCCACAGAGAGGCTCAAAGCCTGAGCCATATCCTGCAGGGTGCTGGGTCTGGTGCCTGCTGGGTCATTAACACCTAAAAATGATGGTTTCACTTTTATTAAGGTCATAAAAAAGTCAATTGTTCCATAGTAAAAAAAAAACCTGAAACTTAAAGGTTGCTTTGCTTGCTTGTATTTTCATTTTTAAACCAGTGTCTCAGTGATAAACTAAACATTTTAAACCAGTTGGATTTACCCTGATTTGGCCCAGATGGACTACCTCTCCCAGAGGACAGCACTAGGTGGACATTCAGTTTACCAGCAATGGCTGCAGGAGTGGACGGTCTCGCATGTGCATTGCTGTCCAAGTTCAGAGTATTGTGGCTGGAAAGAGAAGGGTCAAATGGTGCAAAGTGTGGAGCCCCAAAAGTAGAAGAAGGGACCGGCAACAGACCAATCGGGATGTTTCTCCCACCTAAAAGACAAAAAATTTATAACTTGTATATACAAGTGTTTAGAAATAAATGAAAAATTAGAGCAGTCTAACCATGTCTGGTTGGCACAGCAGCGGAGCTAAAGGCTCTTCCTGTCAGCAGGTTGGGGGGGCCATATGAACCTTGACATCGACCCCCTGCGTGCTGTGGGCAGCGACCTCTTCCTATAATTAGAGTAATATGACAACATAAGGCATCATGATTGATTAAAGGTGTAAAGTTTTCCTCACATGTAAAATCCAAAAGGGATTCATGGTGTTTCCAGAGCAGAATTTCTTCCCTTTGGATGCAGTCCATTGTGCTAAGCTAAACCAGTTAGCATGGTTTCACACTTTACACAAGTAGCCTAGACAAGTTGGCATGGCATCATTGTTTGCACTAAACCCGTAACACATTCAACTTATGTGGACAAATGTTTCATAAAGCGCTCAACTGCTCAAAGATCAATGTGTTTATGTAAAGAGCTGTTATGTAAAAATATTAAGCACAAGAAGAAGAGCTACCTGTGTACTTTTCCTCACTTTCACTGTTGGAGTTCTTCTCTGATTTACGGTTCCCTGATGAAGATGAGGACATAATGAGGAAAAAGGATGAAAAGTTTAAACAACTTTTTATTTAATAATGAAAAATTCCACAAGATGATGCTATTTTTTTTTTTACTTTGCTCTTCTTTCCTCCTTTTTCAAGCTGATTGATCTTATTAATCAGCTCTTGATTAAACATCATGTTGAAGTTGATTCATTAAGACGGCAGTAAAACTTTCTTTACATGTAAAGAGAACTCCAGAGGGACATTTTATATCATGCTTTTAGTACCAGGGCTAAGTTGATGGCAGCTTACTGGAAGGTTTGGTCCTCAGAGGCTGGAGGTTTCCATGATGGGATGCTGTCATGGTGGCATCTGGGGACAGAAAATCATATGAAAGAGCAAATAGCTTTTCACGTTGCTTTTCACTGATCTAGTCAGATATAAAATGACTTATACCCTTGTTTTTTTGGCCATGTGATCGTAGGCGTTTGTGCTTACCACAATGCATCTGGTAGTCGGGACAACAAGTGTTGTAACGGATGCACAGTGGGTCACACTCACACGGCTGACCTCTCCTATAAGCCTCACCACAACGGCCCTGACAGGATCGAGCTGACAGCAGCAGACACACAAAAGTAGTTTGCATTTGTCACATTCGCAAAATAAAAAAAACAAAACATTTTTTCATCTTTTTGTTTGTAAAAATAGTCATTTTAAAAGTTCCCAAGTTCATAAAGAGGCAGAACATTTTTTATTAGCTTATTTTATGCTGTTAATAAAAGTGGAATAAAAGCGATAAATATGAACATTTTTCAAACCTAACACAAGTTTAAGAAATTTACATTTTTGCAGCAAATCTAAACAAAAAGCTTTTAAAAAACAAAACACCAAATTAATACAAACAATAAGGAAAACTAATTAGCTCTAAAATGATTGAAAAAAATTAAACCAAAGTGACTCATGTTAAAGATTACTGCTTGTGGCTCACCCATTGTACAGGTGAGCTCAAAGTCTGGGCAGCACTCATTATGCTGCAGGCAGTTGGAGTCACAGGTACACTGCCGACCTCGGGTGAAAACTTCTCCACAACGACCCAAACAGCTGCCTGGAAACAAACAATATAAAACATAAATCAGTGTCTGACTGCTCTTCAGCGGACTGTTTGGCACCTCAAGACTTAATGAGCTAGTAACAGGTATAATAATACATTTCCAAACATAATAAGATCAATCAGATCACCTTTTTATTAGCTATAGGAACTATGTGACATTATAGGGAGAATGACAATGATGCAATAAAAAGTCTGCATCTACCTGGTCCAGCAGCAGCAGAGGTTATGAAGAGGCCAAGCAGGAAAAAACCCAGTCTCATCATCATCCTCTTTTTTGTTTTTGGTCTTTATCCAAAAGTCAAATTCAACAGGATCTAATCTGACATGAAATGGAGAGAATGACAAATATAAAGTATCACAATGGTAAAGAAAAGCATCAGTTCTTACCTCCTATGTGTCACCTCTCTGTCTGTCGGTCTTTTATAAGACACAAAAGCTCTGAAACAGGAGCCTTTTAATTAGAATCACAAATACACTTCACCCACATACTAATTAAAATACCCAGGATGCATTTAAACTTCCCACACTATCAGTAAACCGTCTCCCACTCACAAACTTATTTCTAGTGGAAAGTAACACATCACAATTATCAGATCACTTTCAGACATTCAGGTTAAAATGTAACAGTGGCTAGCAGAAAAGGAGGATAGAAATAAACATCATGAAGAGAATATACTGCATGGATTTAATTACAAATTCTCTAAAGGTTTTACAATCCCTTTCCTTTGAACTTTTGTGGTTTGTGGTTGGGCATGATCCTACACCTACCTGCTGTCCTTCAGCTGCATTTTCTCCACCAGCCAACTTATGGAAAGAGGTGTCAAAGCCAAAGCTGATGTCATGTGGTTTTGACCACTTCTGTGGTGAAATTTTATTTGTTCAGCTCAGTTATTAAAAGTGTCTCACTGGGTCGCCTTCACAAAGAGCCGAAGAGGAATCAGTGCAAAGGGTCAATCTATATTTTATATTTTATTCATTTATTTTCTATAGCACCTAAAACAAGTCAGGGTCAAGGGAAAGCTGGATCCACTCCCATCAATCATTTGGTGAGAGGTAGGTACACTTGGACAGGTCATCTGTCCATCATAGGACCAACACACAGAGACAAAAACCCACTGACATTCACACACATATACACACACACTCATATAGACAATTTTAAGTGATCAATTATTTATCCAGACACATGTCTGATGATGGGATGTAACTGGAGTATCCAGAGAGACAACATGCAAACTCCCCACAGAAAGACCACTGTTGTGACGACCCCACTTCAGCCGAGGCTCCAACCAGTGACCTTATTTGTCTCTGAAATAACAATGTTGTGAAGCGGTGCTAAACCAATAAAGTTTACCTGAAATGTATGCAGGAGCTTTGATCTGTGTTGACACTGTGATTCTCTCAAACTTTCGATGACATCATACACTGTGGACGGTGATCTATCTATCTATCTATCTATCTATCTATCTATCTATCTATCTATCTATCTATCTATCTATCTATCTATCTAT
>JBAMIG010000008.1:8063118-8078192 GCA_037177335.1 Kiunga ballochi
ATCTATCTATCTATCTATCTATCTATCTATCTATCTATCTATCTATCTATCTATCTATCTATATATATAGATATATATATATATAGATATATATATATATAGATATATGAGAGACTACCTATCCAAAGAGCTCCTTTATACTAAGTAATGTTACTGACAGGCTTCTAATTAGGTTGTTAAATGTTCCTCTTGTTATTATTTGTGCCAATCATTGTACCAGTATTTTGGTTCTAACTTGTGTGAGATGTGTTGCTGTAATCAAATTCAAAATAAGCTAATATTTTTCATGAAATGGTAAAATGTGTGCTGCACGGTGGCACAGTTGGTTGCACTGTGACCTCACACGGTTGCTGGTTTTGGCTGGTGATGGACGGCGACTTCTCACCAAATATCAGCTGGGATTGGCTTCAGCCCCCGCCATTCGACCCCTGTTCGGGAATAAGTGGTAGAAAATGGATGGATGGTAAAATGTCTTAGCTTCCACACGTGGGAAAAACCTATTTCGGTAGGAAAAATTAACTTTTTTCACACTTTCTTTTTGCTTTTTGCGGATTTGGTTATATCACAGAGTCCAAATCATGAAAAGATTATAATATTTGTGTTTTAAATGTGAGTTTTTCAACCATGGAGCAAGTCTACTTTGAATGAAAATTACCACAACTAAATAGTATAGTTGCTTTGAATATTACTATCTATACTATCTAGAGACTGATCACCCTGCAGTTGGTCATGGTTTGGATTGATGAGTGAAACTAAAGATATTTAGTTTATATTTATAAGGGAAAATGTTTCCTCTCATCTGGCACAAAGCAGCTTTTTAGACCATGTGGTAGAACGATAACACAAGACCAGTGAGTCACAGCAACAGACCAACCGAACATAAACACACCCACTCATTTCCCATTCACCTGCTCTACTTCAGTGTGTGTTGGTGTGTGTGCGCACTGTTTTTTATTTGCTTCATTTCCAACAGTCAATTACATATGCTTTGCAGTCCTTTAATGAGCCTTCAGGGAGTCTTGTGGTCATGGCAGGGTATTGTATTGGTCAGATGGTCAGATTAAAGAAGCCTGTAAAGCCGCATTCACACCCCACACTGTGACCATGCACAGACTGTGGGATGCACAGACTGTGGGATGCATGCCGTTGGGCTTCAGAACACCACACACAGTTTGTAGGTGTTAAGAAATGAGACTCCAGACATGCATCATGTGTTTAAGAGAGTCTGGCAATTGACACAAGAACAGAGACTCTTTTAGCTTGCACATTAAAATTTTTATTAAAGTCTACAAAGTCAGACAAATAAGGAACACGGTTCTTTCTCTGAATGCTCTGCACAGCCAACAAGCACCTGTAGATCTTCTTATAGCCTCTTCAATTGAGTTTAATAGTCTTTTATGATATTCCTGTGATGGTCTACAGGCTCACATTACATCACTGGTATTTTCCTCCTGCTTTCTCACTTAATTCTGCTTTTATTTCAGCTTTATGGTTTTATTTTTCTGGTGCAGAAAGAATGTACACTTTGGATTTAGTTACATCACAGTCAGAGTAATTAATAAACTTTTTGTGATGTTTTTATTTCAAATGTGAGTTTTGATATAGGATATTTTTGTATATATGTATAATGTTGAAAAGATAAGATTTACAATAAAATCTTATTTTTGTCCAGACTCTTTTTTTTAATTAACTAGAACTCACTTTTTTTTCTTAATTCAAATTTATTGAGCTATGCTTTCAGCACCATGACTGATGATTATTCTGGTGGCTTATAGTGGACCACACTGCCCACACTGTCGAAACATTAAATGTGTGTTTAGTGAGTTCAGTCGGAGGCTTTTACAGTTTTTGCTGCAGTTTTGAACGGTAGTGATATCAACTCACAATAATACCCATACATTTCTTTTGCATGTTTTAAAAGTAACAATGAAGTCAATGAAGTAATTTCAATCGAATCAGTTTAATTTATTTATATTTATTATTTTCACCTATATCAAAATGAAGTTTCTTAGCATGATCTTACACAACAACATTCTTTTACAAAAAGTAAAATATTTGTCGACGCCAGAAAAGAATGAATCCCGGAACTAAAGACTTTTGACTTGTTTCCAACCACCCAGTTTTAGAGACGAACCAAGCCCCAGTCTTTGCCTCTATTTTTTATATACAATTAATTGTCTCTTCTAATTATCATAAGTTGTATCCTGTTATTGTACTTGTTTTCACTCAACTTTACGTCTACTTTTTCATATTTTACGTAAACAACGAAAACAACCACTAGCCTGAAGTTAGCTTAGCGAGGTAAGTCAACAGTGTGACTACTTAGTGCGCGACTGTCAGCGTGGGTTTTACTCACTTAATTACAAATTATTTGCTTTATGTCTCACATTAACAATATACCAGTAGAATTTTGTAATCTTTTCCAATTTGAAATATTTATAGATTTTTCTTAATTTCGAATTTTATTTTCACAGTTATCCACGTATTGATGTAATACAAGAAAAATATAACACGAATAAAACATTTTCAAATATTATTAAATAGTTAATAATATTGTATATTGCTTTTATTTGTTAACTATTTAAACAAAAATTTAAACAATATCTGTATTTTCCAAATTTGCTTGAATGCAGTGTAACTTTAGAGAAGCGCGATGTTGTCAGCATGTTATCAATAACTTTGATAAATGCTTTAATAATCGGCCATGACGTGCAGATAAATTAATCATTTTGATAAATTAATTTCAAACTAATGTTGTTAACATAATATAGATTTTATAGTTGTCCAAAAGTGATAATTTAAAAAAATATTTTAAATATAAATTGAGGAGTCTTTTTGTCATCTCATTAAGTCTTATGGATATCTCAGTTTTATACATACATTTACAACTTGTTAATTTTTGTTGAATAATTTCTTATATCTTCAAAAACTCTCTACTGATACTTGCAGTCTGTTCCAGTCTGTAATAGTCCGACTGAATCTTCATTTTTATTTATTGTGAGCAGCTCTAAATGCAGTATTTATTATTCATATTATGAGAAGTTTATCCTGTTTAGTTGCCATTGATTATGGTCACCCTGACTTTACAGATATTGTTTTCTGTATACAAAACAAACCTTTGTTCTAATACTTTTTTCAGGATGTTAGAGTTCATCAGGTGTAAAAGCAGGATGAATAAATTAATTTTATCTACACTGAATATATTATGAGAGCTAACTGCATTTTAAATGACAGAAATCATCTTTCCACTGTGATCATTTTCCCATTTAAAGAGTTTAAGAAACATTTCAGATTTTTCCTGAACTTATTCCTGTGCTTGTTTCATACAAGAAGAGTTTCACCCCCCTGTATGTGTTTACAGCCATGCTGCTTGTAGAACCAGGTCTGTACATCGGCACCGCGGGCGATCTGAACGACAGCCAGGCATTGGTTGCTTCATCCATCACTCACATCATCTCTGTGGACTCTGTGGACCCCACCCCACTGCTTCCTGCTGATGGACACTTTTCCAGGAAGTGGATCAATGTCTTAGATGAAGTGACAGCTGATCTCCTCAGTCACCTGAATGATTGCTCCATGTTTATTGATGAGGCGGTGAAAGCAGGTGGGGCTGCATTTGTTCATTGGTAAGTCAGTGTGGGGAAAAGTACGATTTTAACTTCAGTACCTATCAATGAATGTAATATCCAGATTCAGATTTTGTGAATAACTGTGTTTTTTTGCTGTGCATGTGTCAGTCAGGCGGGTCGGAGTCGTAGTGCCACCATTGTGACTGCATATCTAATGAAGAAGTACAAGCTGAGTTTTAGCGAGGCCTACCACAAGCTGAAGAGTGTCAAACAAGATGTACAGTAAGTGTGTCGGTATGTGTTTTGTCTGCAATACTCCCATCAGATATGTGTTCAGTGATGATCAATATCCTGTTGGATCAATTCAGAGCTTCAGCTGGGATTTATGAAGAACAAAATGGGGAAAAAAAATCACCTTATTTTGCCACAAGAAGAGGTCATGTGAAGAAGAAAACACCATTATTTAGTCATAGCTTGTGTATCAAATCTACCATCACCCCTCAGGTCTCTTGTTCCTTCTTCCCACAGGAGGAGCAGTGTGTGATGCTAGTAGGAGAGGTCAGAGATGAAATACACTGACCCATAGACAATGTGTTTCAGGGTCAACAGTGGTTTTGAGGAGCAGTTGTGTCTGTATGAGGCCATGCAGTGGGATGTGGACCCATCCAGTCCTTTGTACAAACAATATAGGCTGCTAAAGATCGCAGAGAGATACCCAGGTAATATACGCTCGCTTTTTAATGGGATTGTTATTTTTGTGATGTCCCATTTGTTACTGATCGCTTCCTTTTCCGTGTGTGTTTCAGCAGAGATGCATCAGATCCCCAGGGAGATTTTTGCCAATGACCCGGCCCACTCCAGCTGTGCTGAGGCATCTTACAGATGCAGGAAGTGCAGGTGAATGGTAGCGAGGCCATGTTAAATGTTTCAAAGTACATATATATTTGATAGATTTGAATGCTTGTATTATTTGATTTAACCTCATATCGACGTAGAATCAGCAGAGTAACTAGATGAAGATGCTCAGATGCACTTTAATGCCTCATGAAACAGATGCTTCATTAAACTCTGATCTCTCCCCTTCAGACGGACTCTGTTTCGTGGTTCCAGTATTCTCAATCATCCAGTAGGAGACGGAGCCTCAGCCTTCAGTCATAAGAAGTCCAACAACCTTACTGGTGAGAACACTGGAAATGGAGAAGTTACAGGGATTCGAGCATCTGACTCCAGTTTGACTTTTATGCCATTTTCATTTTCACATGTTTTAATGTCATTTTATCACATACTTTGTCTCTCTTCTGCTGCTCTTATGTTTGGTTTCCCTTAGCTAGGCTATTGAATATGAACTGACTTCCTGAGATGTCATCGTTGTGAAGTGGCGCTATATAAATAACCTTAAATTGAATTAAACTAATAAAAGATGATTATGTCAAAAATACTTTAAATAGAATATCTGTCAAAAACATATGGCTTCCCATTATCACCAAAATAAAGTGTTTATTTTGTCATTATTGTAGGAGAAGTCCAGTGTACGTCATATTTTGTTGAGCCGGTCCAGTGGATGGAGCAAGCCTTACTGGGAGTGATGAATGGACAGGTAAATACACTGGTGCTGAAACTAACATCCCATTTTACAAATAATCTATGTGACATTTTCTGCTTAATATTATTTTGGACTATTATAATAATATTTTAGAATAAAAATGAGTACTGATTGGAAACCCGGGTGTGAGATGAGGCGAGCCTCATTGTGAAGCTTTTTAAATGATTTGAGTTTGATGTTTTTCCACACGGTGATTCTGCATAATATTTAAATCTGAAACTCCTTCTCTCTCTTTCTCTCTCTTTAACTACCTTGCTGTTGTTTTCTTGACTTCCTCCCTTTCTTCCGTGTGTCTGTATGTGTGTGTTCATGTATGTAGCTGCTCTGTCCAAAGTGTGGCTCCAAGCTCGGCTCCTTCAGCTGGTGTGGAGATCAATGTTCGTGCGGCCGCTGGGTCACGCCTGCATTTCAGCTGCATCGTAACAGAGTGGATGAGATCCGGCAGATCGGTGTACAGAAATGACACTTTTTAACACAATAAAACGACGATTAAAATCCTTTCAGCTGGAAATAAAATGAATCAAATTTTGCTCAAACTCATTTCACATAATTTTTTTTTAAAGTGACAAGTGATGCTGATTGAAGTGATCCTAAATAATCATTTGATGTGTCTGCACAGCTCTATGTAAATAAATATATCTGTAAATAATAAATGGTATATCTATGGACTCCATTATCCTTATGTTGATGTTTCAAACATGGCTTTCCTTACATTGGTGTGTCATCAGCATAATTATAGAAATAATTGGGTGCTGGATGTTTATGACTACTCGTATGAGCATGAAAAAAACAGCCATCCCTGTTTTATTGCTGCTGTGATGAAGTGCTGAGATGATGAAACACAGTGTACATATTTCAGGTGCTTCATGCACAACAACAACAGGGGGATTCAAAGTGATTTACAGAAACTTTACAAAAATAAGAAGCATGGTTTTAAATTAAAACCAGAAGGGAAAGGACATTTTTGTTAAAAGCTAATAAAATCATTATGTGAAATTAGAACAAGTGAAATGCAGCAGAGGAGGGTTATTCACCTGATCTGAGGCTTTCTGTGAGAATAATGCAGCTTCTCTATGCCTGCTTCTGACTCTGGGAACTAATTATAAACTGAAACCAGATGACCTGAGGAGTCGGCTCTGTTCACACTGATTCAACAGGTCTCTGGTGTATCCTAATCCTGAACCATTCAGAGCTTGTTAGACCAGTAACAGAACCTTAAAGTCTGTTTAGTGACAGACAGGCAGCCAGTGTGAATGGGACTGATGTGGTCCACTTTCTTGGTCTTGGTGTGGACTCAGGCAGCAGAGAGCACTGTTACAGTAATCAAGCTGACTAAATATAAAAGCATGAACTACTTTTTTCAGAACCTGCTGGGACATCAGATCTTTTATCCTCGGGTATTTATCAGGTTTCAGGTGATGACTTTGTGATTTTTTTTATGCGTTTTTCAAAATTGAGCTGAGTCCATTTTATCAGGCAAGTGGTTATAATATCATGATACTGTAACAGAGGTCAGAGGTCAGACTGGTTTCATACTATTACCCTGGATTTAGGGTCTAGTTATGCAGATGCCCATAATGCAGGGCAGGGATAAAAATGTCAGAGTGGAGTATGGTTCTGTCCTTTTGTTCTGTAAACTAAATATTATCTTTTCTCAACCTCATGGTAACTACAACGACCCTCACTGAAATTCAGCAGAATAAAGTGAAGATGGTAAAGTTGAAGGGGTCAGTAGTTTAGGGGCTTCACACCTCTGTGGCGCAATAGAGAGGATGGTGAGATTAAAGAAACCTGTGGTGTTACACATAATATTAGTTATGAGACTGCCTTAAAATGTCTTTTTTAAACATTTCTGTCATCATAGATACTTTTATAAACTAATTTTAGTATTATTATATGACGTGTTTAATAACTGTGTGGTTTTGCATGTTTGTGCACTTTTTCAGTACAGATGCAGCAGCGTCTCTGAACCCGGTCTGCTTTTCCTTTGGGTTTGAGGCAAATATGTTCTTCTTACTGATCGATCACTTTAGAGCTGTTTAATGACTTTATGTTACTGATGAACAAAACAAGGAGGAAAAAAGTACAAGCAAGAAATCCTATCATTGTTTAATAAATCAATGCTAAATATTAGGAATCCTCTATCTACAGATAATTTTATTTAAATAAAACTAAATATTGCATAAAAAAAGAAACTGGCTGCTTTTTGTTTGTTTTTGTTTTTTTAATGTAAACTATCACTAGTTTACTCTGTAGCCAAATGTGGAGACCAGCTAAATTGTACTTTACAGTAATGCCTCAGGGCCACTAGGTGGCACCATAGATCCAGTAAATACACCAAAACCTTTTGCAGAGTCAACAAATGTCTGCTTGTAGTTTCACTGGCTTACATCTTTCCTTTTTTGTTATATATATTATTTCAGTTTTTTACCCCAAAAAAGAATAAAACCTATATGTATAAGGGAAACCCCAACAGTGTGAGAGAAAATGAAGGCAGGTCTTCCATTTATTTTCACAGTATATGCAAAAAAAGTCAGATTATCTGATACTCTGCAGCTCACTTTAAACATTTCATCAGAGAAGATGGGATCTTGTAGCAGATTGCAGCACTTTTATAATTTCAATCTATTGTATTTAAAGTCAGAAAGATCATTTCCTAAACACAGCCTGCTTTGCTTTGACAGCTTAGGCAGCAGGTGTAACTGGTGTGTCAGGGAGTTTATATTTGGGCCCTCAGTACTAACCAGTAATAGTTTAAACCATTTATACCAGACATGATGGGAAAGACACAACAAATGAATGTGTTTTACTCAGCTGACCCACACGCCACTGGAAAGATAAGGTTTTTGACATGTGGATGTATGTAAGTCCAGGCAACAATCATCACTTATTTTAGACCAGCAGCTAAAACAATTAATGTTTGAAGCTGTAACAAACTCCAGTAGCAAATGATGCTGCAGCCAAAGTGGTTCAGTAAAAGCCAGTAACACGAGTCTTTTAGCCATTAAACTGGTTTTACATGAAAATAAAAGGTTTTCTCAAGGGTTAAATGTCACATTTTACTTGAATATTAGTGAAAAGTCATACATTTCTTCATCATATCAACCCTTGAGGCTTGTGTTTCAAGTGATTTTAAGTAGAAATTGTTGCTGAATCAGGATTTAAATATGACTTTTTTCTTAAAAATCAATTTTCACTTGAGCTCGGTCCTGCCTCCTTAAAGCGAGCTGTGGAAGTCTGACAGCAACTGAGCATGCAGTGTGGGCAGATCTCTGTGCAACTTAAACTACAGTACGTGGATTGTTCCAGTGAGTGGTATTAAGTGAGGCTGGTCCACCACTGCTGGACTGTAACTGAGCTGTCCTGTCCTGCAGATGCCTGGAAAACTGGAGCACACATTGGAAATTTAGCGGAGGAGGAGGGAGATTTTTAACAGCCTAAAATATGTTAAAGAAAGAAAGATTATCGTAAAAGCATTCGGACCTGGGTTTAAATGAGGTAAAGAGAAGACATGGATCAAAGAAATGTGAAAGGGGTACAAATCTGCCAGTAAAAATTAACTTTAAAGCCAAGAAATTATCAAATTATTCATAACTATAGACCAAATGCACTGTCTTTGTTATTAATATTGCAAATAGGAAAGCATAATCATTCTTTAAACGGTTAAAATTGACAAGGCAACTTATTAATGTAGCAAATTCAATACAGTACATAAGAAAACACAACGTGCAGAATCTGAATAATTTATTTACAGATAATTAGCTAAAAAAGATTATTTTTATAGAATAACATACCTTAAAAGTGTGTCTGTAAAACTACAATATGTATAAATATACAGATGATTATATGAATATCAGTTAGAAATATTTATTCATCCATCCTTTCATTATTTATATTGCTCAGTCTAATTCACTGTGGTGGGGATGCTGGAGCCAATCCAAGGTGAAGACAGGTTGCCAGTCCATCACAGGGCCAGAGACCACCATTCCTACTCATTACTGGGTATAATTTAGAGATTAAACCATTACAGTACAGCAACAGTGATCCCAGAGCATAACATCAACATTAGAATGGTATGGTTACAGACTCAGGACCACCATACATCAGCTCCTCCACAGGGATAACATCCAGCTGTACACTGGGAATGAGTGAGACACTCACTGATCCACACCAGCAGGATCTACAGCAGGGACATCAGAGTGTTGTTCAGATCAGAGAAATGTGATTGAATGGTAACAAAAAGAGGAAAGACAGTCCTCATGGGGGGCAGGATAACAGAGGCAGCTCCTCACATCACCCTGTGTGTGTGTTCATTCACATCTTCTCTTTTACTTCTTGGGTAATGATTTAATTTCTATTAAAACCTTTGTTGAATTGACCTGCCTTTCTGTATATTCAACCCTTTTGATCACCTTTTGGGTTAGCTACTGTGAAGCAAAGTCCTGTATTAAAATGGAAGATTTGTGTTTTGTTCTTCCGGTCTGTACCTGGTGATCTATATAAAGCAGCTGCTTCAACGTGACTCACAAGGTGCCAAGTTTTAGTAGTTTCATTTGGAGAAACTGATCTTGTGAGGCAACAGTTTCATGACAGTGAGAGCTTTCAGGTTAATGCTCCTGAATGTCTGCATCTGCTAATAAAGCTGACACAGAAATTCTGCAGCAATAAAGCAAATGCTGGGATTCAGACTCCAGGCAGAGACAGAAAGATGCTCAGATTAATTTAGTTGTCTTGATGCATGAGAGTCTTCTTCAATGGTCATAGCCCTCCATGGACAACCCAGTTTTCATGAATCAGTGGAACGATGATGAGTTTTCCCCTGTATGGGTTTTCTTTGTATTTTAGCTCAACAAAATAATGTAAACATGGCTCAGAAGAGGTCGTCTTGTTCCATATTAAAAGTGGTCACGGTGGCTTGTGTTTTACTGACACTGAGAAGTAAACTCCAGACCCAGATCATAACATAAAGATAAATAAATATTTAGTGAACATATCAGATTTTCTGTATTATCCTGATTTAGAGAGCGCTGCAATAGGACTTGGATAGGAAAGACTGGCTCTGGTGTTGCAGTGGTGTTTGCTGGCTCAGAGTGGAAACAGCTGGTGAATTACATCATTACAATCTCTGCCAGCGAAGATGAGACTCATAAAGTTGTTTCCATTTTCCCTGATGTGCGTATCAGGTCTGAAACTGGGAAAAATCTTCTGTTTTTACTTCAGCTTCTCAGATTCACTAATGCAAATCAAAACCAGCTTCCTGTTGGTTGAAAGATGCGTTTATTGATCACATTTTTATATTTCATGTCATTTGTGTGTTTTCTTTATCAAAACTCCCAATAATCCCTTTCAGGTATTAAAATAAGATTAATGGATGCAGATTATCTGCATTTGACCAGGTTACCATGTTCCTGTGAAAGGATTCATTGGGGTCACTCTGCAGAAAAGCAGTGACATAATGGAGGATATGAATGATGTGTAAACCCCGACCTTGTTACTCTGTGGTCTCTGTGTCTGGGTTTCTTGGGAAGACTTGGCAGGAGTTGTACTCAGAAAGCACTCAGCAGGAAGCTGCTACTCTAACTGGTCTTACAGGAAAGGTGATTATTGCTAACTGGTCCCTGCTTTCAAGAAAAATTGTTTTGGCATGTAAATGTGTGAGTCTGTCCAAAATGAAATATGTGCAGAATCATACAAGAACTCATTTGCAACTTTCCACCATGAGCTATTTCTGTCTGGTTCATTTGCACTTTCCCAACCTCTGGCTGCAGAAAGACATTTCAGCAAGATGCATTTCCCTTTGGGTGTCACTGCAGTAGGATTTAGCATTGTTCAGGCTTTTCCATATTTTCATCTCTTTTCTGATTTTCATCACTATAAGCTGATTATTATTAACTCCATCATCATCCAATAACAGCGGTAGTTCTGACAATACCTTGGCTGCATATTTCTGTCTGTCTTCAGCTTGAAGTAGAAACCAGATGCTGCAGTCCAGTGTCTGGTTTACACATTAGCTCTCTCCTCTGTCTCCTTTCCTTCCTCGTCTCATCCATCTCAAAAGCTTTACTCCGTTTCCTCCCCACTTTCGGTCATCCACCTCTCGTCTTCTCTCATCCTTCACTTCTTCTCTGCTTTCCAGTATTTCCTCTCAGCACCGAATGTCTCCCTAGAAACTAAATCTGGAACGCACCACTAACACGTTTGAATTAGTCAACTTGAACAAAAAATGGTTTTATTGGACACCCTCAAAGCTGTAAATAAACAGAATGCAATGATTTGTACATCCCACAAGCTTCTGTTATACTCGCTTTAGGAGATAATGAACAAATCAGATGCTGAAACAGAGACATTTTACTCTTTTACTGTAAATATAATCTCATTTTGAATTCAATCAGAGGACACAAAATGGGGATGATCATGTTCATAAAGCGACAAAAATACAAAACAAAGACAGAGCAACAAAAAGCAGGGTTATTGCTGCAGAATTCAGCTTGATATTTACAATAAAAAGTCATTGTGTGTTGACTTTAATAATCCATCCATGTTCTTAACCACTTGTCCATTGGCGCTGGAGACAATATCAGCCGTCTAAATAAATAAATAAATAAATAAAAGCCACTTTGGAGGCGTATTTGAGTAAACATAAGTTATTTAATTTCCAACTGGTCTATCAAAACATGTTAGTCCAGTTCTGAGAGCTCGTAATTGCACGTATACTTTCTCACTCAATATCTCACTTCATGATTAAAAGTTTTGATGGTGATAACAAAATGTCTTTTTAATAAAATGTCTTTATGACAAATGAAATGAAACATATCCAACAAAGGAGGAGAGGCTCATAAAAACAAGATGTTGCAGGAGTGTTCAGAGGTTTGTTATGTTGATCGGTTTTATTTATATTATTCTGAGAATATTATTTGATCTGCCTGGGAATGGAAAAGTCTTTCTCAAGTGGTTCCAATAGATAGCAGTGTATGCCATGAAGGTTGAGGCACAAAAAGTTTGAGAATCATTGGTGTAGACTATCTACAAAACAGAGACAGCATGGAGAGGAAAAACGCACTGGAGGGCCCTGAGGAAAATAAAAAGGTACCAGGACATTTAAAAAGAGCCAACTCTGAGGAGATGAAAGCATGTGCTGCTGAGATAAAAGACACAAATAAGTCAGAACAGGGGGGTGAGGGGGGCTGATCACAGTCTCCAGAGGCTTCCTGGCACAAACCTACACCTGGTTCTTTCCTGCATCTGCAGCGTTTTAATACAGTTGAATAAATATAAGACTTCAGAGCTTTCTGTTGTGGTTTTTTCATGTTTATTTGGGAAAAAACAAAGTGAAAGCTGGGAGGAAAAAAAGCAAATGTGTCTCATTATGAGAGAAACAAAAGCCTGATGTGTTGCTTAGAGCAGTGAGTCAATGTTGGACTAAGAGGCATATTCTTTTAATTACCTGAACATCTAAAACCTCCTGATGTGTCTCAATAATAACAGAAATTATAATATATATATATACAATTTATATATATATAAAAACCTGTCTGTGGATGATCCCTTTGGTCAAAGCAGCGCCCTGGTTTCACTTTGAATACTGAGCTTTATTATGTTGCTGTTTGTTTTTTCATCCCCCCACATTTCCTTTGACTATTGACCTTTAACCCTTCGCTCACCCTTCTCTCCTCATATGTCCTGGCTTGACATTATCTTCTTCATTGTGCTTTGCTTGCCCTCTATCTTTCTAAACAAAGCCCTCCTTCACACAGTCTTTTTTTCTTTTGTAGTTAAATATAAATCCACTCTGAGTGACCGAGTTTATTTATGAACCTGTAATCTTGATCTCCCTCATCTCTTTCCCTTTTCTTTTTAAAACTTTGTTTGCTCTTTCTTTGAGCTCAGTGGCAAGTCAGGAACGTACATTTAGACGCTGCTTGAACTCCACTTTGTAAAGTGTCTGTGCAGCAAATCAACTGCTGTCTGTGTGACCCTGGACACATTACATATGCACCGTAGTGTTCTGCATGTGTGTGTGTGTGTGTGTGTGTGTGTGGTCCCCCATTTTAAAATGGAGCAAATAAATTATAAAACTGTCAGATGTAAGGAACACACACTACGTAAGCCTGGGGAGTTTTACAGTTTGATGTGAATGGGTGCTTTTTTTCTGCATTCTGCTGGTGGTCACTTGCCACACACACACACACACACACACACACACACACACACACACTTATACACACCACTATGTCAACACGATGCTTATGTAACTTTTGGTGCCACCTCCAGAAGATCTAAGGAGCTCTACTGGAACAGTCCTACTCGCTGCAGATGAACTGCAGTCATGTTTTCTCATTTTCTTTTAAACTTTCTGCAGACTTCAATCAAATTTCAGAACAACTGTAATCTTATTTCATCCTATTAAAAGCAAATGTTTCAGAATTAATGTACTGCAAAGCAAAGACGTTTGTTTAAGTAAACAATACTTGAGGAAAAAGAATCATTTAAATATCAATTTCTCTACATTTCTACTATTAGTTAAAGCATCAGTTGTGCTGATAAAAACAAGTTATAAAATGTACTTTAACAGAGCTTTCCTCCTTTTTACTTCCATAAATAATTGAATTTTTAAACATTTTTTCAGTTTGCCAACCAAACCAAGCATAGAGGACATGCAGGGTGTAGATCACCATCATCTTTAACGTGTGAAAGATCTGCTCCTGCATGAAGACTCCCAGCTGGAGGCTCACCAGCATCTGGCCAGAGCCTTATTTTCCACTCTGGGACCCTTCCAGTGGTTCTGCTGCTTCCAGGAAAACTAAATCAGACCCGTCAAGTAATGTCCACAACAGGCTGGACGACACAGAGGAAGAAAGAAGAGATGAAAAGAAAGTGGGAAGCACTGGAAAATTACTGGTCTCTTTTATGTTTTGAAACATTTTATTATAAATTAGAACAGAAAAATAAACCTTGCCATAAAGCCGTCATACTGGACTTTGTCTTACTAAACTGTGTAGAAAACGGCTTTAGGTGAACAGACTTACCTTTTAACCCGTGAGCCTAAATAATACAGTACAAACTTTGACCGTAGCATGAAACGGGTCAATGCTGCATTACAAAACCACACAGCCACAATAAAGGTTTAACAATGAAGGTGGATTTAAAAAAGCCTTTCAGTCGGGAATTCAACAAATACAATAAACCAGTCTGGTTTAACTTTTGTATTTCTTGCTATAAAAACATCTGGTGGACCTTGAAAAGCTGCTGTTTTCAGAGAAATGGGCCTGTAAAAGCATTTGATTGGCTGTTGGGATGATATAATTTAACAAACTGGATGGTTATATTGATGCAGCAGGGCTGAGATAGCTTAGCTTTAAGCTTCATAAATATCCCATGATGGTAAGCTCTGACAATGATGCTTATAAACGTTTCCATGCCTCGAGCTGAAAACAAGGTTGTAAACTTTCTTGTGAGTGGAGTTATTAGATTAGTCCTGATCCATAAAGGTTACTGAATCTGGACATAAGAAACTACTCGTGAATAATTTAGTCTCGCTCTGCGATATGAAAAAAAACCATAACCTGCTAAAATCTCATTTTGACCCAGAATTTTATCTGGGATGTTATGATGCACTTGTTTTCAGCTACTCCATGTTTTTTGCCATGACAGAAATTTCCTCCACAGTAAAATGTAAAAAATGATGGAGGAATACAGGAAATTGGTCCTGTCTTTTCTAAAAACCAGTTTGTAATGGTCAGAGACACCTGGTTCCAGCCTGACAAACTGGAAATGATCAATTTGTTATTTTCTCATTTGTTGTATGATTCCCTGGTGTGTGTGTGTGTGTGTGTGTGTGTGTGTGTGTGTGTGTGTGTGGCAGCGGTGAACCTCAACTGACTGATCTAGTCATTTTTTTAAAT
>JBAMIG010000008.1:8079288-8095831 GCA_037177335.1 Kiunga ballochi
GCCGTTCGGTAAGCCTGGACCACCTTTATGCTATCCTCACGGGAACCCAAACAACACACACACACACACACACACACGGTTACCAGCTACTGGTGAACAAAGAGGAGAATTTGACAGGAACCTTTAACAACCACAGGCATACATTAACGTTTTTGTTAGCTCCCAGTAGCTAAAAACAACCTGTACTTTTGCACTTTGATTAGTAAGGAGCACATTTCTGGGTGTTGATGTTGCATTAAGGGAAGAAATGGGAAACTCTCATCCTGCTCATCTTATGTCACATCTCAGAGAACCATGGGCAGGAACTGAAACTAATCCTGTCGCAGGATAAATTCTCCATAAAAAGTTTAACTTTATAATTGATGTAAATTGTTGTTTCTAACTAAACTAATAGAAAGTCAGGACTAATTTAAATAGTTGATATTAACCATTTAACTTATACTACAGCATCTCATTCAACAAAGTAACATAAAAACTCATGTTTTGTTTCTTTCATCTCATTCTGAGAAACTAAAAAAAAGCTACTTCCATGAAAGCTGAGTTATGTTTTAGGATTTTTCCGACATCTTCAGGAGCTCTTTCTACCTCTTACTGTTAGCCCTTTTGACCTCTTCTGATGATTTAGTGCTGCTTTTTCCACCTTCACTCATCCCAAAATGTCCTCAGTGTACATACCTCATGTGTAAAATATCATGCAGTGTTTCCTACACATGCATTCACAATGCCTCTTACTTCAGTCTGCGTCCTGTGAACTTGCTCCTCCAGTAAAGCATCGTGTAGAGTCGTCCAGGCGGACACATATCTGTGTCTCAGGTCGTATCGTATGACATCCCTGCTGAACGCACGGTTGTAGTAAAAAGCTCCGTTATACACCACGTGGCCTGTTCCAGTGAAGCTGTAGGGCAGCTTGTATGAATTACTCGCCTGACCTGAGCAGTTGGAACACACACACACAAAACACTCAGGACTGAGGGGGTATGGTATGATCCCATCATCCATTAACTGGGACATGGGTTTACAAAGTGGGAGGCAGGTCTCCAAACAGTTTTAGGGGAGGCTTAGTGAAGGGAGTGTTCATACTGTTTTCTTAAAATCAGGGATTAATGGATTCCCTAAAGCAGACCATGTATGTTTGTAGTATAATACAGTTATGTCACATTTAATTAAACAATCCAGTTATTCTCTTATATGCAATCAGGAAGTAAGCAAACATTTCATTTTCCAAACATCATCCTAGATGTCTCGCTATGAAAACCCACGAGCTCCATTAACTCACTAAATTAGATAAACTCTCAGCTCAGCAGATGTTTAAACACCAGCATATTTATTTTCCCACCAAACCCCTAAAAAACCCTGTTGATGTGATGAAAACTGAAATAAATCTTCAGTGGTGGACAAAAAACTATAACAGTATAAGTTAAATGTTGGTGAAGGATGGCTTCATGAAAACTTTACCACCACCCAGATGCAGATGGAAAAAAACATCCTGTTATACGTGCAACAGGATTCCCACCTGCTGCTCTTTTACTTTTATTTTAAGCGTGTTTATCAAGCGAGAGGAGATGCTCTCATGTAGCAAACTGATGCTAACATATAACATATAATGGAAACCGCTTCTTTCCTGCAATAAACTATGTGAGGCTGTTTTGCATTAGACCTGAATCCATGCTAATCACTTTGTGTTGACAATACACATTTCATCTTACCATGGTTTGATTTGTGCTGTTAAACTGATGACATTACTGATTGTAGATTGTTTTCTAGGACTTTTTTTACACCTAACCTTTGAATTACATTGCAAAAAAATGGGAAAAAAAGGATCTTTTGATACGTAATTAAGCTACTTAGTTTTTCTTTTAAAGCAAGGAAAATGAATATCATCATGTTTGCCTGTTTGGGATATGGAATTGCAGCAGCAGAAATATTTAAAGTTATTTTATTTAAAGTTTAAAGTTTTGAGGAACAGGGTGAGAGGTCTAAGATGAAAACTGTTTCAAAGATTTCCTTTTGTAATTACATTATTTTAATAAGAAGATGGCACGTGCCAAAGTTATCTATGAATCCATGGATATAGATCAGGGATTACCAACTCCTCATCCTGACAGAAAAAGCAGCTTTTTCTTTTTAATCAGGATTTTTTAATAATAAAAGGCATATTTATAGTTAACATATTCTTTCCTAATCTTATAAAAGAAGACCTTTCTTGACATTGACTCAACAGGAACTGGGTTTGAGCTGCAAGTCATCATGGTCATCACTTTCTGATGTTATAATTGGGTTTACTTAATATCACATCTCTTTGGATCACTGCTTGGGAAAAGCCCTGTCCTATGTTTAGTTTGTTCTTTTCCTTATTTCTTTTTGGAATTTGTCAGTTTACAGGATTTTAGGCAGCAGATACATCTTAAAACCTCAAACTGTTGTGACTAAGTAAAGACATCATGTTTTACTACTTAAAACAAGATATAACTTGATGGTTCAAATGGGAAATCATAACTTAAATGTCTTCTACAAACACAAACTCTTATACCTGACTTGAAGGTGTCCATGTCTCGAAACTCTAACAGACTGTTGCCATAGTGACCATTGGTCAGGTAGATGACGTTGCCGTGGCCACGAGCATCTCTCATCCATGCGCCATCACTGAGACCGTAAGAGTTCTGCTGGACCGGTTCGGAAATGCTTGCGACGGTGTCTTTACACACTGCTGGAAGAAGACACAGGAAATGATACAGAGAACACGTCTGATACATTATTACATGCCTATTATTAGATTTAATAAGCAAGTAATATTTCATTACTTTGTATTTTATTTTATTTTATCACGCCTGTGTGTGTGTGTGTGTGTGTGTATTGGCTCTATACTGATATACCCCAGAACATGACATGGTCCAAGTAGGTGGTAGATCTGTAGGTGGACGTGATGTTTTGGCTCATCGCTGTAACCTTACCAGGTCTTTTGGTGATCTTCAGTTGATCAGCTGGGCTTTCTGTCCAGCTGAGTCGACTCCGGGGTCTTTGCTGAGATGGCGCAGTGGGAAATGCATCAAAGGACGGGCTGATATTGGACGGTGAGGTGGTGCGCAGGCTGGCAGGTGAGGTGGGCTGAATGGTTTCTCTGGTAGTTTGTTGCACAGTGGTTGCCATCATGGTGATGGTTTGTCTAGTAGCAGTAAATTCATGGGCTGGTTTGGTGGAAGAGGGAGTCGACTTTGCTTTGGTGCTTTTTGAGGAGGCTTTTGGTTGTGCTGGTGAGGAAACGTCGGGAGTCATTGGAACATTGAAAAATGTCCTGACAAACGCTTTGTCAGAGTTAAGGAGGTCCTCTGCTGCATTCATGGTTTAAAAAGATGACAAAGATGAGAGGCTGAGCTGTTTTCAGGTCTAGTTTTATATAAAGGTTGTTAATTTGAGACTTAAAACACTCACATCAGACTCACCATTCTTTCCTCTTCCTCTCTTTTGCTCCTCATCCTCCTTATGCCCCTCTTCCTCAGCTTTGTAAAAGGTCACTCCTCTGATAACCACACCGCTCTTGTCTTTACCTGTCTGTTTAGTTTCCGTCTCATTCCCGGCCGGCGACTGTTGCTCCAGACCATCTTGCTGCTGGTTTTTCTTCAGCTGAGCTTCATACGTCTTCTGCAAAAGAGCGTTTACATACAGCACAGTATACGCAAACCCAGAGGTGTTTTTTGATGGGAAACATGGTAAAATACCTGCTTGTTGGCGTATGCAGCGCCTCCACTTTTAGACCCTGAATGCTCCAAATCACTCGTTTTCTTCTTCTTCTGCTGAGCTTTCTTGTCTTTTTCCTTCTCTTTAGCTCGCTCCTTCACGCGTTCCTTCTCTCTTATTCTTTCGGTAAAATTTTGAGCGAAAGCCTGAAACACACACACAAGTTTACATTTACGTTAAGCATTGCCGAAACTCAGCAACTGGCTGTCAGAAAATTACTAGTGATAAAAGAAAAAGTCAAATAATCAAAGCACTTCAGACTTCATTTAGTGCATCAAGTAAAAACTGATCGTGCACATGCGCCCGTGCCAGCTGGTAATAGAGCAAAGCTTTTGTCATTAACTTGCAAAGCTGGAGCAGAGAGGCATTACTGTCTTTTTCCACATGGTGTTTTTTTTTGTCATGATTCTTGCTCCTTTTTTCATGAATTAGTTTATCATTTGTGTGTTTTGCTGTGATAAAAAGTTCTCTGTGAAGGATGAAGAGTCTGGTTCGGAAGTGAAAAGGATTACAAAATTTATTGAACAAAGATTGCCTTGTTGGCCGGTCATGCTTAACACCAGGTCAACGTAATGAAATATGCAACATATGCTGCACCTAAATAACGCTGATCTTTACTGGTTCAGATGCCCTTTGGGTCATCCACAGAGTATCGGGTTGGTACCAGATAAGTAAACAGACAGGATCTTTTGAAAAGGCCTCACAGAGGAATGCACAGATGTAGCATGAACAAAGAGACACAGAGTCTGAGTTGAGCCATTTATTTCCTTGATAATATAATGAGTAATATCAGAGTGATTAAGCTAATATATTAAATTTCCACAACAGGTGATTTTAGAGAACTTTTCACACTTCAGTGAGTGAAGATTTAAAGCTTCTTATTAAAGTGTAAATGTGTAAAAAGTACATTTTGCTGCAGTTTTGCACAGCAGCTACAGCTAAATGTATGAACCTGATTAGAGATATCAGCATTTTACATATCATATCTCAAACTCTTCAGCAAAGTCTCTTCTAACTCAAAATGATGTCACACAGAGCTTGGAAGTGGACATGTCCAAATCTTTTGGGATTATTTCAAAGTGCTTACAGATAAAACATTTTCTGCAAAGTGGAGGAAATATTTTCTTCACCTGACATGTTTTTTGTTTTGTCTTTCTTTTTTTTCTTGTGTGAGATCAAAATATATCAGTATCGGTCGATATCGGTTGAAGAAAATTCAGTATATCAGGTATAATTAGAGAAGCCAATATTGTACATCACTAATCTGGACCTCAATGAACATAAATAAATTAATTAACAAATTATTTTTATTCCTATTTTCTGTTTCTATGATTAAATTTAGTATACATAACAATATGTTGGTAAACCTTAGCAAAGCAATTCAACAACAGGGATAATATTCTACAGAAACATTAAAACATATTTTAAATAAGACTAATGATTTAATTATGAAATTAAGAAAAAGAGAAACAAAATCAAGATAAAAATTAGGCTTGAAAGTTTCAGTGGAGGTTTGATCTTTTAAATAAGATCTAGAGAAATGCAGCTGAGAACAGGAGGAGGGTCTTTAACCTGATTTAGATAAACTGGGAGTTTGTTCCAGACATGTGGAGCAGAGACGCTGCAGGCCGGATAACCTGACGGGTCATACTGGGTCAAAAGGTAGCTGATGTATTCTGGTCCTGAACCAGTCAGAGCTTTATAGACCAGCAGCAGAACTTTAAAGTTTATCCTGTGATGGACAGACAGCCAGTGTGAAGACATTTTCAGATGGCAAAAGCCTTTGGGTGCATTGTCCTACTTATCCTCTCAGCTACATAAACATCGTCAACTTCACATATTGTGCTTCTATTTATTAAACAATTATAAATGGATTTCTGCTTTTACTAATAAAAATTTCTACATGAAAACAATTTGCTGATAGAAATTAAAATAGATGTGCTAATGGCTTGGATTATTGCCTGCAACATAAACTGTACTTTTCTTTCCCCCATGCTGTATTCGTACATTTGTTGGTCCAGTGGAGTAACACGTGGATCTGTGAAAGGATGGGCTCACAGTTCAGGAGAAGGACTGCTAGTCTTTAACCACTGCGTAGCTGTTCTATGACTAGCTATTCTATATGCTGCGGGCTGCAAATTAGTAATTCCTCCAGTGTTAACTTTTTTTGTTTGGGTGTGTTGTAGGAGACCTGGAGGGGTATAATATATATAGAAATGTGCTAACTCCATGCTGTAACTCAGTAACCAGTAAAAACAACCCTGTTGAAAGCAAATTCGCTTCATGAAGCCAATAAATGTTCTCATCCTGATAAGTGAAAAACCAAAAACAGCTACTTTTATGCAGCTTTTCAGCTCAGACCATTTATTACTCATGTACAGCAGAGTTTTCTTTTTTAATTTCTTCAAGCAAGACGATACATAGTTTTTGTGTGCTCACCTTCTCCATGTTATCCACTCGGGTCAGAAGCTTGGTGGTGACAGAGTTCAACTTTATCAAGTCCAACCCAAAAAGAGAGCCTTCCAGCAAGTCAACGATCGTTGCCAGCTACACAGGCGAACCGCATGGTCCAAGAAGAAAAGAAAGAGAAAACATTCATTATAGGAAACATTTTCTTACCCAAAACTTCTTCAAGATATAATTTGTTCACAGTAGCAAACAAAAAACACACGGTGTGAGTATGTGTGTGTGTGCATTTCTACCTTGATGTCACTTTTGCTTGCTTCCTGTAGCTTTTTGAACCTGTACTCTCCTTCACAGGGGTTGACGGCCGAAGGTGGAGCCATGCACACACACTGCTTGCAGTCTGTTCCCTTGGTTATTGTCTCTACAGTGTAAAAATCCTGAGCAGGTGATGCCTTTTCGCTGTCATGGAAACGGCTGCAGTCAGATCGTTTGATTGGTCGGACGACGCAGCGGCACACACAGTCGGATCCGGAGGAAACCGTTTTTACTTTGTCATAATCCCCCAGAAGCTGAAAGAGGAGGACCAAGCATGTCTTTTATGCAAAAAACCCAACATGTGAAAGGAAAAGCTGAGTTGCAGCCTTAGTGAGGAGGTGCAGCTGCAGCTGTGGTGATCTGTGCTGAGGAAGACAGCAGCACGCATTCCCAAACAGGCACATTTTGGTTTTAAGCACTTGCAGTTTGAAGGAAATCATATAAGCAAGAAGGATGTAAATGGTTACTTTCACACAAGCAGCTCTGGGTCTGATGCTGCAAACCCTTTAACCGTAACCGACAATCACAGGGTTTGGGTTGCGTTTAAAGGAAAAGTCAAGCTGGCTTATAAGGAATTGGTGTGATTAAAGCTATGCCAAACTTTCACCTCACACAGGAAACTACAAAAAAGCAACACTAGTATGAAAAGCATGGTATGGCATTCGCCTGTGGTTTTAGTTTGATGAAGTATAGATGGATATTGTGCAGTTTGAGCATAAAAACCACCGAGACATTGTTTGGTTTCAGGATGATATACAAATGAGGCTGAATGATGTATCCTGGAGAAAGGAAACTTATGGCTGCAGTTCCTGCTATTTAGCCTCCTTTTTATTAAACATACATTCATAAATGATTAATTCCAGACAATTATGAGGAAGTATAATTATAGTGACTTATAATTGATTATTTTATCATGTTAAATGTCACTAACAGTATTATGTGATAAAAGTAATCAATTTAAATTGCTTATGTGACACAGAACCTGCACATGTTTTGCATGTTTGTAGTATAGGCTATTTCCAGACCCCGTTTGTGAATAAGTGGTAGAAAATGGATGGATGGATAGTGTAGGCTATTTGTAAAGACAGGCCTGAAAGGGAGGCCAGTGGAGAGCACAGGCAACCAGTAACATCTGACTGGTCCCCCTGAAGCCACCTTAAAGAGAGACAATTAAATGATTACATTCTTACAAATATGTAGCGCAAACTAACCTTTACCTGGATAAACTTCAGGTTCAGATTGTATGTCATGTACATGTTGTTCCACGTGATCATTTAGTCAACTGAGTATGTGGGGGTATTTATTGTTTAAACATTTATTATGATGAGATCATCAGCACCAAATGTGCAACATTAAACAGCCAATAATGCAGAAGAAACACCTTATAACTTGTGTTTTAGCTCAAAGCAAGTGTTTTCCTAATTAATAAAATATTACTGTTCCTACAGCAACGATTTCAATCACGCAATCAATGATCATCCAAAATATCAAATTGTTTTAAATAATTCATCAATAACAATTACCTGTCTGTGCTCCTGTTTGATCCCCAAAGATTTTCTTAGATTTTATCAAAGATTTTGTCCTTATGTTTTTCTTTTTTTTGACAAAGTTTGCTATTAAAAGTAAAACAGTGGGGAAAAAAACACTTACCTGGCTTATGATGTTCTCCTGGTTGTCCAGCTCTTCCTCCAGAGGTTCGCTGGTGGGCTGCAGAACCCTCCCATCTCTCGCGGGGAAGTGGTGCACATCTCCCTGCTTACTTTCTTTCACTTCAGGCGCAGAGGACGTATTTATGTGAGGTTCACTGACATTTTCAGTGTAATTCAACAGCACCTTAAACTGGGAATTGTCCACGCTTTTATCCACCGCCTGAAGTCCGCGAACGGCTAAATAAAAAACTAGTAGGGTCAGTAAACGCCTCATCTCTGTGCAGAACGAACAGCACTGTGTAAATACAGTGGTTTTCGGTAATAACAGAATAAATACCCACGTATTTAATAGTCTATTAAATGTTATTAACACATTTTCCTATCAGACACTTAACAGCGAATATCAGCAGTTCTCTCAAACCGGTCATTAAAAATAATAACGTTATAAAAATTACGTCTCGTGACGTGTCAGTTGAGTGAATGGTAGCGACCACATACAGAAGTCTACACCGGTCCCGGTCCAAATAGGACTGACAGGGCGCGAGCCTAACAAGGCGAGAGAGAACAGGCCAGATTGGGCACTTAAGTCAAAGCACGTCTGAGTTAACAGCCAATCACAACAACCGTATCATTACTAAGCAATAAACGGAGGCTCTGATTGGTTGAATATGAGCTACGGTCACGTTTAGTCTGCTGATGAATATTAGTTAAAAAAAAGAAAAAGATATTACTCATGTGGAATAATAAGAAATACAATGCTACGTTTAATGTCTTGAAGTATTTGTGACTGTAACGAATGCTGAGATTTATTTATACAAATCCACATATAAGAAGCTGTTTAGAAAATACTTTTATCTGGACAAACTTAATTCTGAAGTTAAAAACTTGAAATAAAAAAGTCCCTTTTCACTTAAATCTCCTGAAAATAAACACAATCTAATTAACTTCCGGAAATAGCCTTAAGTAACTCAGTATAACCTCATTTTAAAGAGGAAATCAGTTTTGAGAAATCCAATATAATATATTATTTTTTGGGACTATTTTTAGATTCCTCAAAAACCATTTTTGTCATTGTGATGAAAAATTATTCCGAATACGGAATAAGGATATAGTTCCCCATATCCCAAATTCCAGCTTTCTTTATTCCTCACATCTGCCCATGCAAGGAGCTGAGCTCAGTGCCATTAGAGACCAGGGAATAATATTCTTCTTAATACTGTACTTACAAAACTTTCTGTTCTTTATTTTGTTAAAATAAAAAACTTCAGATTACCAGATCAAACTGCTGTTTCAACTCAGCTCTCACCAGCAGATGGCCCCAAAAGGATGCTTGTGAAAGGGATGCTGCAGCTGGACCATTGTCACACCGTGCATCTGCTGTTTTTACAGCTCCGCCCTCGCACCACACACATACTCAGAGGAAATGGGCTGAGCGAGAAAAGGTAAGCAGATCACTCAAGCTGACATGTGTTTCTGTGTAACCTTTACACAAATACTGAATAATTAACGCAGTTTTTAACAATATAGAAAGAAAAGTTACATTATGGGAGCATCTTCATCTGGCTTGTTAGATGACACCAAAATCAACCACATCAAAGGTAACTGCGAAGGTTTTTATGCTTTTATTTTCTTTCTATATTTTACTACATCAGGTATCTCACCATATATACAGTACTAGTCAAAAGTTTGGACACACTTTCTTAATGGATTTAATGGGAAACTGTGTCCAATGTGTACAAATTGTTTAGGAAGATTGAGCGGAAAATGATGTGAGGTGGAATCCTGAGTCCCAGTGAAAAGATGAAAGTATAGTGGTACAGGCCCAATAAACATGAGGCACTTATTGTAGTGTGCTTAATAAAGGCTGAAGTTACTGTAAAAATATTTACAGCTGAATTCTGTGCAGCAAAATAAAAGATGATGAAAAGGCTTGTCAGTGTAACCATGGCATTGCATCCTAGTTTTATATGTAGCTCACTTTGATTGCTGAACTGGACTTAGAGTCAGAATTTGCACATTCCCAGTAAGGAGTGAACTGCAACCACAATCTCGCATCATGTCCGAGTGGAGCATGTTGCCCTTAAATGAATGGTTCCTCAGGGTTTATAGAGAATACTGAGGAAGATGTCAGTCAGACATAGTTTTACAGTGTTACACTGCTCTGTGAAAACTTTCATGTCTCCTGTTTTTGTTTTGTATTTTACTCTAATGAATAGAGTAAAATATAGAGATAGAAACATAAAGACTTAGAAACAGACAGGAAATGTGGGGAGGGGTGTGACATGTCAGCAAAACTCCCAGTTACTTGACCCTCCCGTAACTTCCAGGCCACTGGGACGACTTCAGCAAGCTTAAAAAAGACAGACTTTTTAGGAAAATGAACAAAAGTGCTTGGATGAAATCAGTTAGAGTGGATATCACAGGAAAGCTGGTTTGCCATGTGAGCATGGGGGGTTATGTTTATTTCTCCATGTGTGCATTCCTATACATGTTATCAGCACAGTCACATCCTGTCAGTAATCATCCCAGAGAACTTGTATGCAATTACAGTTATTTCCAACTATTACATTATTATGGTTTGTCTGATCTCTCGCTGTCTATCTCTCTGTGTGTCAGTGTGTGAGATGAAACTCAGGATAGACTGGGTCAAAGAATGCATGATAGTGGTCGCACACTGTAAACAAATGATAAACAATAGATTATGACTGATCCTCAAGTTTAAAGATGTAGCACAGCCCTCCCAAGCCAGGAACACAGGATTAAAGACATTACATGAGACAAGTTGTTCTTTTTAGCGCACACACATGAAATGAAGTCATTATAAATAAAGTCATTACTACATCAACGCCTTTGTGTATTTTTGTCACAGTGGAGAAGTATGTGGTAAATAGTAGGCGTGTAAAATATCCTGTTAAAGCTGCAGATTGCAATCTATTGAGGTCTTCATCCTCATCCTCAGCACATCTAAGCAAGTATGAAACCCAGGAGTGGCTTGTAAAAGTGCTTGTGTGTTTTAAATTTTCCCGAGCAGGCGTTCATTTGTGCCATGTAAGGCTGGTATCCTGCAGTCTGCCTCTTCTTGTCTTTTTTAAATAATTACATCCAGTTATTGATCTTGAAAATGTTTTTGTGTGGAGAAGGTGTGAAAATATAGCTGCCTGAGTCTGAGAAATCCAGTTCCTGTGGCTGCAGAACAAGGCCATCGCTCCCACCGTGCTTTACCGTTGATGTATGGATTTTCTGTTGATGTTTTGTGTGCATTATGACTTTGGTCTCCTCATTTATAAAACTTTGTTCTAGTTGTGAAACTTTGTTAATCTAAGCTGTGATGTTGTGTAAAATTAAAAGGTTTCTCCGTATAAAAAAGTTATATTAGTTTATTTTAACTCAGGAACATTCAACACCCTGACTGAGGCCATAGTTTGAGATGAACAGCTGTATAAATGTCAGGACACAACCGCTCATTTAAAATTAATTATTTAATGTTCATTTAATGGTCTTTCTTTTTTAACTTGAACTTTCTGGACTTTAGTCCACTTCTGAATAAACTTTAATTCAGTTTCTATACCGTTTAAGCAAATTCAGGGTGCAGTGAACAATTTAATCTCTGTAAAAAGGACTTTAGATTGTCCCATATTAGCCGTTCCTCACATCTTTGTTGATCTCTTATTGACAGTAATGACTGAATGCTCAAAATCAGCAAACCACCAAAATCTCTTCTATTAAATAAAAATGGCAGATGATTTATCGGTCCAGTGCCTGGATGGTTTTAATCATTTATTTTGTACGATCAGACTAATAGATATGAGACAATGTAAATGTTTGTGTTGAGAGGAGAAAAAAGTTACATGGGCTGATTGCAATACATGTTGAACGAAGGTAAATTGAGCATCTGCCCTCACTGTAACAGTGCTGTTACCCTGCAGGAACAGTGTTTGTGTTATTATTTTCATGTCATTTGCAACAAACAAGATCTAAGAGCTGAACAATTGTGGTGAATGAAGGAGTGAAGCTGAATCTTCAGAAGGGAGGGGACTTTATTTTGATGGGTCCTTCATATGTAGGGATTATTAGAAAGACAGAGGATGGGCAGAAGCAGGGATGGTAGTGAGACAGGATGCAGACAGACAGAAAAAAGTGGATAAAATTACTGAGTTTAAATTAAATAATGTTAAAAATTTTATTTGTATTTATTTCACTTGATTTTTGTGTTTCAGTGGAGTTTGTATGTTCATAAAGTCTGACTTAAACACTAAATAGGAATTGTAATTTTGTTATATAAAACATGCCTGAAGATAAAAGTTTTATTAAAACACTAAATAGAAAAAAATGATCAACTTAGAAACTATGATTACTCAATTAGGCTTTTAAAATATCAATTAATTTCAATACAATTCAACTTTATTTATATAGTGCCACTTCATGACAGTGTCATCTCAGGGTGCTTCCCATCATAATCAGCCAATTAATTCTATAGCCTCGATAAGGGAAACCAGAAGATTCAATCAAATCTTGACTTCGATCCGAACGCCAGCCTGAGCTGCATTAGGCGACAGTGGGAAGGAAAACTCCCCTGCAAGACGAAGACAAAACCTCTGGCAGAACCCGGCTCAGGGAGGGCAGCCATCCGCCTCAACTGACTGGTGTGGAGAGGACAGGACAGAGGACAGGAAAGACAGAACAACCTTAAAATAGCATTAACACTGCAGTCTTTATCAAGCAAGATCAGCAGAAAGAGGAGAAATAGGTCAATGATGTCGTATATCAATACAAGGAAGATAAGTAAAATAAAAAGAGTATAAGAAAGCCAGTGCATTATGGGATGTCCCCATGACTACATAACTAACATAAAGCTAAACTATCCCTAACTGTAAGATTTGTTAAAAAGGAAAGTCTTCAGATTGATTTTAAAGGTAGGAATGGTGTCTGCCTCTAAAACCCACACTGGGAGCTGGTTCCATAAGAGAAGAGCCTGATAGATGAAGCTCCAAGTTTATCACTACATGAAGAGTCAAACTGAAAGAGTAAACATCTCTAAGGAAGCTGAAACAAAAGAGCTGGACTCATTCCGACCAGCTGACTTTGCTCCTTCCACCATGGGGCCTGATGGAGAGACACATTGACTGATTAGTTCATGACCACAACTCTGTGATGTTACTGAACCACATTTATATCTTTTCCCTTACGGATGAGTCAAACCCAGCTTACCACAACACATCAGTAGCTTTTCTGAGAAGTGCCATGCAGATGCAGAAAACATGTACCATCACCTGTCCACCAGCAGGTACTATGAGATGAAACCTTCTTGTTGTTCAGTGCTTATCAGTTTGCCACATGTGTTATTACATTTAAATCGCGCGTGTGTGTGTGTGAGAGAGAGAGGTATTTATAACACTTTGTTTTCTTCTTTGTGTGCTTCCAGGACTTGTTGATGGTTCCTTTCAAAGTTTCAGTGGATTTTACCGTCTGCAATACCCCGTGTACTACCTTGGATACTTGCACCAGGAGGTGGAACCAAATATAGAAGGCCGGAGTCTGTTGCTCACTCACAGGGTAGGAGTTAAAACCATCAATACGTCTGATCAGCACAAGTTTACACCAAACCCATATGTACTGCATATTCGTGCTAGAAGCAGCAGGAGAGCTTGTCTTCATAATTAACGGGTGTCTGTTTGTGTGGCTGCTTGTAAAGCCTCAGCATAATCCAGAGGAGGTGCTGTACCAAGGAAGTGTGAGGGTCATTTGCTGGGAGGAACAAGGAAAGAAATATAGAGAAAGATATGTTGTCCTACGAAGAGACTACAAAGTGCTCATACATGACAACATTGAGGTATAACACACAAGCACAAACCACACTTCTGCATGCACAACGAGACATTTGCTGCATAAATGACTTCTTATTGGCTTATTCTTGTTGGCTGTGCAGAGTTTTAGCCGTGGAGGTGCAACTAAGGTGGTCCTCCAGCCTGCAGGAGGCATTGTGTTCACCAGTGAAGAGGAATCAAGAGCTCAGTTGGAGAAAACTTGCTCGGTGATACTAAATGGTATTTAGCAAAAGCAGCAATGTGTTTGTTTCCAGACAGTTTGTAGAAATAAGTAATTAACATAAATGATCAGCATTTACAGATAGTCAGTGTGTCTTGTCTGTAAATCTCAGGATGATGTTAGAAACAGGAATCTGAGAGCAGCAAAAGAAACCATAAAAAGGCTCAATAAATACAAATCTCTGTCAACCCTTGATTCTATATTAACAGAATTAAAAATAGTGTTGCAATGTAGGTTTTCTGCTGCTAAACAACCTTGCATTATACAGCACTTTTCTAGACTTGCGCATTCAGACAGAGGATACAAACTATTTTCTGCTCATCGCTGTGTTTTATTTGTTAGTGTAAATCATTTGTTACCAAAGAACTGAGAATCTGATTGAAATCTAATAATACAGAAACCAGTAGGGTCACATAAACCCATTCACTCTTTTAAGACAGAAATAACGGTCTGGATGTTTCTGCTACTGTATTTTTATGTAAGCTGTATTTTTCTCCTTTTTTCCTCATTGTGAATGACTTTATCTTCTATCTTTTGCAAACGATTAATTTCATGATTTTTTTCATGTGAACGCATGTTTAAAAGTAAATGCTGATATTAGTTTTAAACAAAAATGTGAATGAACAAAGTGGGATTGATAAACACTACTTATAATATGTTTGTGTTTGTGTTTAGGAGTGAAGGAAGATTCTTCTTCGGTGGTGTCATCTCCAGATGGATTTGCTGTATATCTTCACCTGCCTTACTCAGGCCACACCTGCTTCCTGTTTCAGCAAGCAGAGGAACGAGATCGCTTCCTGTCTGACCTGAAGACCTGCATTAGACACCGCAACTTTGGTAGTACACTACCATATGTTTATATTATAGTGAAATAAGGGCAACACAAAACAAAGAGGTTTAGATGTAAAAATAAGAAATATTTAATTCTAAAAGTCATTATTTATTAAAACTCTCTACATGCGGCGTGCTATATGGCCCCATTTAATTTCAAATGCCAAAATGCTAAATTAAATACAATAAAAACGTTTTTTTTTTTTGCTTGAATGAGCATATGAAATATTTCTGACTCACTGTCAGTTTCTCTCTCGTGTTGTGGCAGTTGTCTGGGTGACAGATAAAAATATTAATGCTTCTGTCTTCCTGTGTGGTTAACAGGATGCAAACCAAAAACAAACCCCTCTACAGCAGACTTAAGCTTGCAAAACAAGATATGCTGTATATTCACAGAGTTATCCTTAACAGGAAACAACACATTGCTGGTGACCGTTGACTACTGAACATTATATCATTTCAGAAACTTGCACTAAGGAGATTATTTTCAACAGGAATCACATCACTTTCATGTCATTTTAAATGTCTGAGGTATTAAAACAGTTTCTGGACACACTTTATTTAAATGTCTCCATGAGCTGAAGGAGATAAAAGCTGATAATAACAAACCAACAAAGAGCTGCAGCTTCTCTCTGGTCTGTAAAGCACGAAACTCACAGTTTTATGTTTTACAGCCTGCAGTTTTAATTGGGTCCCATTCACTGTGCTGAAGATCTAGCTGGATATTATTGCAGATCAGTCTGAATGACTCTTCAAATTTTGTTACACACAACATGAAGCAAGACACTTATCTAATATTGATATGTGAGATAAGTGGAATGGTTTTTATAAGAAATTATAAATTTGTTTCCTGTGGAGAACAGGTGATTCACCTGAGTAGCCTTACCAAAACCTTACCAACCTCTCACCCAAAACAGGAGGGAAGCCTCCAAAAGTTGCTGTGGTTATAAATGTGGATTAAATCTGTGGCGGTAATCTTTTAACTTCGATTTCAAAGCATAATAGTGATGATGCAGCCCCTTTCTGTCTGTGTGTGTTTACATGTCCTTTGAATGAATTAATTAATGAAGTTTGATTCAGTAAAAGTCAAAAGTGTTTGTAGAAATCCTATATAAAGTGTAAATCCAACATACTTCCTAATCTAATACAATAAATCAAACTGGAAGTCCACAGAAACACAAATCGATATCCCACACAATTAAAGTTTAACTCATGTTCCTTTGTTTGTTTTCTAGTGCAGTTTCTCTGTTTCATTGTAAAATTGCAAAAAATCTTTTTAACACAAACCACAGGAACACATCACAACAAGAGTTGGTGACATCAGTTTTTATCAGCACTCAGTGTTAACGACAGCATGAAGTGCACTTTCTCAGCATTACTAGAGCTTTCTGTTCCCCAAAGCTTTTGCAGTTTAGTAAGAAAAGAATATCCAAACACTTTATGAGGAACTCCACAGAATGTAGATATAAGATAAAACTGAGAAGAAGAAATGAGAAGTGAAAACAAACAGCAATGAATGAAGCAATATTGTAGTATGACAACTACGTCAGAGAAATAACAAC
>JBAMIG010000008.1:8102772-8119271 GCA_037177335.1 Kiunga ballochi
GGATCTTCTATCCATGATCCGCAGACTGACCCGGGATCTTCTATCCATGATCCACAGACTGACCCAGGATCTTCTATCCATGATCCGCAGACTGACCCGGGATCAACTATCCATGATCCACAGACTGACCCAGGATCTTCTATCCATGATCCACTGACTGATCCGAGATCAACTATCCATGATCCGGAGACTGACACGGGATTAACTATCCATGATCAGCAGACTGACCCGGGATCTTCTATCCATGATTCGCAGACTGACCCGGGATCTTCTATCCATGATCTGCAGACTGACCCGGGATCCACCATTTCACGCTCTCCTGTACTCCCACCCCCATCAATTGATGTCCAAGTGATTTGTAATCAAAGCGATCAGTCTGCAACACCTGAACAACATACATCTCCGGACCTTTCCTCATCAGATCAAACATCAGGGGATGCCTCTACCATCCAGTGTCCTTCTCCATCACCTTCACCTGAAATAGATTATCCATTGAAAATAAGTCTTGGGTCTCTGATGGAAGGGATTGCTCCATGCTCCATGGAGCCTGAGATGAAGACACTGGTTCAGCAGTCCACTGACCGAGCTGTCTACTTGACAGGACAAATCAAAGACAACTGGGAGGTGGAGAGAGTAAAAGAGCAGCAACAGGAAGAACCAGATGTGAAAGAGGGATGCGAGACAATGAAAGGAAATAAAGAGGAAGATAAAAGTGAAAAACAGGCAAAAAGTGTGATTAAAACAGGAGGCGAGCCAGCTGATGAAGACTACAGCTCGTCACAATCATTACCAAAAAAGGATGATGTCGTCTCATCCATAGATCAAGAAGGGAGTGCCGAGGGACTGGAGGACAAGACAGGTGACCTGGAGTCTCGGATCAAGGATGAGACTCTAAAAGAGGATGAGGGGAAAAAAGCTCAAGATGGAAATCATGCAGAGGAAAAAGAAAATAAAGAAAAAGAAGAGGAGGTCCTTCAGTGTGGTCAGCTGGAGGAATCACAGGTAGAGTGTGCAGCAGAGCCACCCCTAGACAGCGTGGCCATCATCAGAGAACTTGTAACTGAGATCACTGAGGTAGACATAGAAATAACTACCAGTCCCAGCAGCAGCAGCGGTGGTGGTACACCCTGACAAATATCACCATGACAACCACAGCCTACCCACGTGGATCCACCACTTTAACGTTAAATAACATCAACATACTTACTAGATGGTACAGAGAGGTGAGACGTGGATCCAGTTTGAACATTATTTTTACGTTTATGTAAACATGAATATTTTTAAGACATTTGTTTTTTTTCTAAATCTGTAGTGAGCTTTCCTTCTAATAAATCAATATTCTTTTATTATATTTTAATATTCTTTTTATATACAAACAGGCTTAACACTGAATGGTCTAATAAAGATGTGAAATCTTTTTAGTCCATATATTTTTTGCCCTCAGCAGTATTTTTTAAGACATCACACAAACATATTACCCCTAAAATCATTGTGGTGAACAAGTAAACAAACCACCACATTGTAATCAGTAAGTAAATTAAGCACATTAAGCAGTATGTCCTATGGTATGTATATATAAATAATAAGTCATTTATAAATTAAATGTGGGAGTCTTTTATTGAAGAGCATCATAATAAATAACAGTAAGAGATAAAGATTGCTACTCCATTACTAGTTCTTTTTTTGCAGTGTCATATATCACAATGGTATTACAAACAAATGTACATAAAAATTCACATGTAAAAAAAAAATACATGCAAAGAATGTAAACTATATGTGCAAAATATGCATAAAAGTAAAACAGTGTATCTGTGGACAGTGTGCTGCAGAAAGGTAACCTCGCTCTCCTTACATGTAGATTAGTTAAAGAACACAGAAATGAAGAGCAGCTGCAGCAAAAGCTGGCAGTGATTTGATGTCCTTTTCTTCTTTTGGACATAGAGACATTTAGACCTGAAGACCATTAGGACTGTGTGGTTAAAATCTTAAGAGTTTATTTTTGAGTGGTAGGAACAGATGCCCCATCTCATCACTTCTACAAACTGAAACTAATTTGAAACCATTAGACAATACTGACTTTAATGTCTCCTTCAACCTTCCTTTGATCAAGCAATGTAACCCTTAATATTCATGAACCATTTTATTTGTCACTTAAACCCATGACTATTCAGAGGTGCGACCAGGAAGCAGAGCAGGGTTGAAGTCTGCTTGTACGGGACCCAACGTGCATATTTCCCTGTAGTCTCTCACCTGCAGTCAACCTCCCCAAAACCCATCACTGTCTCTGTCCCCCGATCACCCAGAATAAATAAACCAAAAAGCACATGTGGAGTAAATCCTGGAAACTTCCTGAACATTAAAACAATAAAATGAACTAGACAGGAAACCTAATCTAGTTGCAGCAGGAGGATCATACTCTTCCCGACTGTCTAAATGTTAATGTTTCTCAGACTACAGATAGCTGCTACACCACCTCCTCTATCTTTAAATCAAGGCAATTGTTATTGAATAAAATATTGAGAGTGTGACTATAAGAAGGTTTACTATCCATGAAGCTTGCTCTTCATGTCTTGTGGCTACACAGGTCCAATTGTGCAGACTTCAGGTTCTCCTGTGGGTGAATCTGTTGTAGTATACGGTGTCCTGGATCTCTAAATCCTTTAAGCTTCTCTTACAGAATTAGGTACGACATCTAAAGTCTCGACTCGGGTCCAGATTGTGTGAAACCATTAAAACTGTGCCAGTTTCACAGATACACAGGCACAGACCTAGCTCCATTTCATTGCATGTTAATAAGAAAATGATGAAATAGTGTTAAGGAAACTAAACACTTCTACAATGGGATGTTTGTTTTTCAGTGGATCTGAAGGAATAATAAATATTAAATATTATGTAGTAAAAACATGCTAAAATTATAAAAATGAACAATTTCACTCATATTCCCTTACAGGATTAGTTAACAAGATGCTTGTGTCCAGGAAGACTGGGAAAATGATGAATGAATAGAAACAATAGCTGCACTAAGCAGAGCTAGTTAAACCTACAGTCCTGCTCTGTATGACTAATTTCAGCTTGTATGACCACTGTCTGAATAAGTATGATATAGTTGGTTGAGACGACAGGAATATAGTGGTGGAAAAAAACGGTACATGGAGGATCAGACACTTGTCTATGAGTACTGATAGAAAGGTTGTTCATCCGGTCTGAAGCCGTAAGCTGTGGCTGGCCTTCCAGATGATGAACTGGTCAGGTCGAAGACATCGTTCACATCTCTGATGAAGAAACCCAAATAAATGTACAAAGGCTGTTAGCTTAACTTGTGGACGGAGAAAAAAAGCACAGGTAATCAAGATGAACACTGGAAAAAACTACAAGGCGAGCCTCGCCAATAAGACGATAAACACCTGAAAGATAATATCTGCCTGTGATATTCTTCTTGTTGGATCATGGATAAATCCAGCAAGCACGGTCACGGCTTCTGCTTCTCGCTTATGTTAACTCACCCTGCAAGGTGCAAGTCTCCATTTTGAGGCTGTAGGTCGCTGAAGAAATCTGGACTGATTGATCCATCTCCAGGAGTTATTCCGTCTAGAGACGGCAACAGAACATAAACTTACCAGCACAGAAACCAGATTCTTGTTTTTATTTTAAAAAATAAAAAATTATCTGTGTTACTTAATAAGCCCTTAAAAAAAAAGTCAACTTTATTTCAGAAATGTTTATACACCAAATGTTTTGTTTTTTTTATCATATATTGTCTATGCTTCTATAGAGATGATCATATCAGCCCCCAAAAACAGCCACAGTAGTTCACTGAGAAATCATGAGGGTAAACCCTATGCATGGATCTAATGAATCTAGCTACCCAGCATGGTGCTTTTTAAAGCACATTGTCGACTGAAATGAGGCAACTTTTTGCAGCATTTACTATTCTGCATGCACAATCTGATGTTTTGTACCTGCACTGTAGAACAGATCTGTCCTATCATTGTCATTATCATACAAATAAGGCTCAGGTTCATCAGCTTGGCGACTCTCAACCATATCCAACCACTGGTTGTTGTGGAAACGAAATTTTTGCGACTGAATTTTCCTCCCCCACTCCTCATCGTACTCCTGCAAAAAGTGAATATATTAAAAAGCAAATATTAGAAGATGCATTTCTATCCCTTATATCTAAAGTGAAATGCTTCTTAATGCTTCCTCAAACGCATCCAGCAGCAACACGAACGCCACTTACAGCAATAATGTCAAGTGTGTTGTCACAAACTTTCCGGATCTCAGTGTTTTTGTCGTGCATCAGATCAACCAGATAAGCTGGAGCCTCTGCAGCAATGGTTAAAGAACAGAAACCCTGCTGAAACATTAGTGGACTCCTGCATTTAAAATGGTTACAAACAGAGAAAGAAAGCCACAGTAAGGATACGCGTGTCTTTGATGATGACGTCTCGGGTAGCTTGGTGAAACACCATCTGATAGAAAACGTACACAATCTGACACACAAACTCATCATCCTCCTGCTGGGCTGTATTCAGAAACAGGAGACAATAACGACATATTGAAAAGAAATGTTTTATAAACTTAATATCATATACAAAAATCCTGTTCTGTTTGTTACCGTTTAGTAGCTCAATAAGAGCAGGGATTATGCCAGACTTAGCCAGTAAGGCGGCGCAGGCATCATCTGTGGATACCGTTCCAATCATAATCACCACCTCCAGGATGAGGTCATCCTCTGCAGAACCTGAGATACATACAGATGAAACACTTTCATATGAGGGTATTTCACCAATGCATTAATTGTTTTGGATGCAAACTATATAAACACTGCTGAAGCATACCTCTTCAAAAGAACGCAGACTAAGTTTCCAACCACATACATGCAGACTAAAATATGCAGACGACATCGCCTAGACTGAGGATGTCATCAGCAAGTTATCAACTCTGTGCTTTTCATTTTCATTCAGTTACTTTAAATCTAATCCATACCAGGTTTAAGTCTGTCTTTGAGGTAAGGCACCAGGTTATACTCCTTCAGGACCAACTCCCAGTCCAGATCAGGGATGGTGAGGTTGGCCAGTGTACCCAGACACTCCAGCACCCACTCTTCCTTTTCCTGAGCATGAATCTCTGCTGCCAGGTCACCAACGTAATCCTGACGGAGACAAAAGTGAGCATTGTGAGAGATTCCCATCATTTAAAAAGAAAAATCTAAACTCAAACTTTCTCATAAAGTCACTTTGATAAAAGCTCAACAGAGACATCATTACTCACTATAAAGAGCGGTTTGGTTGGCCCGTTATGCTGCGAGATATTTCTAATCATCTTCATCAGAAGGCAATCTTTTGTCTTCAGAGCTCTCTTCATGAGCATCTTCAGTCCATTTCCTATGGATGGACAGAAAGACATTCATCATTTGGAGTTGAAAGACAGCTTGCTTACAAAGTCAGAGAGTCAGACTCAGCTGTGAAGCTCAGAATCTGTTAAAACTGGAGAAATACCTTCACACATGAGCTGTGCATTCCTCTTGTTTGCAGCCAGGTTGATGCAGAGGGAGATGAGCTCAGCTTCAATTTCCTCCTCACAGTGCTCATACAGCATCTGGATTAGCTATACGCAGAAGTCCAAATATTTTCTCCTGAGTTATTAAAATTCTCAGACAGAAATAGTGTCAATAAATCTTACTGTACCTGAGGTACACAGTCAGTGTATACAAACATGCCCTTGAAGCGGTCGTCCATGCTGATGTGGTACAGGATGCGCATGGCTGTCTGCCGGTTGTTCTCGTCACCTTTATGACAATAAACATTGAGATAGTCGTGCTTCATTTATTACGAACCAAAGCTCACAGCAATAGTAGAAAGAAATAGCAATAGGTCTCAATGTTAGACATTTCAGTTAAAACTATAAATATTAGCTTCCTGTCAAAGCGGCACTGGGACTTATCATGTGAGATCAACCCACTGACATCCACAGGTTCTGCAAACACCGTCATTCATATGTATAATCACCCAACAAGGCCGTCAGCTTAGGTAACAGCCCCACTTCCACCATTTTGGCTCTGAGTCCCGAGTCAAAGGAGAGGTTGAGCAGCAACCGCAGAGTGAGGTTTAACAAGTCTTCATGCTGGCAGGGAATGAGGCGTGCTAATCGCTCCACTGTATCAACCTCAGCCTGCGAGTCAGACACACAGAATCAGCCAGTCACAGCCATGAAACACAACACAAACCCACAAAAGTTGTGTCAATCAAATAATAACAATCACTCATCTGATGCGTCAGTGTTTTTATCAATTAACAATGACCATGAATGCAGACATCTAAGGATGTGCACATCCACAGCTTATAGCCATTAGTGTGAGGGGTGTGTATTGGCAGGAATATGATATGATACATATAATAATACAAGGTAACAATACAATATATTACGATATAATGTGATACTTTAAACATGGTGGGAAATTAAGATTTTTCTTTAATACAATTTAATGGCAAGAAAACTGTAAAAGCACGGTAAACATCCAAAGCTGCTTCACAGCGTAAGCCGACCTACTGAAATTTCACAAAAAATACTACAATATTTCAGTCTATTGATATGTTTCCTCCCTTAATCAGTATCAGATCTAAAATCCCAAACAGATGAAACACTACCAGGGAAGATGACTATAAATTGCTCTTCTTCATTTGTCGTATTGGACACATGTTCTGCTTCATGTGGATTTGATTCATGAATCTAGTTTGAGATGACTGTAATCTGATGCATTGTTATGCTGGAAGCAACCATTAAAACATGTTTAACAATAACCATAAATGGATGAACATCATCATCATGAAAACAAGCCTGACTCTCTCTGTCAGTCCACTCACCATGTCGTTCTTATTTTCCAGGAAGATTGATAGTTTTTTCAGGAATGAAACCACCAGGACAAGCAGCTCTTCATCGCCACGTTCAAGAACTTTGACCAGCAAGCCAACAATGTTTTTATTTCTCATCTTCAGCTCCGTCCTCGTGTCCTCAGCAAGGTTCAGCAAGAGGTAAAGAGACACTTACCGGAGAAGAAACAGGAGAAAATAAGAGGAAACAAAGGAAACATCTTGCATGCATTAATCACAGCTGTGTTTGTCTATGGAACGCGTTTACGGAAAAAAAATAGCTGCTCTTATCATGTAAATACCTCTGAGGAGCTGCTCCTGCTTAGCCAGGAGGCCTTGGTACTTTCTCACAGCTTTGTCATGATCTCTTCTGAGAGAACCATTTTCTGGTACTGCCTCACGTGAACAAACACACAGTTAAAGAAAATATTCTGCAAACCATACAGTAAGAGAGTGAAAAAACAAGCTTAAGATGCAAAGAACAGCATAAAAAAGGATATTAGCCTTGTTTTTCTTGCGTAAATCCTCCCGCCATACATCGTGCCTCTTCAGTTCATGTTCCACGATACTCATACACAATGTTCCTATCTTATAATGACTCACAACTCCATGAAACTGAGAGAAACTAAAGTAAAAGATGTACAAAATAAGCAGAACAGTTACACACACCCAAAGACTGTTTGTCATAATGTGGCTGTTTGTGTGTCAGCGAGTGTGTGTTACCTGGAAAAGCAGAAGAAGATGTAAATGATGATAGTAGCGAGTTCAATGCTCTGCTTCCAGTCCTCCCTCAGTACTCTGGCAAGAGCACCTAAAGCTGCTTCTATAAACACATAAGCACTTTTTATGACCACAATGTAGAAATAGCTTGTTCTAAAAACAGAGATGTTGAAGGATTTTGGTCTGGCAATGCTCAATTTTCTTTTACTGTGTAAAATATTGGTTGGTTTTCCCTTTGATGTAAAACTATCATCTAATATCAGAACCCCGGATGTTGGATTTGAGACAAAATATTGAAAGTTTTCTGAAAAAATCTCATTTCACAGTTTCAGTAATTGATTAAGTATACTGATCACCAGCAAACAGACTGAAATGCTTGCAAATACAGCAGGAGGAATGAAACCGTACCATTGTGTAGCAGTTCCTCCAGGTTATCAGGGTTTCGAGCGAGCTGTAGAATAAGAGCTGACCCCCTAATCTTCTCTGGGATGCCTTCGTACAGCAGCTCAACATACTCATCCACTCGAGTTATGCTAGCTTCCTCATTTAACTACAGCAAGAAACAGCAGGACAGACATGACACTGGGAAAAGATGTGGCGCACCACAGCAAAGACACTTTTTGTTTAATTCTTTATGCAGGCATGTTACTTATCCTAATGTTTACAAATAAAATAATTACACTTGAGTTTAATCAGGCATATGATCTAGTAAGACATTTTTAATGAAGTCAAATGAATTAGCCAGTTGTTACCTCCATCCCTTCAAATGGTGTCAGGTCTCTGGGCTTAGAGGACTTTTTCTCTCTGTTTTCCACTGCTGATGAGAAAAAAAAAGACTTTTTCATTCCAAACTGGCATCCAGTTTAGTCATTGATCAAGTGGTGTGTGTTCAATAATAAGTACTACATTCATGAACGTACATAGTGGATGTAATAGTGGTTCTATGTCTCACCTTTGCCCTCCACAGGTGATGACTTCCTGTTCTGCAGGTAGTAGAGGAGCTGCTCCACATGGGACAAACGGGAGGTGGGGATGAGTTTACACTCTTCCACCACTTTCTTAGCCAAAGCTGTTAGATCCGTAGTGGGAGAGAGACTTTTCACACGGATACTGGAGGGGAAAGGAAGCGATAAAGAAAAGTGTCAGATACATGCTGGCTGACTTCATCCATCAATGCAAAACCTTAAGACATCTAGAAAACAACTAATGTGCAAAACTATCAAGGTTAGATGGGTACAGGTGCATCCCGACAAGTGAAAAACAACAGGACCTGTGAGTAAAAACACATAAATTAAGAATTCACTCACATTTTTTGTCCCTCCTTGCGCTCACCCACCATCGGAGCTCCACCGTCTCGCAGGAAAAATGCCTCAACATCATAATTAACCACAAGGGCCTTCTCTGTGGGATGGACGTCTAAACTACCCATAGTCACCTTGCTATAGGCAATAATAAACAAAAATAAAACTAAATAAAATTATACAATTCAGTTGTCTTATTCTACATAACATTCAAGTAAATTAATTACCTATGCAATATTTGTACCTTTTAGGTCAATTCTGATATATATATATATATATATATATATATATATATATATAAACAGACAGATAAATAGATACATACATACATGTGTATGTGTGTGTGTGTGTCTGTGTGTGTGTGTGCGTCCTCTAGGCTTTTGCGGGTGTCCCCGCTCCAACAATTAGTCAATAACACTTCATAGGGTGTTGGATCTATTTAATTATTAAGTGTATTGGAGCCGGAGCACATTAAGGGAAAAAAAAATACAGACTAGCTCAAAAAGATCCAGATCACGTGACCACTGCTCGCCTGTTTATCCACCGAAACTATCAGGAAGACACGCCCAGATAGCAAAATACAATGGCGACACAAACAAGCTGGCTAAGCAAGCAGATATGATTCCAAAAAACTATTTGTACTGTAAACAAATAAACTCACATGTCTAAATTACCAGGCAATAAACAGTTTTAATGTGTCTGCTTATCGTCCTGGCACCAAGTTTGTGGGTAAAATGACGTTGCAAACGCTTGCTAGCTATGTTAGCCATGTCCCAGATTTCCCACCTCCATTAGATTTACTGAGAGAAATGCCGAACAGTTTTTTAATTAAACTATGTTTAAACACTGTCATGGCGGCAGGACAGTGTAAATTATCTAGATTTCCCTCGAATGCAATGGATGTCGCGCTTTAACATGTATAAATACACGAAGTAGTATGACTTAAGTAGCTTGCTGCTGTAGGTTAGCTAAGCAGCAGCACTAACGCAGGGATAGTGTGAGGAGATGTGACTACAGGAGCGAAAATACCGGGTTTTAGGAAGTTAATTTAATTAAGGTCCTTTCTAAAAACTGGATTACACATATGCTGAATGAACATGTCTGTTTTTTTTTTATTAATGATGACATATTTGAACTGATAACAGCAGATTTCCCGTTAAGCAGACAGGCGCTGCTCATTTTACACTATTTACACCAACCATTTATCTGCGTGCTTTACATTGATTTTTACATCCGACACAGTCTCGTGGTTACAAAAAATTAAACAAATAATGAAGAAAATTTACACGGAGAGCCCCCCCCCAGAAGCCCATCAAATTACCAACAAGGGTTTGTTACAGCTCACCGTTTCAGGTGCTGCGCATCATCCTGCATCTTCATCAAATTAATGGTTGCACCTTTTAAATAAGTTTGGATATTTTAATCAGAATCTGGCTGATGCTCAGAACAAATCACTACCATATGAGTCTGTGTGTTGTCCACCAGCTCCGATGTCAACACAGCTTGTCAATTCAGTAAGAGCGTGGACTTCAAACATGGAGATGTTATAGGAAATTTGTATGACCCAGAGTTTGACTGACAGGCACCGCGTTTCCCCATTAAATCCCGATTAAGTTATCGAAAGGCCTAATTAATGTATAAAACAAACACAACTTAGTGTTCACAATCTAAAATACAATTTATCATGGTGGCTAAACTATAGCTAAACTGACATTTTACGTTGTAAATATGACTGTAGTCCGTTATTTAAGCGAAAGTTTATGCCTGAAAGACCATACTGATACTCTAAACTCCATAATACGTTTTTTTTGCAGCAGCGCCGAGATAGTAGAGGCGTTTAAATAACATATATTAGGAAGCGTATAACTAAGGTTTAACTAAAGTCCCAGTGATTTATAACTTCCACCTAACTATTACTAATATTTCAGTATATTGATTTTTACTTCTCTCAAGAGACACAAAGAAGCACAGTATTGGACTTGAAAGTTATTCTTATGAGTTATAATATTGTAAATTTTGTCTTCTTTCTTGTCCATATTGTATCAATAAAGCGTACTAATTGCAGTTATAAATTGAGTTAACTAGATCACTGTAATTTGTTTTGAGTGTGAACATTTGAGAAGTGTGTTAAATCTATTCCGTATCATATTTTTTTAGTTTTAACCACAACAATTCACTGACATCATACTGAAAGAATGGAAGTCACTGACTAAATATTACTCTAGCATGAAAGAAAAAACCTTAAAACTTAGCACTCTACACACTTTATTGTTCTTCCAGCTCTCGACAGGCGAGAGGCGGGGTACACCCTGTACAGATTCCATAGCAGGGCCAACACAGAGAGACGAACAACCATATGTAGCGTGGTACAGAACGTAGCTGTTTTTCACTACACATTTATTTGTTTGTGTTATTATTTTATTTGTTCTGCAAAGAGCAAAATAACAGTTTGTTAACTTTTAATTCGCTACACACATTTACAGTTAAATTTATCATTTCTCATTCTCGGAATAACTCGCGAGACTTCCGCTGCTCTCAACAACGTGTAGCGATCTGCCCTCTGCTGGTCGAAGTTTAGCATTACACTCTGCTAAAAAAAAACAAAAAAAACAACCGATCAAAAATTTTACTTCTCTCCCTATAAAAAAATAAAACACAACATTACTTTTGAAACACTGTAAACATTAGTTTTGATTACGAGAACCCGCTTATGGCTCTGTCTGCCACACATACACACTCACACTCACTCCTATGAGCAATTTATAGTCTCCAATCAGCCTATGCAGATCCTTGGTGTGAGCCCCGCTGTCATGCATTGCTCTCATCAAAGTAATTTGCACTCCATACATTAACATTCTACATTTCCCTCTTAGGTTCATACAAATGTCCTGAACTGCATTTATTATTCTGTTGAACAGGCGGATACAGAAAAAAACACAGAAGGAAAACATTTTGATAAATGTCCTTTATTGAAGACATATGATATGACTTGCAAGCAGCATGTCAGAATAGACTTCATCACTCCCTGCACTTCATATCTATCTGCTTCTAAATGCAACCTGCATTCAGCATGTGCTGCTGGAGGTTTTCTATGCTGTATTTTAATTATATCTCTTTTATTTAGGTGCATGTCCTGACTAAAACATTGTCATCTTCCTTTTTATCAGCACTTATTCTATCCACCCCCTCCATACCCACTCCTTTTACTCCACATCCCCTGCAGCATCATCCTCATCTGGGCATGCAGCAAACTCTTTTTCGGGTAAGAGGCCATATTCATTGAGAAACGCTTCAACGTCTGTTGCAAAGAATTCCTCATTGAAGTGTTTGGTCATTGCCAGGAAATTACCCAGTAATTCACCGGCCTTGTACACCAGCAGAGTTGGAAGAACCTGGAAAAACAGTATCAACGGTATATGGTTATGCTGATCGTCACTGAAGCTGTTCATTTAATTATGAGAAGTACAGCTTTTATCTCACTGCTATTACAATTTTATTTGCTGTTAGTATGATTGTAACTAGATCTGCAAAACATATTTTTGCTATAAGAGTGAAATTATAGGAGGGAACAAGTCAACACTGCCCATATAATTAGGGATTGTATTTCATATTAGACCTTTTAGACATTTTAAACTTTAAAATATTTACTACTTTTTTTTGTATTTTCAACAGAAAACAGTTAAAAATCATTAGTGGGCTTAATGCACATTGAACTAATCAGGATTGTCAGATGTTATCAGACAAACTTAAAAATTAGGTTCTTGTCTTTGAGGACAGATTGTAATGAAAAGATGTGAACTGCTATGTATGATGTTGCAAACTTTATTTTCCTATGTGTATAGCCAAGAAGAACACCTGACCCAGGCGTAAGCAACCTTGGCCCTCGTCCTGAAAGCTTTCAATATCTCCCTGTTCTAACACACCGGATTAAAGTGAATGAATCACTGTGCAGACTTTGTTAAGCTGTTGGATCCGTTTCATCAGGTGTGCAGGATCAGGGTTACATTGAAGACCTGCAGGATTCTGGACCTCAAGAACCAAGGTTAGCCCTCCACCTCTGACCTAACCTCTACTAGGTAGAGCAGTGTTTCTCAATCCAGTTCCTTGGGAAATCCACTTCCTTTTGGAAATAACCTGATAAAGGAGTTCATTAATCTGACTGAGGTGTTGTGGAGAAATGTGTAGAACATTGGGTGCAGCGGGCCTGGGTTGAAAAACACTGATGTAAAGGAATATGGTGACACTGTATTCCTACAAGGCATCTCAAACCTAGGTTTATGAGGGCCGCTGTCCTATAGGTTTTAAATGTTTCCTTGCTCCAACACACCTGATTTAAATTTAATGGATCCAACAACATGATTTTTAACTTCCACTCAGTATTTCAGATGTAAGGATGCAGTCAGTTTTAAATAGCAAAAAAAACTCTTACAGCACCTCATTTTACACTTTACACACTCCTGCACAAGGCAAGAGATAAGCTGTCATCAAACCTCTCATAACTCTTCATATTAGCATGTCTGGTAATGCTACATGCCCAAATAACAGCAGAGATCATTGGTATTAACTTGTCAAGTGTTGTTTTTGTTCCTAATCAGACACCAACCTCAGAGGAGAAACGCTCAGCTGCACCTGTTGCTACAGCATCGATGCGGCAGAATTTAACCGAGGAGTACTCTGTAGCCAGACAGTCCAGACACGAGTTCATCTGCTCACAGCCTGACAAAACAACAGAGTCATACGGTATGTAGTGGGACTGAATCAGATTTATCTGTGAATTGTAAGTTAACCTCCTACATTCAGACAATCCTAACCTTTGATACCATGCTGGTAGATGTGGACTACCACTAGAGTCAATCGATGTTCCTTCTCTATCACTTCCAGGAAGGCTTCTCCGCTCTCAAGCTCGTGGACACCTTCAAACTTGGGACCAAAGCTCAGGCGCTCGTGCATATCTTGCATACACTGTTTTCTGTAGCGTTTCAGGCAGCGCTCATCCTCATCTTGGATCATCTCGTACTCTTGAACACTCATCTAGAGTTGAGGAAATAGAAAGTGCGACCTCATCTGTTGCTGCTCTTTGCTACACAACTTAATGTGTGTCTATAAGAATCACTGACCTTTCTGTTCAGTCTCTCCCGGTCATCATCTCTGGGATTGGACATCTGTCTGAGCAGCTCTCTTTTACTTTGAGGGGTATTCTGATCCACGCTGTCCAACTTGAACCTTCGCCAATCATTAATTACACCTTTTGGACCTGAACATACACATGGTTATTAAAGTATGAGGTGTAGCTTCACAGTCATATAAACTTTAAAATAATCTGTTATATATATCATGTTCTCTTATATATATTTCCATCTATATATCAGCAACATGGTGGATGAATTACTCCACTAATAACCTGCAGACTACTAATAAGGTGCAGTGAGATTAATAAGGTGCAGTGAGATCTGGAAACCAAGACAAGGCTTTATTTCAACTAAGTTATAGTTAGAGGTAGCACAAGGTTTACACAATCTAATGAGTTGGACAAACAGAGGGTTAACCCACACAGATCACCAGCTATTTAAAGGAGATTCGCTGGTATCTGATGATGATTTACAACTAGCATGACCTCATGCCAGTGACTAAATGTATTTTGTTTGTTTTATCTTGATAACAACAGTGTATTAGTAGCTTTTCACTCATGCATGGACAATAATGCATGCTTTTACATCCCTTCAGGTATTTGAAATGTATTTTTTTAATGAATTTTATCTGTTCAAACCAGAAAGTGCAGCATGTTTGACACTCGAACCTCAGCAGCAACAGTATGATGACAGTTTTGTACATTCCTGAAGTGAAGCTGTTATATGCTAGTTTTAAATGATCAATGGATTAATGTAAAAGGTGTTTTGAGAAATAGAGAATAGTTTTTAGGCTTTAATCAACGTCAAAAGAGAGTTCAGCAGAAATAAATACATTCACAAGTAATGAAATAGATTCAGCATTAATTTTGTAGCAGATGGAACATTATACTTTGTTCCTCTCGGTACATTTGTAATGCTGTCCTGCATCTGTCTGACTTATCTCTGACCTGTGTGATTTGCAGGCAGCTCCTCTTCGTCTTGCGCAGTAACAGACATCCTACCAGCGTCCTGTAATGCACACAACAAACACAGATTCAGATCGAGCTGGACAATAAGATTTAAATATCTGGAAATTGGATCTGTTTTAAACAGCTTAGATATACTGGTCAGTAAAAACCACAATGCAGCTTTTTCTCACCACGTCCCCTCTGCCTTTACTGAGTACCAGATAATGTATGGAGAATGTGCAAGTAGTGGTTGAACTTTCTTTGTAGTTGCATGTAAAAGCATAGCATCTCCCAGTGGCTCACTAGACACACACATACGTTAAGTTTGGTTGTTGTGTGCATGTGAAAAATCAAGCAGAGTCCAGGTAAAAACTTTTCCAAACTAGCTACTGATTAATGTAATCCACATATAGGACTAATAGAAATTAGATGTTATAAATACATGGACAGGAGTAGCTTATGATAACATCTTACTTTTTGGTGTAATGAAACAAAACGTTACTGGTTCACACAGTCGAGTAAAAACTTTCTGGATTTTGTGGCGTTACATCACAGAACATTGTCCATAAGCCTAGAGCTAAAAAAAAAAGCTCAATCATATTGTGCTATTATTACACCAATTCAATGTTTTTTTTTATGTTTTAAAATCAAAGTGCACCATTTTTCTGTTCTCATTCATTGTAATGACAATGTGCATGTTTACACACTGTATATTATACAGACTCTTGGTTAATGCTTTGGTCTCATCCCATGGTAACACACTTGATTTGGACAAAAAGCCAATCAATTTAGTAATCATATGATCCTAAAGCAGGAGTCCATTTCTTTTTCATGCAGTTGGGTCTGCTGGTGTCACAAACACTTATTGTGAACCAGGCTGAAGTTTACTTATGAGATTAAGCTGAGATTACCAGGACTCTGACACACACACTTTGAACATCTCCTTATGTTTGTGAATATTTTTGAGATAACATATTTTACAAACAAAATCTGTTGATTTCTTGTACCAAAGCAATCTTACTTTATTGTTGGGATACTGAGAGAAATAGACATAATGTTCATCATTTGACTAATCATTAAAAACATAATCAGCAGTTAAACAGACTGGTGAGTGAATCTGTAAGGGTTATTTATGTCCCCAGCCACATATTATGTTTTATTATATTAAAGTATGAATGATTCAGGAGTACTGTAGATAATTGATATAGTTCTCTGTGAAGTGAGAACAACATTGCAGATGATCAGTACCGGTCCATAACAGGAAAATAGACACTTAAAGCTGCTGATACAGCTAAAATGACGATAACAACTTGGTCCTAATCAAGTCTACGTCAGTTATAAAACAGGTAAAGCTCATTAGTAGGCTCTCTGCAGCATATTTATTTTTCTGGTTTATTTATTTTATTTTTTATATAAATATATATATATATATATATCCATCCATCCATCCATCCATCCATCCATCCATCTTAACATCCATCCATCCATCCATCTATCCATCCATCCATCTTTACATCCATCCATCCATCC
>JBAMIG010000008.1:8135055-8147405 GCA_037177335.1 Kiunga ballochi
ATAGATAGATAGATAGATAGATAGATAGATAGATAGATAGATAGATAGATAGATAGATAGATAGATAGATATTTTTACAGTGAAACAGCAGCCAGAGTTTGAGGTCTAGTCTCTTAACCAGCTGTTGCAAAGTGCATAATGTCTCTAAATGGCTTCATAGTCTGCACTAAACTAATTTAATTTCTCTGTCATCTAATAAAGACATCTCTCGCAAGAGCTCTTCCTTTCCTTATTTGTCCTGGTATCGGTAAAATATAATAGCGTTGCTAAAAGACATCTTCTTGTATTTCCATCCAGAGCAGTTACCGTTCAGTGTTTTCACAGAGAAAATGAACAATTTGATATTTTTCTTATGCAATACAAACAACAGTCATTCTTAGCATTGCCATGGGTTTTATTGTCAGAGGCTAAGCATCTAAAGAGAGAACATCACACACACAAAAAAAGAATAAATAAATGGTCAAAAGTCCTGCAGGAGATCTTCTCCTCTAAATCTCTGTTTCTTTAGTCATTTTACACCATTGCATAATCAAACTGTCCTTTATTCAGACCATCCTTATGACCCATCCATGATGATGAGGGCATACTGCTGTAAGGATCTAACAAAATTCGGACACAGCGGACCATAAGAAAGAGCAAAAGCAGCACAAGGAGGCCCACGAAACACAGCGCCGTTCCTTGTTCTGGGTGCCCTGTTATAGGCTGCAGCACCGTCTGGCCCTTGGGGAACCCAGGAGGAGCAGGAGAGGAGAGATCATACTCAGCAGCCCAATACGTTGTGTCACTCATTTTGCAAAGTGCTGTTTTGACTTGTGCTGTGTTTCCAGTGAACCACAAGGCAAACAGAAAAAGGTGGTACAAATTAGTGGTGGTAATTAATAAGCGCTGTGGTATCCTGAGCAGCAAGCTGAGGCATGCTCACTGAGGCTTAATTAGATGTCACTGTTTAGTGTTCAGGTACTCTTCTGTGACTCCAACACATACTAAGATCAAATGAATACTCTCTACTCTGTACCTCTCTACTTCTTTAGTGTCATTTATCAGAAGCAATGGGAAATCCTCGACTGTAATGACAAGGTGTGAATCTTTATTATGTGGCTAAATATGTTCCACAGATAAACCACTGTGCTGGCAGGTTGTAAATATTTCCAAGTTGTAACACTTTGGAGAGTGTTTATAATATTCAGATCGCCTCAGTGCTCTGGTTTTGAGTTGATGATATCCTAACAAAATTCTGTTTCCATATCCTCTTCTTCAACCGGAGTCACCAGGAACATCTTCATATTAGGACTTAGTCTTCAGGACATCTGAGAACAAGAGAAATGGAGGAAAAACTAAAAATAAGAAGCAACATGACATTTTATAACATTAAGAGGTGTTAAAATGAAGGAAGAGGGTTAGAGATGTTTACTGTTTATTTATTTATAATTTATTTATATATTTATTTATTTACTCATTTATTTATTTTGGAAGCAGGGATCCTCATGCAAACAGCACAGTTTCTTTTCAAAACTTGTTTGGCTTCATTGTTCAGCATGTGAGAAAATATAACTGACACATGGCAGAGACATGGCTTTTCTCCTGTACTCAGGTACAACAAAGTAAAAGACAAGTGAATTAGTCTGATGACAGAGGAGGGAGCCGCTTCACTGCCTCTACAGAGCCTCTTTAATGGATCGTGGAGTGGAAATACATTTCCTGTGGAAGGTGATTTCCCCGGTCAGCATTTTCTATTCCAGGAGACTTCATCTTCCTCCTAAACATCCAGCTGATCCTTGCAAAGACATGTTATACCGTTCCAGCTCTCTGCATGATGGGACAACAAAGCCAAGTGACACTTTGACGGGCAAACTGAAGGTGCAATGAAAGAAAGTGACTGCTTCAGTATCAGTTATCAAAAGCAATTTGATTACATCAGTCTGGACTCTACATGTGGCTCTATGTCAGGAAGCTAAATAAAATAATCACATGACAATCCACAGAGAATATGAAGTCCATCTGGCCAACATGAAGAGGGGACAACAGGAAAATACATCGTTAGCACAGAGAGCAAACATATACTGTACTAAATAAATTAATAATAAATTCCCGTATGGAAAAAAAGATATTGCTATATCTGGATGCTGAAATAGTTTATATTAGTTCACTGCAGCCTTTCTGGGTATTTTCACTCTTAGAATGAATTAAAACAAACCCTTGCATGTCATATCTTCTCTAAGCTTAACAGCATAAATAACTTATTTTTCTTATTGTTTCATCAAGATGGCAACCGTATGTTTTCAGGTCAGCATAAAGTCTCATGATAACATACGTAAAACAGATAGATGCAGCTGAGTGGGGGGGCTAGTGCAACTGGGCTTGTTTGCATAATTTTGGATTATCTCCTTTTAATTTATGCTGTTTAAAAAAAACTGCAACACCAGAGAAGTTGAACAAAAGTCTCAGAAAAACCATTTTTAAGAAAAGATACAACAACAACAGAGTAGGGGGAAGAAAAGTTAAACCATTGTCACATGTATTGACATGTGACATTCCTCATGCCCATAATACCTGTACCTTTCATTTATTACTGAGGATTATATGTCAGCAGCTATCAGAATGTCAAGGACTTCAATAATACAGGCTGAGAATAAAAAAAAAACAAACAAAGGGTGGAAGTTTGCCTAGCTGAAAAGGAGTAAACACATTAACTTTAAGTAAATCAGTCAATTTATTTGTAAAATTACATTTATTCAGTTCAAATGTTCAGAAATAAGGTCATCTCTTTTTGACTACAATAAAACTTTGGATGGATTTTATGAAAGTTGGCCCGGAGCGGATAATAAAACCTTCTGAACAGCAACATCATTAATGTCGTCGATATAAAGCCAACCTGAACTAGTTTGCAAGTTGTCACAACTTCCAGCTGAAGTTCACATGCAAACATCGCACTGTCACATTATTTCAATGTCAAAGAGGAGGAAGACCCAAGCGTATCAGAACTTACCCCTAGGCTGGTGTCACAGGTGAGGACGTGTGATCTGAAACACGGTGGGAGGATTATCCTGCAGCGGCTGCAGCTCAGCACGGCGGACAGCTCCGGCTTCACCCCCTCTTCTGCTCGCAACTTCCTGCAGCTCTTCATTTGTTTCCATGCAGGCTTTAAAGTCTTCTCATTTTGCAGGATCCGCCCCACATCTCTCCATCCATCCCTCCCTACCTGCTGCTGGCCCTGCTGCGCATCCCTCCACGGCTGTGAACCGTGTGGCTTTTCCACTGTGTAAGAGCTGCGTTACGATAACAGCCGATGCCAATTAAGCTGGTTAATGAGTCTCCTGTATTTATTTCAACCAGTACATAACTGGCTACCTTCCCAGCTTACATTGATACAAGCTCACAGAAAAAAGGATTTTTGCAGAGAGCTGCGAGACCTGACCGTGCAGCTAAAACATGGATTTAAAGGCTGCAGATCCGCTAAAACATGGACAGGATGGATTCCCAGAGCTTTAGTTTACCTTTATTAAAATAATGAACAGATTTGTTTTTCTCTTTGTTTGTTTCTTGTTTATTTAATTATCGTATTTTACAGGGAATTATGGTTATGCAATTGTATTATCCTTACTGTGGACTTTTTATATAAAAATTATATAATACATAATTTTCTGTTGAAAAGGTGTTGTTGTTGTCCAACATAACGGAAGATGCAGGGATCACAGTCTGCTGAGGTGATTTGTTGACTTACTTTAAATCCATATGAAGTGAATGCAGGGTTATGATGCAGCAGATCGATCGGAGATTTTCGCAAACTTGATTAATTGTATTAATCACATTTGGAAAATGAGAGCAAGAGTGGCTTCACATGAGGATGAATTAGATATGTATAATTTAGCAGGTCAGGAAACCATGGAGATGAAGGACTTGTTTAGCAGTGTTTTACTCAGGAAAATTTTCTTAATCATTAATTTTCATTAGTTTCTATCAGTGTTTATTGGCTTAAAACAGAAAGAAAAACAGCTAAATGTGCTTCAAACAAACTTCTACAGCATTATAATTAAAGCATGTATCCCAACTGACTGCTATGCTGTGCTGCAGGGATTTTTACAGTAAAGAGTAAATCCGGAAGTGTATTATATTTCTGACGGTGACATAATTTAGGTAACTATAGCGTAATTCAGTTGTCAGAGAGTGAGCCGATTAGACCTTAAGAAGACGTGGTTAGAGTTGCATCTCACCTATGGCTCGGCTCCAGATACTCACTGTGAGATGTAATTAATTGGCACAATTAAAACTCTACCCTGGGACAAACTACAGTCCATACTGGCTGAGGCGGGGCTCTCCCAGTTGGTTTAATTAATGGTGAGTGTTTTGTGGTACTGGCCTGAAAAGGTTCATACCATAATCCCTCGGAGCTGTCCTCCTGCGGGCTACCCACTGAGCCCATAATTAGTAAGAGTCTCCAACCTGCATGATTATAAAATTCATTGTTTTCACTGTTATCCTTGTTATGATGTCTGACACAGTGTGGGTCAGGCGGTGTCTCACTGACATAGATCCCTGCAGGAGGAGACTTGTGACCCATGATCCTGAGCTGTGTCCACATACTGCCTTCTAACAGAACACTTTCAACTTGTTTAGTTTGAACAAGTTCTTATTGGTTAAATGATGGATTAAAGAAGATGCATGGCTTGTAATTCCTTGAAAACCTATAAGGTTAGCTTTTGATTAAAAGGACCTGACTGAATCTTTTTGTTTTTTAAGAAATATGCAGCGTCCCATTCAAGAAATATGGAAAATCTCAAAATACATAACTCTTTTGGCATGTTTGCAATGCAAAACACATTAACATAACTCTTCTTCACTACCCACTGTTCAATAAAGTTCAAACATTCTTATATAGGCTAAAACACAGCTGGGTGTTTGTAATGGTTGTGCCACTGTGACCCCCATCAGACAAAGCACTGCTCTGGCTCCATCGACCTCTCTGCTGTTATTTTAAACACACTGCCAAATGATGGTTCCCAGTTAAGAGTTAGAAGTGCTGCTGTCAAGCCAACATCATGTAAACATATACCACCATTCATTTATAATGCTGAAGCTTGGGTATGTTCAGACAGATGCATTGTGACTGCAGGTTAAGGAGGGAGCACATAAGCTGAAGGTTAGTTAGTACAACAACCCCTTTCATCCATCACAACAGGCAGGTGCAGGATGAGTCCACCATGTGATGTGAGTGAATCTGGAAACCTAATCTATTGTTTTATCAGCTACCATCAATGGTCCTGGGTATGGGTATTTATCAAGCCCTGCCAGCTCTGAGAAGAGAACAAACACACAAAAGCCAGAATTTTATTCCCTCCTGCCAGTGCAAACACACGGTGCATTAAGAGCTTGTGGTTGTAAGAAAGCAGACAGAAAGCTACTTATAATACAGCTCCCTTTATTCTGCCATGCTGCATTTTACTGCATTGTAATAGAAAAACATTAATATCCTTTTAGGGTTTTGTTGTCACTTATTAAGCAGCCTGCTGCAACTCAAAGAACCTTTCTCTGATAATAAAAGAATAACATATACATTATGTACATTTACAGATGAAATTTCTCTGGTACGCACAATTATTCAATGGCTGCAACACACAAGATGCAAGACAGACTGTGAAGATGAGTCAGTAGCCAGAAAGCTGCATTGATCCTAACAGCTGTAAAACAGCTGCATTTATGGGGCTTTTACAGACAGTGGGAAAAAAAGTAGCTAGTTTGTTACTACATAAGTGTCTATATGAACCATATGATTTGAAAAGACTTCACTGAGCTATTTAATCATAATTTATTAATTAATATAATCAGCTCAGTCTACAGGTCATCTATTCACAGCTGAAAGTGCACTTTTTGTGGACTTTTAGTGTCATCAATGACGAACCATTCTCACACAGTATATCGATAACAGCTTGCACAACAAGGCAGTAAACATAATAAAATATATTCTTCCAGTTTTTATCTTCTCCTTAAACATCTGAAAAGCCACATCCATAAAAGTAAACTAAAACCAGTTCAGGAAGACAAACAGCTGAATAACAAATGGTCCTCTAATAATGAAGCTGGATGTGGTCCTGTTTCAGCTCACAGAGAAACAATGCTCAGCATCTGTTTGTTTTGAGCTTAAAATATGCAGATAAAAACCAGACTGAAGGCGTAATGTTGAGGACAAATATTCCACATCAACAAGCACCAGTTCACAGAGGAAAACACTAAAACTAAAGTTTCATGTTAAACAGGAGAGGCTAAATACATTGATCTCACATGTGAACATTTTCCATCCTTTATCCTCATTTACTGAGCTTCTGATGTGAACAAAAGTTAGACATGCTGATTTCTTCACTAAGGAGAACTCGGCCCAGTTCTTTAACCATCACAGAAACTAGGCCTGTAAGATTGCAGACCCCCTGCTTCCACCTCCAGTGACAGGGTTTTTTCTTTTTATTATGCAACATGTAGATGCTGTACTGCTGGATAAGGATGGCTCATGTCGGCTGTATTAAAACGGGCTCCATCCATTCAAAGAAAAATGTCTAAGTACTGTATTCATACTCCACTCAACCCAAACTCTGGCCTGTTAGCTCAGAACAAGCTGCAGATTTGAGTAAATAATCCATAAGGATGGTGTACATGAACATGTTTTTCATATGCATGTACCAGAGAATAGTTGACTCTGTGCTCCTGCACTGGAACCCACTGGTTACTGATGGGAATGTGTGCAAACAGTCAAAGGGTTTCTCTTAAGACAATGTACTGTACACAGCGTACGCTGCTGATTTTCTCAGTTCTTCTCAGTTTGTGTCCCGGATGATTTTCTCCACCTGCATGCTTCCTTCTCTTAGAGGACCTGCTCAGTGCCAGAGGCAGAGATGTCCAGGAGCCTCCAGGCTGCATTTGGGTTCAGCTCCTCCTGGTCACGACACAAGGCCCAAACATACATCATCCTCATCACCTTATCCTGTTGAGAGAAGAGCAGGAGGTTAGCGACACTGAAACTGCGTATGAAGCCATTCAGACGTTTTTTTATGTTACTTTGCATCTACAGGACTGTATACAGAAAACTGATGTATTTCCCAGTATTCCATGCCTGCATGGTTCAATTAGCTTTACAAACTAGATTATATTCCTCAATTTGGAGACATTTATACAAAGTAATTAGATGAGCTTGGATCCTTCTGCTGCATCTAACGGGCATTATTGACTTCTGATCTTGTTTTAGCTTTGGAGTTGTTTACTTGTTTTGTTGGGGAAACTCTGATCATATCTATTAAATTCTCTCTTCAGAAGCAGTGATTACATGCTGACTGACCGGATCTCCCTCCACAATATCTCCTTTGGGGCTGCGGATCACCATGACAACCTGAGCCTGGAAGGTGATGATCAGCACAGGTCCTTGGTCCATCATTTTACCCATAGCCAGCTAAGAAAACAGAAAAACACAATAAACAAACCATCTCTACCCGCTGTCACAACATCTGTAGCAATGTGATTTTCTATGCTTGTTAGAATGAAAGTGTTCAAGTCAAGAAATCATTAAGGATATTATATAACATATTTAATTTTTTGCTTCTTTGCCTGCTTTAATTTTCATTTTTCTGAATACAAGCATTATCCTTGCCTCTGTGCCTTCCACTCATCCGGATGCAACTCTTAATTTAACTGTACTCAGAGTTTCATTACTGGAAAAAAGCAGCAAAGCGGTAATAATGCATCACTATGTGAATAAACCTTATTCCCAATCCCCAGCTCTGAAATTTCACCTTACATGTTGATGGGTTGGCTACAATGTTCTGACCAAGTCTGGACATTTTGGGTCAGAATCAAATTAATGGGTAATTGTCCAGAAATTGACAACAAGCTGTTGGAGAATCATTACACTGTGTGTATTCAGCAAAAGATGTAAAACCTGCAGGAAACATCTTGTAAAAGTGAATTTATGATGCTTGCTAAAAGCATAAGTTGTGTGAGGCTGTTAGTGAGTATGAGGGAAACAACTTACATCTAGATTATCAATGTCAAGGACTTTGGACTGGAAGAGAAGCCCGAGACCCCTGGCCTGCTGGATGGGGTGGGCCAGCTGACTGTATGTCTGAGAGCACATAGGAACACATTCGCATGAAACATTACACTTTCTGCATCAAACTGATCAGACCATTATAGATTTTGGATGACTGTGCATATAAAACTGTATTAAAAGTAAGAGTGTACATATAAACTTTGCTAGCTGCTTATGAGCTGTTATGCATTTTTTTGTCTTTCAGTCAAAATCAATGATTTTCCCCAACATGTAGTATGCATGCAAGAGGATGCTAATCAGCTGTCCATGTGGAACTTGCATCAGACCTGAAGTGGATAAAGGCTTCAGCACTGATCACATATCAATGTCGTGGTGATGTGTGTAACTTACAGCTTCATAGCACCAATCCTTTAATACATCCAGTTCTCCTCGGATCATAGCCTGCAGAAAGGAAATCACAACACATCACAGGTATCCCAGATAGTGACTTACGTCATCATTTTAATCAAATTATGAAAATTGTAGCAATTTTTGCTCAATGTAAATGAGACAAGAACCAAATCTGTTTGCAGATGATTCTTTCCAGCTTGATATGAAGCTACTTTATCCCAGCTTTAGATTAATAAAAGTAGAAGGAGGGCACAACACACTTCAGATCTATTTAAGTTTGCAGACATCTGACAAATCACACATTTAAAAACATTAAATGAGGCAAAACCTTCATAGACCTTCTGCTTTTAACATGCCTGTGAAAAACCATCCCTGTAGCAGTGATTAAAGAGAAAGATGTGAATGTGAAGGAAGCAGAGTAAAAGCAATAGAGAGGGAGAAGTGGGAGGGTCCTGCTTACCTCCAGGATGTTGGGGATTATATCCTTCTCACATTGTTTGAGAAATGAATCCTTGTCAAAATTAGGGTCTGCCTTTAGGATCTCTGTCAGCACCTCTGACATTTCTGTCTTGGAAAAAAGACCACCTGGAAACACAATTCAGCCCCATCAGCTACAGTCAGACTCACAAAGAAATCTGTTCTCTGGAAACAACATCGAGCCTATATTATACCTCTTCCTCTTAACAACTTACTTATAGAATAAAAAACATTTGACACATGGATAAAGTTTTAATCCAACATTTTGAATTATTATTAAATATGGTGTTAAATGGCAGAATTACCTAGAAAGTCTGTGACTCTGTCAGTGACAGCTCTGGATGCTCTGATGAGGGAATTGTCACTTTCATCATATTTCATCTTCATCTCAAAGAATCCTGAAGGCAAAACGATGACAATATGGATGTAAAGTTGTGGATAAATTCAGCATCAAAGCAGTAACACATCAATCACTGCCTGGTTTAACTGCAAACACTCTGCTGCCACCTGCTGTCTTTACATGAAATTACATGGTTGCTTATTGTAAAATGCTTCACTTACTGTTAAAAACTACATTATTGTCCTTAAAGTCCCTCCACTGCTGGTACCACTTTGAGTCTTTATGGAGAACGACACCCATAGCTTCTCTACGTCACAGAAAATGGCACAGTTTAAGACATGTTGGGAAAATACTGCGGATTAAAATGTGCTACGTGTAATTCCAGGATCTAGTCCTTTTTTTTTTTTAAATCACAGAAGCAAGGCAGTGAAAATGTCTACTCACTCATTTGCCTCAAAAACTCTGGTGCTGCTGTCTGCTCCTTGAGATGAGAAATCGCTCCTCATCCTCAGCTGAGTAGGAGCTCTGTAAGTGCCAGCGTCCCCAACCTCGATCTCTTTTTTCATGCTTTCTACACTCTACACAGAACACACGTCATTTTTCAAAGTTTTTTTTTATTAAAATATATTTTAAATCAAATGACAGTCTTGGTGTAAATTCATGTCCACACCACAAATGTTTACCAACATGACGGACATCAGTTTTTTCAAACTGAATACAAGTACAGACGCTTACATTTAAGTACATTTAAGTCCCAAATGTCTACTCAGCAACATTTACCATTGCGGTATTGGGTTTGGTAATCATTTCATCCCGGTTAGCATTATAGCTGAGGGGCCTGTAGTAAAATAAAGAAGGAAACATGTCTTTTTCCACTTTTGAATGTTAACCTGGTCTCTGAAAGAATAGAATGTGCAGTTTTATGTGCCTCACCAAGACATAGCAGCATAAACACACCCCAGATTGTAATGCATCTGTACACGGCTTCACTGCACACCGCAGTGAACAACTCAGAAGAAACTAAAGGGAGGTGGAGTTGCAGTGCTGGTTAACCAGAGTTTGTGTCATCCTGGACATGTCACTGTTAAAGAGAAGATCTGCACATTGAACTGCTAGTTTTGCTAGGCTTCAAACACAACATCCAAATGCATTTGTGGTGATCTCTGGAGATTTTAACACCACTTCCCTCTCTCTGTTCTACCAACAATATAAGTCAGATGCTCCACCAGAGAAAATGAAATGTTAAGACTTATTTTATGTAGGTATTAGAAATGCATACAGCTCCTCTGCCACCTTTAGGAAGATCTGACCATCATCTGGTTCTTCTCACCTTCTACAAGTCCAACGTTCAGGAGCAAGTTGACATTAGAAAGAGTATTAAAACCGGGTCTGATAATGATGAAGATGCTCTGAGAGGATGCTTCCAGGATACAGACTGTCCTCTGTGATCCTCATGGAGATTATATCAACAGCTTTACTGAGCGTGTGACAAATTACATAAACTTCTGTGTGGACAGCATCATTCTAACAAGACCAGTGAGGTGCTTCCCTAATAACAAATACCAGTGACCTGAAAAAGCTGCTTTAAACTTGAATTTCCCTCAGGAATTAATGAAGTCATTTTCATTTCATGTCACGCTCCTTACTGACCTGTGAGATGGCCCTGAATGCAGAATTCCTGCCAATTTTTTCTCCACCTTTAGAGACAGACTCTGCAGAATGCATGGCCGTCCTGGCTGCTTCTTCCAAACCCTCTTTCATCTTCCTGCCGATGTCTGTGCGACTCACTTCATCCAGACCCTTTAGGCATGAAAAGAGCATAAATACAAAACAGTCACTAAAATGGCAACAACTTTAGTTTTCCTGAATTTAAAGGCTTTTTGTCAAACATCATTGGAAGATAGAGCTACTGTAAAAACAAAGATCAGATCAGACAAAATGTCTATGAGGGAAGTACTCATCTATGCTGACAACTATGTTCTCTGATCTTACCTCTTTGACAGTCTCTGACAGAGAGCCCAAAGTCTTCTTAAACACCTCTGATGTCTTCACAGTCTCAGCCTCAATAGATTTCTAATGAAATTAAATAAATTAAAAATATTTAATATTAAAATTCTGGCTATGGTTACTAGTTAACCACACAGACTACTGCAAAAGTAAAGCTGATCCTACTTAAATAAAAATTAAAACAGGGCTTTTCAACACGATCCTAAAGGACGGCGGTGCTACAGGTTTTTGATGTAAAACACCTGCAGCACCTCACAGGACCCTAAACTAAAATAGAGCCAAACGGTATTCGTACATATTTCCTGCGGGCTTGCTGAAGGGCATCCGACTCCTCAAGCCTTTTGGCTTCCTCTCTGAACTTTTTAATGTTCTCCTTCATTTCCTGATTTTTACTGAACTCCTGACGGAGGTTATCAACAAACTCTCCTAGAAAGCCTTTACGTCCAGAAGCATATCGGATCTAGAGAGACAAGAAGGACAACAGGTTTCAGTTTAACAGATCCAACATTGATACGCAATGCTAAACCAAAAAAAAAGAATAAAGCTTTTATAATACAATAAAATAACTAAACAAAAGCAATTGGATATGTAAATCCAGCTTCGTAACATCTATGTGTTATGTTATGACATTTCTGTACCTGGACAGCTGCAGCCGGCGTCCTGCGTAATCTGTACGCATCTCCTCTTTGCACCACAGACACCAGAGACCGAGAGCAGAATGCCATAGCATTTCTGCCCATCAGCTGCAAATGAGTGACACGTCACACACAGTAGGATTATACTCTCACACATTTGCAGCTGTTGATGAGTATTGAGACATAAATAAGTGGAAAGAAAAATATTAAACATGTTGATGTCAGACGGATCCTCTCAGAGGATCTTCCATCACAAAGACTGAATTTTCCTCCATCAGCACTAATCTGTTAAAGATATTCCTTCATTCAGTTGTTTTAAAAAAGACATATAGAGTGTCAATATGTCAGCCAGTCATGATATAAATAAAAGCATCTGAACAGAGACTTGGTGACAGTCATTATACAGGACTGTCTCAGAAAATTAGAATATTGTGAAAAAGTTCTTTATTTCCTGTAATGCAATTAAAAAACA